>OY776113.1:109690811-110290811 GCA_963675035.1 Allygus modestus | reverse complement strand
TTTAGGTAGTTTTTACTATAGTGTATATTTATGTTTCACATTTCAAGCTGATACTCTGGGAAAGTGTAGCTATCGAGTTTAAGACGAATAAAAACAAAATTATCGCGGGTTAGTTGGAAAATTGTAGGTAATCTTGAAGAGGAGTGTGCTAAGATCCTTGTATGTATTTTGTATCGATGCAGATGATATATCTCCAGATTTTCTTTTCTTAATCTGATAGTTTTTTATTGTATTATTTTGACCACCGTTTAGATAACTAATGATTGCATGCAGTGTTAAACATTTCAAAAAGGGCCTGATCGGTTCAAAACTTAATTTATAACTTAAATCGTTGTGATAAGATTGATATTCATCCAAAATAGCGACTTCGATAAACAATTCTAAAATCGAGTGAGACCCATTCCTGTCTGACATGATTATTTTCATAAATTTTCGTTATTAATAAAGTTATAGGAAACATACTATATATTATATCGAAGGCTGCCTTACACTCGATATTATTAACGATCCTAATTTTGTTTACATCGAAGACGTTTTAACTTGTACTCATTCAGCTGTTCTTAATAATTTACGAACAGAAATAAATGCGAATGAATATTAATATGTTTATCTTTAAATACATCCGAAAAAACAACTTACCATTAACAGAAGGATGTTAAATTCGACAATACTAAACTTGGAAACATAGTCAGATAGTGCTCAAATTTTGCTTTATTATGTATCTGTACTCATATAATCTTTTGTTAATTTAATAAAATACGCTCAAAATAAAAATAACGCAGCACAGCAAAACCCAGGTGCCGGTGCCGCAAGTGAGATACTGTCACAGACAGCTACAGCTTTACAGCCACGTAAAGCTCGGTAGTTTAATATTCGGGGAACAAACATAAAGGAGGATAAAACAAGAAAGTGGCTTGAATAAACTAGGAGGATCTCGAAACACGAGTGTACACTTTTGTCAGGCAAAAGTCACTTAAATTTATAAGCAGCAGGGTTCTTAGATCCCTGAAATATAAATGAGAACCCTGAGAATAAATATGATGTTTCGGGATAAACTCTCGGATTAATCCGACTCGTGTATTTTGGTTAAGTTGTTTGTGTTTTTATTGAATCTAAATCATTTCCAAGTAAAACATTTGCAACAGATCTCATATAATCTGTAAATAGATCAGGGCCAAGAATAGATTTAGTTGATAATTTTGTACGAAATGAAATGATCTGATTTCAATAATCTCTTAAAGGGCTTACTACCTAGTTAGCATTTTCAAGTACTATTTGTCTGTACATTTATTACTTTAAAATTACATGGTTTAAAGTTTATTACTAAGATTAATTACAGTGTTATAACCAATTTTTAATCATAAATCATCGGAACAAAATGTTCTATTCCTGCACATCTTAAATAGTACTTATAAATCGACTAAAGTATGTTATATTTGTCAGCCAAGTTATTACGATACGTGCTAATGATTTTTAGCTTTACCCATTAAGTGATAACGTGAAACGAAAATTTTATTTAATCTATATCCTTTCATGAAAGTTTTTTACCTCTGATATCGATTTTGTAGAAGAAGGGAAATACCCACTAGATGATAAACTAATTATTTTAGTTAGGCCTACTCGTTAAGTTCAGCAACAGGACACTGGTTTATTCTGTTTAACTGATGATACATAATGTAGCAAAATATTCACACAAACGGTCATTATTTGCACAATAATTTGGTCAAAATTGACCTCTGGGCGATCACTAGTAAATATCAACCTGTAAACTCGCTAGCCTAAGCTTAGCACCTTGAACTTCGGTGCAGGAGGTCACGGATTCAATTCCCGGGGTGCCCACAAGACTTTGAGAAGTTTGGACCGTTGTAATCTAACAATGTTAAATACAAAATGTTACTGGTACAAATAAAAAAATAAAAACCTATAAATCACAATTTTTACGGCAGGATCTGGAACTACAATGAGGAGGCGGGGTTCTCTCAAGTGCTACATCTGGACGTTCCACACTCTGTATTGCCTGGATCGGAGAGTGGAACACTGCTGGTCAACGGTGGTCTCTACCTGGCGGACCTTCCATCGGCTACCGGACCGCAGTCACTGGCGGAGTACAGCAGGTCCGAAAATACCTGTGATAACTAGTATCACAATGACAATACACTAGCTAATCTTTCGGTAAGAAGGGGCTCCAGTCGCTAAATTTTTCGCGTTACTATCTGCTACCCTCATAAGCCCAATAACTTTCAAAGCCCGTCCCTCCTCAACAGATTATCCAATATTGTTGATTTATGGCTGATTTTAATGAAAGATAAATACCTAGCGAGAGTGAGCAAAATTTAAATATCATAAATTAATAATAATCGTTCCAAAAAATTCCAAAATGTTCAATATTTACAATTTTATGGGTAACTATTTGTATAAATATGAATTCTGCTCATTGAATTCGCTATTGTTTGCTCTTTAAAATTTAATATAAATTAACGATTTTGGATATTCCATTGAGGAGGGACGGACTTTGAAAGTTAACATTTGTCTTATGGGAGAAGTAGGTAGACGCAGAAGACTGAAACCCCCTTTTAAGCATGTTAGTATGTAAACATAGAATACGCTTTAATCACATGTGGAAATGTTAACAAAGTGGACGCTTATTATTTAGAAATGTAATCAAAGTAGGGCTTTTTCAAACATGACTTTTTAAGGGATCAGGCTGCCCTCGTTTTTACTCGTATGTGATTTTTCAAGAACTAATATATCTCCCAGTCCCTTAGATCAATACCTTTAATTTGAGCCACCTGCCTTTATCCTGCGATTTACCAAACGTCCAAGTTAATCGTTTATATTTAACAAGTTGTTCTTACATAATTGTATTTCTCACGAAAGGTTAAATAAATTAGCTATAAAAACTAGGAGGATTGCCAAACAAGTTAAAAAGAGCTATTAATGATGTGTGGTGATTGGAACACTCATGACGTAAAATTGGGATAGTTCATATAATAATCTGTCATTTACTGGTTATTAGGAGCATGTACCCGAGTTGTGCAACTAGTTTTGATATGCATATCAGTAACGTTGGACAACATAAGCCCTGGAGCACCGCATGTTGTGGGGAACACCATTTTGGTGGCCGTGCACATCAAGCACAGGGTTGATGAATTATTCAAGGCTCTAAATTGTCTGAGAACCCTGCCAAAAGGTTCACTGTACTAGCTCCACGAATGCTCAAAATTATTATTTTGTATTATTATTATGCGTATTCGCATCACAAAACTGCTAAGCCCTATTATGGACTTTGTACCACTTATAAAAAAACTTTTTTTAAATGAGGCTTCTGGTATACCTGCAACAGTACATAATTAATTTTAAATCAAAGGCCAGAAATACATTTTAACTGTAATTAGAGTCCCCTTATAATTCCAAATGGAAATAAATCAAAAAAACATATTTTAATGATACACACTTTATTAAACTTCATAGCTTTGGTATAAATTTAAAGAAAAAATATATTTGGAGGAGAGATTCTTGTACTATCAATTAAATTAAAACCACGCTGAACCACCTCATGCCAGTTAAACAAAAAGTGCAAGTGCAAAATAGTCTGTGACCTTAAATAAATTACTAAATCTCTGTTTATTTAGTTCTTTTCAAAAATCAATTAGTTTTCATCACTTCACTTTCACTAGTTTACTCCACATCTTTTCCAGATTCAACCTTATAAAATTTATTGGAACAAGTCTTATTACTGTCAGTATTTAATTAGTTATTTAATTGTTTAGCTTTGATTTTACTCACGTACACACCACTATGCATTTAGGTCACCAAGTCCCTACTCAGCATCCATAAAAACACAATAAAACCCCAAAATTTAATTAAAAAATATTACTTATATTTTAACTGTAAAAAAATTTTGCAGCATAAAACTTTTAACGACCTAAATTATGAAGAAAAGCATGGTGTATTATTTAAATATTTGTAGGTAAAGAACAAATTACGTACTTCTTAGAGAAGGATGCTCTACTTGGCTTGGCTCCTGGGCAAATGAAGACTTTCATATCAATCTGTACTTTCACCATAATAGGAGGTAAATTCCCTCTTCCCCACCAATCAGAGGTTACAGACCACGATTGAGAAGACAATGAAATAATACTACATATAAGTCCAGATTTTACATGAAAATCTAGCATCGCTCCTATTCAGGTTCCAAGCCAGGTAAAACACAAGACTTTACCTGCATATATTACCCTATACCGGAAAGCTAACTACAAAAAAAAAACTTTAGTTTAAATTTATTGTTTTATTAATAATAATAATTTTATTTTAATTTCATTTTTAAATGATTTATTTACTTATTTAATTTATTCACCCTATACCAAACATATGTGGTACAACATTAAACCTTTCTATATTTTACGATGCTTTCATAGTTTTTTATAGATACTATATATATAAACAGGATGAATAAAATACGTCTTACAACACTACAAAATATATTTACACTTATACTGTACTTACATACAAGACGGTAAAACATACACAAAATATGGTACAAGGCGATCGATTTCAACCAGGTACACCGGTCATCATCAGGCCCAATCAGAGAATAACAGAAAAAAGATGGCGAAAAGCATATATACTATTGGTTACCAGATGTTCCGGAAACAAGCTGCGATAAGTACCACCAGAGTCAAAGTTGACTGTTAATTGATAAATTTATCTCTATCCTAAACTTTTTACTTAAATATAAACAATTCTTCACATGCATTCATTACATTTCCTTTCTTACAAATATGGAGAATATTAACATTTTCTTCAATTGTTGAAAGGAGTGGCCATTTTCCAGGAGATGTTTTGCGACATTCGATCTTTCATGTTTTCGGTTCTTCCATGCTGAAACGTGATTCTTGTTTTCAGCATGGAAGAATCGAAAACCGGAAAGATCGAATATCGCAAACACCTCCTGGAAAATCGCCACTCCTTGGGAACAGTTGAAGAGAATTTGAATATTATTCATGTTTGTAATCAAGGAAATGTAATGACTGCATGAGAAGAATTATTTAATTTTAAGGAAAAATGTAAGGATAGGGATAAATTGATCAATGAACAGGTCAACTTTGACTCTGATGGTACTTATCGCAACTTGTTTCCGGAACTTCCGGTAGCCAATAGTATGTAAGCTGTTCGCCATCTTGTTTCTGTCATTCTCTGATTGGGCCTGATGATGACCGGTGTAACTGGTTGAAATCGATCGCCTTGTACCATCTTTTGTGTATATTTTACCGTCTTGTATGTAAGTACAGTATAAGTGTAAATATACTTTGTAGTGTTGAAAGACGTATTTTATTTATCCTGTTTAGTTGTAACAACACGTATCATGCTACTAAAGACATTATTTACTATATATATATATACATACATTATATTTATATTTTATATTTGCATGGACTTTTACAATATTACCAAATAATTATGTTTGTGTCAGATACACAAACCCTTGTCCCTTTTATTCTGTTTTCCCTTTTGAAAAACGAGTACAGTACACTGGGCTGTAGTTTGAATTATAAGGAAAGCGGCTGGTAATCATTAAACCATCTGTTTTAATGTCGTAATATGCAGAACACATAATTAGTTTAAAACTATTTTAATGTTTGTTTATGAATGTTTTGATGGTTTATCTTCGTAAACAAGGACTGGAGTGATTATTTTTAATGGGCATACAAATTGTACTAGATCTATTGAGAAAATTGCACTAACCTACAACGCGACCTAGCATTTTTCAGGAATTATTTCCTAATCTCTTTGAGTTTAGCCTCCTAGGATCTGTTTTTCAGTTGAGGCTAAAAAAGAAATGATATATTTGACAGTTGGAGGTAAAATATCTTTTAACTCAAAACACATATTAAAAAGAAAGACTAACCACAAAAAAACTCAACGAATCGTTAGGACCCTCCGAGATTCAAAAACGTCCACAATCATTTAGGGGGATTAGTTTGACAATTTCGGCCAAGAAAAAATGCATCTGAAAAACCAAAGTCCAATTTCCTGAATTTTTTTGGATGATATGCGAATTGCAGTAGAATTTAAACTTATTTACTTTGTTACAGACATTTTACTAAAGCGGTTTAAAAATCCCTTAAACCATCTATAACAATAAATTTTCAAAATATTACTTGAACGGCAAAATTAACACTACCAAAGAGAATGCTTGAAAGTTTAAAATGATCGTTTCCACAGAATCTATGTAGTTAAGGGGTCGTGGCATTCCAGACATTTCTGCGTGTGAAGGGAGTTCTCAAAGAGTTAAAGTGATTGCCAATTTCCTTAAAATCAATATCCCGTACTTATCATCATGACGTATAGCAATTTGCTCATTAGATAAACTGTCATGGAAATGATGTTAACAATTATTTACTTGAATAATTTATACTAAAAGTTTTAGTAATAACCAAAATCAACTTTAACCCTTTCTAAGTGTCACTTAGTAACAGTAACAATATAGTGATACTTTAGTCCTTAATATATTTAAAGACATATGTTTCTACTTTTCTGTAAAAAATACACAACACAAACTTAATTAATAACTGAAATGTATATTTAGCCTTGCAACGGCAATCGCCAGACTAGCACCCTTGGTCCTGGGCAACATATCGAGCAACGCGTCTGACGCCCAGTTGCGCTCTCTCTCCACGCACATCCAGAACCTCCTCGTCTTCCGACAAGAGGATGGTTCCTTCGGTGACCACGTTAACGTCTCCAGTCATTGGTGAGTCAATCAGTAGTTGATATCCACTTAAGACTGAGTTTTCTGCGGTAATAGCAAATCTTCGTCATTATTTAGAGCTACCTGAGTGGATGGGGTTTCCTGACAAAATCAAAAGTCTAAAAATATTAGTTTTTTATCTGGGAAATGAATACACTTTGTAAATGTTGGAAACCGCCATGTGAATGATCCTCCAATGCAATTCCCGGTGCCAGATGTGTTGGGGAGCTGCCTAGAATGGAAGGTCCTTGCCTGACAGCTCCAGTAAATACTCTAGGGGAAATCAGCCTGGGGTTATTATACTCTGATCCCAAGTGCTGGATAGGTTCTTTTGATGTTCCTGTACCAACTTTTCTCATCCCTGCACTTCCATTCATTCCGGTGGTTGTATCGGGAAATAACAATAGGAAATATGCCTATCCTGGGGTCTCCAATCCCTCAGATCCAACAGCTAAAATAAGACGTAAACTGCATGTTTAAAAAGTAAGCTAAAAGATGGACGCCTCCTGTCAACAAAAAGGAGAGGCTATCCCTGCCACACCTTCCCTAAACCTGAATTTGCTGTGGCTTTGCCATTTTTCAAAGAAATGCATGCGTGTCTAACTGGTTAAAGCTGGGCTTCAACATCTTTTTGATTACTTTGTATTAACTTTGGTACGTTAGATATTGGAATGTGGTTTGATCGTAGAGTTGAAAAAAAACGAAAATATCGGGTAATACTTCTTGATAGTCTTCACTCAGTGGTATATACTCTCTAAGACTATTTTTTTCCTTTTTTGCTATTCCTTCCACGGTTTATGTTACAAGTTTACAGCAAAAGTGATTGGAGGTATACGATCAATTTCAGGTGCGTAGAAACCCACCTTGTTTATAGTGGTGTTTGTCCTATCTGTGAGCATAAGTATGTGAGGAGTTTCTGCAAATAATGTTCCAAAGAGAGAAGAGTGATACGGTGGAGAAAAGTCAGGTACCCAGAAATCTATGTATACTGCCTGTCAGCAGAAAAATATTACTTTCTTCTTACTATCCTCAAGTGATTTAAATTGTATGAAAATGGCAGGAGCATGATTAGTTATGTAGTATTACTATACCTGGTTCTCAGTATTTATTTGACAACACATTTTAATAAGTTATTATTACAATTCAAGGGCGACCTTGCAGAGTCTGGACATTCTGTCAAGGGCTCAGTCATATCTGGGGATCGACCCGGATATCCTGTCCAAGGTGAAGGAGTGGATCAGCGGTAGGCAGACCAAGGACGGCAGTCTGAGCCCGTGCTCCTCAGAGGCGACCGTTGACAACGCGAGTGAGCTCAGCCAGAAGATACAGGCCACGGCGGAGACCCTTGCTACTCTCATTGGAGTTGGGGTCGAGACAGAGGTAAACGTGCAGCCTTAGCCTGTAAGAGGGGTCCAGGCCTCTGCGTCTACCAGTCTCTCCCATAAGAGTAATGTCAACCTTCAAAGCCCGTCCCTCCTCAACGGATTATCCTCCTGTGAAATCGATGATTTTTGGTTCATTTTATAGAGAAATGACTCTATTGATATCAGTGTACAACATTTTGATATCACGAATAGTTCACCCATATAAAAATCGTAAATATTGAATATTTTGGAATTTTTTACAATTATTATTTTTTATATTGAAATTTTGTTCACTGAAATCGCTAGGGGTTTTCTGGCTCTTTAAAACGAGTAATAAATAAATGATATCGAAGAATCCGTTGAAGAGGGACGGTTTGACAGTCTATTTTATGGGGGGAGCAAGTAGGAATGCTAAAAGTTTCGTGAATGCGTATCGGAGTATCGGGCAGTGTCTGCTCTCCGGAGATAATGAGAGTAGGGGGGTTTGGCCGATTGCATAGGTGGCGGGTGAGGCGATTTTTTTGCCCCCCCCCCGAGGTTTCATCTCCAATATTTTGCCCCCCCCCCGACCACACACACAAAGTCCATGACAGTGATTGATGATATACCGACAAAGGAGAGCCACCCCAACATTCCCAGACGTAGGGTTGTTTTTATTGCAGACTGTGATAAACAAACCCATCTGCGCTTCCCAAGTTAACTTCGCCTGCGACGCTAGATCAAACTACCCCACACAACGCACTCCCCTTAACTCCACCGCAGATTCCAGGTTCATTCTTATTCTGGACTGTGCTGTGTACACTCGTGCTGCAGTATTACTCCACTTCTGTGTTGTGAATTGTGTCCTGCTTCTTGGATTATTAATCGTAAGTAACTTTCATTCTTATTATTATTAGTAGTAATGTACAAAGGATATTACATTTTATAAATCATTTATAAGAAAGTAATCATGATATAATATTATGTACATACTGTTTTATAATAATGATAGAGAATATCACAATAAGCATTACTGTGGATTATGTATCAATAATGATCTAAAGAGGAAATATCTAAATGAGTTTTAATGAAAATTGTTTTAGATTTCATTATACAATTTCAAATAATTGTCTATTATCTTATAATAGCAATATCATGCTAGAACCACTATCATTGTTTAGTCTTCTTTGCTATTCATAACTGTTGAGAATCAATTAACAAAGACAAATTTAGATAATAAGAGACTTATCCGAATATTAAAAACATAGGATGATAATTAAGGTATTAATATGTATGTTAAAACCAAACAATGTCCAAAATAATTCCATTTCCTATTTTCTGCGTGCCCCCCTCCTCCCCTCCTTAGCCCTCCCTCCTCTTTTTTTACAAATCTACATAATTCGATATGTTCTTTTTCAGATCATGAAATCCGTTCTCCTGCACCGTATGTGGTATGGCGTACCGACTAAGGCAGCATCTTTTACGCCACGCCCGTACGGCGCATGGTGGTGACCAAGTCATCTGCCCTGAGTGTGGATCACGATTCACCAGGGTCGAAGAACTACGTCGCGCATCACCAAATCTTGACGATTCACCACCCCATGCCCCCTCAGCCGTAGAATCTTGCTTACTGACTCGGTTAGTAATATCATTAATCATTTTCGTAGATTATAACTTTAAAGGGGGAGCATATAAACACATTCTATATAATACTTTAAATCGATATATGTATTGGAAGGTTTGTATGATAATAATCCACGTTGGTGATTTAGATATTCCAGAGTCAACCACGATTATAAATTTAAAGGGGAGAGCATAACTGTTCAAATAAATATATGTATTAAAAGGATTTATATTAGTTGTACTAACAATCCAGGTTGGTTTTTATAGATGTTGCTGCACCACCGAGAGTGGACCCCACCAAAGATCCTGATCTGATCCCACCCAGGCACCCGACGAGGCCCGGAGAGGTAAGAATCATTTTGTACTAGTTGTAGTAGTGGTAATAGTAGTATTTTTTACGATAGGAAAATGCATTAGGGACCGACAGGGTCTGGTGTTTACCTTAGTGTGTAGGACTCTCACCCACTAAAAACCTATCGGTGCAGGCATTGGAAGCCCTCTCGGAAACGCTGTTCGCAATATCTCAAGAGGGTGGCTTCGTAAGCCAAAGATGGCATTCCAGCCGCGATGTTCCACCGGGTTTAGCTGCGTCGGTGCATCACAGCTGTTCTGTTCTCTTTTCTTTCAGCACCGTCCTGGAAAATGTAGAAACAGAGTTCCAGGATTCGGAACTGAACAACATCCGACGAATGAGTGTCTCCGACGATAAGGTCCAACGGCCGCTTCGAGATTCCTTCTGTCCGCTTCCCCCATCCCGTCATATGGGAAAAATGTGTGCAGCACATCATCAAAGTTCGGAGTCACCGTACTGACATTCCGGTCTCACTGACTTTCCCATCTCGTGAAGGTAGGCCCCGAAACAACCGTGTCCAGGGAGGAGCTGGGTGAGATAAAAATCGACCTTCCGTGCCCTCGCTCTAACCACTTACAGAGATCCCCACAATGAGTCTCGCCATCCATCTTCCCCGTTCGTCCCCCTCCCAGTGGTTTCGCCAATCCTCCATAGTGCCTTACCAGGCTTCGGTACGACTCAAAGCACCGTTCTCATCGAAAATCCCCTACCACTCGAACGCAAGAAGATCGATACGAATCACCCCAGCAACTACGAGGACGGCTGGCTCCAACACTGTGTGGTACGCCGAAGCGATCCGAAGAGCACCTCTCCTCTGGATCCTGCCATCTTTCCTCTCAGTCGATTTTTCCGGACGACCTCTGCCCATGTCTCACATCCAAAAAGAAAAACGGAATGAACCACAGTTATCAGTATCCACCACCGATCGGAAAGTCCACCTGCCGCTTCTACTGCCTGTGTGAGCCTTGGCTTCAGGAGTTGCTCAAAAAGCTTCCCTGCCGTGTCTAGAATACGCATAAGTCTGTATGCAAACGGGGTTTTGGGATCTCCTTTGCCTTTGCCGATCAACACGAGGCGTTGAACTTTCCATCGCAGAGAAAACAAGTCTTCTAAAAAGCAGCGGTTGTATATGTTCAGCATCAGGCCTGGAAAGTCCAGACCTACTAATACCTTTAGCACTTCCGTTGGAATTCCATCGGGACCAGGAGCCTTTCGGTAGTACAAAGAGCCAATGGCACTTGACAGTTCTTGTTCGCTGAACAAAGGTATTTGTTCGGTAACCACAGCTACCTCTTCATGCGGCCTGATCTGGTGTGCCGGAAACAAAGCATCAACTATTGCCTCCAACTGGACGATGCTCAATTTAGGGTTAGCTGATTGGGCACCGAGACGACGCATAACTACTAGGTAACCCAATCCCTAAGGATCGTTGTTGAGGTCCTCCGTCAGAGCTTTCCATTTAGAGGCCTTACTTGTGGAGATAGCGCGCTTCAGTTCTTGCCTGGCCGCCCTGAACTCTTACATGAGTGTATCAGGCACCACGCCACCCCTTCTCCTACTGCGGGTGACCTTTCGTCTGAGTTTAAGGCACTCTCTCCGCCACACAGCAATGTCCTCCGTCCACCAGAATACCGATCTTTGGATTCTTCTTGGTTGCACTTTCCGGGGCATGGCAGCATCACAACTACACTCGATGAGCCTCATTGTGGCCTCCACGATCTCCCCCGTGGTTCCCGAAGATTCCAAAACAGTGGTCCTCCCCTCGTTAATCACCGAGGACAATGCCACCGAATCGGGTCTTTAAACGTTCCAGGCTGGCGTCCAATTAAGGTTCCTTTGCTCAAAGCTAATTGTAGCAAGACTGATGGTGATGTACTGGTGATCGGAGCGAGTATAGTCTTCGATCACTCTCCAGTCTGCGACCCGTCTCGAAAACATTTCCCCACGTATAAGGTACATCCGGGATTTTTGTTCAATAACCTGGACGCCTGAAGGTGGGTGAGTCTCTCACGTTTGCCACAGCCAGTCCAATTCTTGCCGCCATCTCCAAAATGTTCCGTCCTCTGAAGTCTGTTCTGTGGGAAGTAGTAGTAATAGTTTTTTTTCGTTTACGATAGGGAAATGCATTATGCACCGTCAGGGTCTGGTGTTTACCCCGGTGTGTAGCACCCACTATAAACCTATCGGTCCAGGCAATGGAAGCCCTCTCGGAATCGCTGTTCTCAATGCTTCAAGAGGGTGCCTTCGAACGCCAAAGATGGCATTTCAACCGCGATGCTCCACCGGGTTTAGCTGCGTCAGTCCATCATAACTGTTCTGTTCTCTTTTCTCTAAGCACCCTCCTGGAGAATGCAGAAACAGAGTTCCACGATTCGGGACTGAACAACATCCGACGAACGAAATTATCCGCCGAGATCGGGCCGACGGCCGTTTCGAGTTTCATCTGTCCGCTTCCCACCTCACCCAATCGAAGAAGGTGTGCAGGACATCATCGTAGTCGGAGTCACCGTACTGACATTCCGGGATCGCTGAATTTCCCATCTTGTGAAGGTAGGCCCCAAAACAACCGTGTCCAGTGAGGAGCTAGGTGAGATAAAAATCTACTTCCCCGTGCTCCCGCTCTACCCACTCCCGGAGATTCCCAATAAGTCTCGCCGTCCATCTTCCTCGTCTGTCCCCCTCCCAGTGATTTCGCAAATCCTCCATAGTGCGTTCTCGGGCTTCGGTACGGCTCAAGGCACCGTTCCCATCGAAGATTCGCTTCCGCTCGAAAGCAAGAAGATCGACGGGAATCACCCCAGTAACTACGAGGACGGCTGGCTCCGACACTGTGCGGTACTCCGAAGCGATCCGAAGAGCACCTCTCCTTTGGACCGCTGCCATCTTCCCCCTCAGTAGGTTTTTCTGGAGGGCCTCTGCCCATGTCTCACACCCGAAAAGAAGAACGGAGTGAACCACAGACATCAGCACCCGCCGCTTTTTACGGATCGGTCCGCCGACATTCTTCATTAATCTACTCAGATTGGCCACAATCCTTTAAGCTTTCTCCGTTGCAAAAGTGATCTGGTCCCGGAAAGTGAACCAAACATCCAGTCTCGTACCCAGGTACTTCGTCGCCAAGGACAGGCTGTGGTCACCCATCCACCTCGTCACTTGGCCCATGGCCAAGGTCAACAGCCTCTGTAGCTCATTGGCATTCCTCGAAGTTATAATTACGGCGATATCGTCCGCATAACCGGCGAGGAAAGTCTCCCGAGGCATTTCCAATCGGAGGACCCCATCTCAGGCGATGTTCCAGAGGTCCGGCCGAAGAATCGAGCCCTGAGTGGCACCCGCTGTTACATATCTCCCCCGTAGTCCATCCGGCGTGTTGAAAACCAACATCCAATCCTGTAAGTAGCTCTGCAGCATCCTTAACAGGTACGGTGGAATTACAAAATTCGTCTTCAATGCGCCCAGCATGTCAGCCCACCTGGCTGAGTTGAACGCATTTCTCCCATCCAGCGTAGCCAACATGACTAGCCTTCGTGATCTGTGGTTCGCCAGCTGAACAGCCTCAAAAGTCCTGATTACCTGATCACTTCATCGACAGCTCCAATCGTTGATCGGCCAGATCGAAAGCCGTACTGACGATCAGAAAGTCCACCTGCCACTTCTACTGCCTGTGTGAGCCTTGGCTTCAGGAGTTGCTCAAAAAGCTTCCCTGCCGTGTCTAGCATACACAGAGGTCTGGATGCAGACGGGGTTTCGGGATCTCCTATGCCTTTGCCGATCAACACGAGGCATTGAACTTTCCATCGCAGAAAAAACAAACCTTCCAACAAGCAGCGGTTGTACATGTTCAGCAGCAGGCCTGGAAAGTCCAGACCTACTACCTTTAGCACTTCCGTTGGAATTCCATCGGGACCAGGAGCCTTTCGGCAGCGCAAAGAGTCAATGGCATTTGTCAGTTCACATTCACTGAACAAAGGTACTTGTTTGGGAACCACAACAACCTCTTCATGTGGCCTGATCTGGTGGGCCGGAAACAGAAAATTTACTATAGCCTCCAACTGGTTGGAGCTTAAGTTAGGGTTAGCTGATTGGGCACCGAGCCGTCGCATAACTACTCGCTAACCCAAACCCAAGAAATCGTTGTTGAAGTCCTCCGTCAGAGCGTTCCATTTGGAGGCTTTACTTGCGGAGATAGCGCGCTTCAGTTCTTATCTGGCCGCCCTGAACTCTTGCATATGTTTTTCAGGCACCATGCAACCCCTTCTCCTACTGCGGGTCACCTTTTGTTGAGCTTAAGGAACTCTCTACGCCACACAGAAATGTCCTCCGTCCACCAGAATGCCGATCTTCGGTTTCTTCTTGGTTGCACATTCCGGGACATAGTAGCATCACAACTATGCTCGATGAGCCTCATTGTGGCCTCCACAATCTCCCCCGTGGTTTTCGAAGATTCTAAAACAGTGGTCTTCCCCTCGTCAATTGCCGAGGACAATGCCACCGAATCGAGTATTTAAACGTTCCAGCCTGGCGTACAATTAACTTTCCTTCGCTCAAAGCTGTTTGTAGCAAGACTGAAGGTGATGTACTGGTGATCGGAGCCAGTATAGTCTTCGATCACTCTCCAGTCTGCGATCCGTCTTGAAACGTTTTCTGACGTAAATGTCACATCCGGTATGGTTGATCCATAACCTGTACGCCTGAAGGTAGGTGAGTCTCCCACGTTCGCCACAGCCAGTCCAATCCTTGCCGTCATCTCCAAAATTTTCCGTCCTTTTGGGTCTGTTCCTTGCAAACCCCAATCTATATCCCTAGCATTGAAATCGCCGGCTAAATTCAGGGTTCCACGGAGGGAGCGAAGAAGGTCCTCGAGTCTGTCCAGACGGTCCTGGAAATCTGCCGCGTTCTCGTTGGGGGAGAAATAGCAGCTAACAAAATTTGCTTCGCTGGTAGTCACCCAAACGAGACCGTTCCCCCTAACGTGACTTCCGACAAATACATTTGTATTTGGGATCTACATGGAAGCAGTCCCAACTGTGTCTGGGTACCAATTGGATCCATCCCCGTCACGGTACTGCTCGCTAATAATAAGCAGATCGATCTTTTTTCCAGGACTATCTGGGACAGAAGATCATTCACTACCCTACAGTGCTGAGTATTTCCTTGGAGGACTCTCATTTCTTTTTTAGACTCGCTGAGCCACTGTCAAGAGCCTGCCGGAAAACGAGGCATGCTCTTGCTCCGGGCAGGTGTTCAGTGTTTGCCTACTCTGAAACAAGGGTGGTGCACAGACAACACTTGGCATTTGCAGTACAAGCGTCTCTCTTGTGGCCACTCGCACCTCACTTCAGGCAAAGATTCATGGCACGACGGTCTGAGCCTTTGCAATCGGCCAGAAGATGGCCATAACCAAAACACTTGAAGCACTTGGTTACCTCCACCCTCCTACAAATCCTGTCATTGTCCCAGCCTTCCTTTATCCTTGCGTTTTCAGGAGTTCATTCGCTCCGCGTTCTGACAGAGAGACAATCGCGAGCTTCTGCTCTCTGCTGTTGGGTCGGGTCAAAGAAACCTTAACCTCCCCCATTCGCGCTCCAAGATCTCTTTCGATGGCCTCCTTGACTTCACTTTCGGAGATGTAACTATCAAGGTCCCTAAATTCCAGAGGAACTCTCGGTTCTATTTTCTCTACAGTTCCATTTTCGCCAAAGGCTCTCTTCAGTGCAGAACTGAACTCGTCTCTGTTTGTAGTCTTCGCACCAAGTTCCACAAGGACTCCACCGGAGCGCGTTTGCCGACGCGCACTGATTTCGGCACCCGACTCTTCCGGCTTCACCCCACCCCGGATTTCCTTCAGGAAATCCGCATACGACTTTCCAGAGGTCGGACTATGAGGATTGCGTAGGGTCGTTGCTTCCTGCTTCGTGCTGTGTACTTTAGCTTTGACGAGAGCGTTTTCGCCTGCTCCTTACCCGTCACCGCTTTCTTGGTTTCAGCTTTTGCAGCCTCTTTTTCTTTTTTATTCTTCTTCCTCTTGGCACCCCTTTGCTCCTGCCAAGAAGATTCTTGGGAGCGGGTGTCCTTTGCTACCTGCGATGATATCAGCGGCTGCTGAGAGTTCTTTTCTCGGGGAGTCGGGAATTCTAAGTGCGTATTCGCGCTTTCTCCGCTGGCAATCGTGGGGGGACTGGCAGATGCAATTACGACGGGGTCAGGCTCCGGCTTTGTCCGTTTCCTCTTCCCTCCTTCCGTCACTACCGGAGAAGAGGTCTGGTCCACCACCTTTCGCTCAGACGCAGTCGACGCCAGCCGAAGTTTCCGGATCGACTGAAGCTGGAAAAAGCAGTCACCAATGCTCCTCACGCCATCCTTTACCCCTTTAGTAACACGGTGGTTGTTCTTGAAAAGGGTATCCAGATCGCCTAGAGCGTTAGTAATAAGGTCAAGCTGTTCTCCTTCCGCCATGTTTGCATCGTCGATCTGACTCCTGAGGTGACAGAGACCGCCACCGTCTCTCCTCGGAGTCATTGAGCCGTCCTCTTTCGTTGACTTCTTCTTGTCGTCTTGTCGAAACGGGTTCGGTGGAGTCATCACCTGAACCTTGGTTGGACCAAAGGGTTTTGGTTGATTCGTTGCCCGCTTTTCTTCTTCCTGGACTTCGTCCAGGTCGCCACTAGGCACTGCAGTTGGTGCAGTTGGGGGTGAAGTTCATAAACCCCCAACTGGTGCCTTTCCAGCCTTCATGGTCGCAGGTGGCAACCTAGGTAGCCTCGTGCTACGGGCAAAGGGATCCCCAGTACCCTGCTCCATCTCAACGGTCAAATTGTCGGTGGTGGTGTCCATTCAATTGGTGTCATTAGCGCATCGAGCGGCATGGGGTGGCCGTAGTAGTAGTAGTAGTAGTAGTAGTTGTAGTAGTAGTAGTAGTAGATTGTTTTTGTTTTTTTTACGATAGGAAAATGCATTATGCATCGTCAGGGTGTGGTGTTTACGCTGGTGTGTAGGACTCTCACCCACTAAAAACCTATCGGTCCAGGCAATGGAAGCCCTCTGGGAAACGCTGTTCGCAATACTTCAAGAGGGTGCCTCCGTACGCCAAAGATGGCATTCCAACGGTGATGGTCCACCGGGTTTAGCTGCGTTGGTGCATCACAGCTGTTCGGTTTCTTTTCTTTCAGCACCCGTTGTAACCGATTGAATGGAGAAACAGAGTTCCACGATAACACGTATCACATTAAAGCAAATAACCTTTCAGTACTAGAGGTACGTTTTAAATCTTTCAAAGGTGAAATGGCTTTGCATCTCAATAATTATTAAATATTCATTTAGTTTGTTTTATATCATTTTAACATTATATACAAATGAATCTTATTGATGAAAATAATCATTCAGTTTGTTAATAAACAACATAGTTATTAATGGTTTTGTCTCTCTCTTTCTAGGTTTACTATGCGCCCAATGTGATCGACTCTGCTTTAGGAAAGACACGTTGGCACGACATGTGCGTTACGCATGTCGAGGGTGGCAGGGGTGAGTGGCACCAGTGAATCTCACGGTTGCAGGACCGAGCGAGGTGCACCCAACTTCACCAGCACCATAATCATCGTCGTTGGCGAGAGGCAGCAACATCAATCAAGACGATCATTCAACGGTGCTACTCGAAGGTTTGATACCCGAAGGTTTCGAGGAATTCCAAACATCGTTTCTTGGTAGATTGAGATCATACCGCTTACTATAACCCACAGATCACCACGTTACGTTGTTGGAATTCCTAGGAACCATTAGGGAGCGTGTGGTAACTCATGCGTCACGTACTCGAACAAAGCAACGCCATCAAAATGAACATTTGGGTAAACAGTGAGTTCACGAATGTACATGACGATACTTGTGAACGAAACTTCAAGAAATAGAATGTACCCATTTTCCGTACGTCTGATCTGGATTAAATATGCTCAGATTTATTTCAGAGTATACTTGCGGAAAAGGAGGCCTTTTGTATGACGGTTTTTGAGTGGAGCTTCGTGAGGGTGCTATATATACAGTTAGGAGTCAATGTCTACCGACCTCTTGAAGGAAGTTCATTGTTTCCACTACCACAAGACATCGCCATGAAAAAAGCCGTGGTTAATGTGCTCAATGATCAGGACGAACGATGCTTTCAGTACTCCATCCTAACGAAGCACATCATTGACCTGGGTGAAAATCGATTAAAACCAAAGTATTTCAATGTAGAACTTCGAGCCTGGGCAAATTTGAACTTTTATGGCCTTCGCTTCCACGTTAGGATAGAGCAGATTCGCCCGTTTGAGCGTAACAATCCCGGCGTAAGCGTAAACAATGTATGGCCTGGACCAAAAGAAAGATAAGCAAGATGGGCAGTTCCACTACATAGCATATCCACTTCGTGTGTCAAAACGGGAACTGCCCAATCATTTTGATCTATTGTTCCTGACAAACGAAAACACAACCCATTATGCTTTCATCAAAGATTTCGAGGGATTGGTTCGATGTTAGATGACTCGACGTGGCCACAGTTTATCCATCTGCAAGAGATGCTTTGCCACGTTCAACAATCGTCCAACAACATTAGGTCTGCGCGGGGAGCAACGCCTTGATGAACATAAGCGTTATTTCTACCACCATGCTCCTCTGCGTACGGATCTATCAGAAGACGCGGACATTAGATTACGCAGACCGGAGGGATCACAACGTAGTCGATTCACTATCTACGCTGACTTTGAGAGCACTCTGGTACCAGTCAACCAAGAATAACCGCTCAACCCTCCTCGATTGATTCAACTTACTGCATGGGATCCTGCAACCACCAGAATAGTTGGAGGAGGAGGTGGTCAAAGCGATGGGATTGGATCGAATAATGTCAGGACATTAAATGTTCATACACCGCGCAGAAGAGGGAGACAAGTGACGCATGACACATTTAAAAAATTATGCTTGTACAGGACTGAAGACGCTGCCAAAAATGTCATCAATATGCAGTGGGGCGATGTCAAGAAGATTGGCGCATACTATATCGTTAATGTTGACCAGTAAACCGCCCACAGTTTACAAATCAAGAGGAGGCAGCGTTCCAACAGGAGAAATCTTGTCATATCTGCAGACAAGAGTTTATCCGGGGTGATATGGCTGTTTTGAAGGTGAGAGACCATCAACAATCCCTCTCGTACAAGTACAGAGGAGTGGCGCACAGTCCCTGCAACATTCACTTCAAAGAGCAGGACATTGTCAACGTGTACCTCCGCAATCTGCCAAACTACGACGTGCACTTCATCATCAGGAAACTCGCAGTTGACAGAGGAGACGTTGATGTGCTAGCAAACACCGAGGAGAAATACATAACATTCTCCAAACGTTTTAAATATCCCGGAGTGGGCCGGCGCACCTCCATCAAACTACAATTTGTTGAATCGTACAGATTCCTGCCAATGTCAATAGCGAAATTAGCATCAATCTTACCAGTTGACAAGAAGACTATATGCCGAGCTCGATTCACAGACCCGGAAGTGTTTGAGCTGCTACAATGTAAGGGAGTATTTCATTACGAGCACATCACGTCGCATGAGGTGCTGAGGGAAAATGTGTTACCGCCGATTGAAATATTCGGAGAAGACCTCACAGAAAAAGATGTCCCGCTGTTGTCTGATGTTTTTGAGGGTTTTAGACACATGTGCATGACACACTACAACTTGGACCCTGCACATTATCCGTCGCTAAAATCATACGCTTTTGACGTGATGCTGTTCAAGACCAGTGTGGTCCTCGATACCATACAGGATGTAGTCCAATATCTGTTTTTTGAAAAGGGCATTTGAGGTGGACTAGTCCAGTGTATAACCCGACAAGTTGCTGCCAATAAAAAATATACAAGAGGAACATGTGGCGATTAAAATGGTCAGAATGCATCTACAAGTAGAGATGGCATCCAGAATGATGACGATACATATTTAATGTAATACGACACAAATAATTTGTATGGTTGGATAATATCCGAGCCACTCCCCTATGGGAGATTCAAATGGTTATCACAGGCAGAATGCGACGACTTGAACGTAGATAGTCTGCCTGAGGACGATGAGTACGGATATGTTTTAGAGTTAGATCTCGAGTACCCTAGAGATCCAACGCTCCATGATAAACACCGTGACTTACCGTTTTGTCTTGAGGTTAGAAGAGCACCGGCAGACATACTCCCATACACACCAGAAGAACTCCTAATGAGTGGCGTAGGAAAGTCAAAAAACTTTTGGCCAACCTGATGGATGAAGGGTACGTAATCCACTACCGCTATCTACAACAAGCGTTGGCCAATGAATTACGTATTCAACGAATCCACCGGGTAATGCGATTCAAGCAATCGACATGGTTGAAGCGATGCGTGACGATTAATACCGAACTGAGACAGCAGGCCAGAAATAAGTTTGAGGTACAGCTGTTCAAGCTGATTGTCAATGCTGTCTACGGTATCAGTTTCCAAAATTTTCGAAAACATCTGAACGTTAAACTAGCAACCTCTTGCAAGATCTACACAAAGTACGTGGCCAAGGAAAATTTCACCGTCCACATCTGGTACAATGATAATTCGGCCCTACTTCAGATGGCAAAAGTGTGGGTGGTCTTGAGCAAGCCAGTTTATGTAGGCATGAGCATTTTGGACCACAGCAAACGGTGGATGTATGGCTTCCACTATGACATGGTAGAATGATACGGATTAGATAGGATTAGAATGGCCTACATGGATGACGATGGGATCATCTACGCTATCCGTACCAGAGACGCCAACCATGCCATGCTGCAGAACCTGGAAGAATTCGACACCCGAAACTAACCCCAGAATCACATCTGCTTCAGTGGTCAGAATGACAAGGTTCTGGGTAAGTTCAAGGACGAAGCCGGTTGGATAGTCATTAGGACATTCATAGACCTGATGGTGGAGCCATACTGCGTAGTGTATGGCGGGATGATGTGCAGTGTTGATAATGGAGATGCTAATTGTATTGATGCACCACTGCCCACGAAGAAGATGAAGGGAACTGCACCGTTGTGGAAAAAACGTTGACTGTGGCTGACTATGAACAGTGTTTCAGCACACAGTCAAACGCACTGAAAATAAATGCTTTCAGAGTCGTCACCACATCATTTACACAGTTGTGGTGACAAAGCGTTCGTTGGCACCTTTTGACGACAAGCGTTATGTCGTCCTGGAGGATGGTGTCAACACTCTTCCCTGGGGACATTATCTTATACCCCCAGCGGCACCACCATTTCAAACTTTTCCATTCCTTCCGCCACTGCCAACACTACCGCCTTCAAATATTCCTTCAGCATGGTCACCACCAGCAGTGTTGATGGAGATTGAAGACGATCTTGATTAAGTAGTGAGTGCGCGCGCGACGCATGAGATTAAAGACAAAATGGAGGGAGACACTTGTTAGCAGTGCGGTTTTTAGTTTCAAATTGGTGTTATATTCTAGTCACTTTTCTATTTTTTCGAATGTATATATTATAATTTCTAGTCATTTGTAAAGTGTTTAAATGCATATATTTTTATCTTATAGTGATTTGTAAAGTGTTGTAAATAAATCGCATAACATGTAGAAAATGCATATAATAATCATTGTATTAATAAATCTAGTCACATGTATTCTTGTTCAATTTTTTTCCAAACTAGTCTTAAGTTAGGGACGATTCATAACGTCAAGGTGCATAAAGTAAAGTAGCTATTTTTTACAGTTTTGTTATTTAGGGATTTCAAATCGTAAAGTTTCAAAACGTCCAGTTCCTAATTATAAAGTGTTAAATATATAGTGTTTCACAAAGTAAAGTTCCATAACGTAAAGTTATCATTTAATATAGTGAAATTTAAAATGCGTTTCATAACGTAAAGTTTCTGTTAAACTAAAGTAACTTCGGTAAAGTAGCTATTATAATTTAAATGAAATATGTGAGTGTTTCACAAAGTAAAGTATCATGACGTCCAGTATTTAACTTTTAGTTCTATTCGAGTTACATTTTCATAAGGTAAAGTTTGAAAACTCAAAGTTTGTATTTTTAAAACCACCTGTTTCAAAATGTAAAGTTTCATAACGTCCAGTTAACAAACTCATTCCATCTCAACCCAATTTCAGTACACGAGAAGGTTCCAAAAGTCGAGCTTAAAAAAATTGAATTTAATTTAGTTGACGATTTCATAACATAAAGTGACACAAGGTAAAGTACATTCTGCGCCAGAAATTGTACTGCGTGTTGCGTTCCACAAGTTGCAGGTGGTCCCGAGCACGTTGGAGATCTGTCGACACAGCGCGGCGACCGCGGCGTTTGAAGCCCAGTCAATAAATGTTTTGTGTCGGAACTTTTTTTGGTAAAGCTGTTTTTTCTCAGTTAATAGACCATACTGAAATAAGTGTTTTCTCAAAAGACCCCTACAATCTCCATTGTGCTTCCCCTACTACCCCCCTCATAGCTCGAAAATGTAGACTTTACGTAATCGAGTATAACATTTTAATAAAACGTTACTTAGGGTTAACTCTTTTACAGTATTATTTGTCAATAAACTTTCTATCATTTTTATCCGGATACTATTTGCGATAATTCTAATAGTTTCTCCATAAATTAACAAAATAAATCAATGAAATTAATTTTTGTTGTTTTAAATTTAGGTTATGATGTTTGTTTTGGTTACACGTATAATAAATTAAAAACACATCCTCTAATAACTTTTGCACACACATTTCTGAACACATTTATGTATAAATATTATGGTCTAATGATTTCATGAAGTGAGGAAGATGCGTAACAGTTTATCTATGTAACTAATTTGTAGCGCTGAAATTAGCCGTAGATTTTATGCCTTCAAAATGCGTGATAGAGCAAGTGTTACATCAATGTATTGTTTGTTGCAGTCAGCCCTAAGAGTTTCTGAGTTGGACTGTACTTGACTTTTTGAAACTTTACGTTATGAAACAGTATATTTTAAAAATGTTTTCTTGTTGAATTTGATTTAACAACGGACTGGGGTGAACCATATTTGGCGTTTACGGTTATAGCTTTACGAAATGAAACTTCACTTCCTTAAACAACCATTTATTAAATTTCTTTTTAAATCAAAACTTTACCTTATGAAACTTTACGTTATTACAACTCCTTTAGATTAAATTCAACAAAATAACATCTTTACTTTATGCCACTTTACTTTGTGCAACACTACATGTTTACTAAATTATAATTCTTTCACTTTACGTTATGACACTTTACGTTTTGAAACACTTATAAATTTAATTTGTATTAAATCAGTCACTTTCCCTTTTGAAACTTTACGTTTTGACAACAGCTTTTATTGCATTGTATTAAATGACAACTTTACTATAAGAAACATTACTTTGTTAATTTATGCTTTAAAAATAGAGCTTTCCGTTATAAACCTTGACGTTGTGCAACGGACCCTTAAGTTATACATATTGGATTGACTCACTATCAATAATATTCAGTCTTTCTGTTTTTCTTCACTGAATATGAGTCTTTAAACTAAAGTAAGGTATTAGGGAAATAAATATTTTTTTTATTCTGAGTTCACAGTTTATTGAGAAACAGAAATTATTTCAAAATTCAATTGGTATACATTTGTGCAAAGAGTCTTCTGATCAGTGCATCATTTTGAGCAGTAGAAGAATCATCAAAGAGCTGAAAAAGTCCCTCATCTTCATGCCATAGTCGGTGCGACAGTACAGGTATACAAGGCAGTTTTCACCGCAGACCAGAGTGTTCTCACTTTGAAGGTGATGCTCATTGTACAGGTAGTGACGAGCGTTGCGTCTCAATATTCCTTGTTAGAATTGAAGATGTGGTGGTTGACCATAGCTGTCAAAGAATTCAATTATTCCTCCTCCCTTGTTCAGGTAGAAAGCGACCCAGTGAATGCCATCTTCATTGTGTGGATCAGTATTCACAATCATAACAGTAGATGGTTAGATATAATGTGGTAAATAATCCGCAGCGCAGACACCAACATTCTGTACAGGTAGTTTGGACAGATAATTTTGAATCTCTATGGTATACATTATACTATATCGATACTGTCAGCAGCAGCAGAATTAGTACTAGTAGTAAAACAGAAGCAGGAACTGGTATCATCTTCGATATTTGTACTTAGATATAACCAACCGTGTAATGTGATACAATTGGTTAGGGAACATCATGTGAAGGCTGTCTTGTGATGGCGACATCGTACCGCGCTTGTTGATAGTAGATTGTTGTTTGACGATAGCGGTCCACAACCAATATAGTTTATATCAATGACAATAGTAGTACTGTGATTTGTGATAAAATTGCAGCGTACATATTATTTTTTCTCAACACCTTTGACACAGACAATCGGGCGTTTGGTGATACACGCTCGCAACCTTTCCTCTAGTACATGATACCAGATATCGCCTTGATCCCACTCCAATCCGTGAGAATGTTTAGTGAGCCAATAGCTTTCACGTAGTTTCTCTTGTGTGAGGAAATTTCGACTGAATGGTTATTTGGCTATATGATGCATTAACTGTGTACCGCTGTCCAATTCCAAGACACACACTTCCTTCAGAATGTAGTCATTATTGTTGTCCTTGAAACATTGAAAATCCAAAATATTGGAAGATGCTAATTTTTACACGGTACTCTGCGAAAACAATCCATCTTGTATGAGTGTTGATCAGAGACTGGTTGATCCAACCACCAAAGTCCAAATTTACATTGCGATGTAGATCAGTTTCGATAATGTTGTAAAACTTTGCGTATACCAGAAATTTGACAGTCTGTGAGCGCTGTGTCGAAACTAATCTTTATATGCACACTGCCATTACGCACTAGGTTCCAATTAGTAGTGACGGTTGCTGACATATGAGGTGTTAGATCGAATGCCATCAAACAATATCCATCATCGTAATCATCTCTATTTATCAGATTACCAGCATCGCTAAAGTGTATACTAGAGCCTGAAAACAGACTGTAATACGCGATTGCATATTTGCCCTTATCAGTTTCATAGTGTGGTTGTAGCGGTTTGAACAGCACTTGTTCACCATCCACGTACAGTGAGAAGAAGTTGGTTTTGAAATGTTTAAAATTATATGGATTATTTTTAAATCACCATTATAAGCAGCGTTGGTGACTAAACCAACAATTATTCGTTTCGGAATTTGACCTAGATACACATTGTCCAAAGTTTTGCTCCTTACGCCAAACGGCAGATTGAATTTTTTCAATTCCACTCTGGTGATTGGGTATTTAGCTGTGCCGGTCTGAAGCGTCTTGCTGTGTGCCAACAGTACAGTGAGGCCAACCTTACATCTTCGTATCCAGAGATTAGCATCAAGAATATGCACCTTGTATTCACCCTCGACCGCCATTATAGAGAAAGAATCTTTTGATCGGATTAATTTGTCGGAACTTGTTCTGAGTACACATTAAAACGTATTTTAAATAACGTATCTTGCCCATTGACGCATTTATCACTCTTCTTGCATCGTACATTGTACACTAACAACTCACACACAAAAACAGTACATGATAGGTTGAGCTTCAAAACAACACCGAACTGTAATGTACAGTATAGAATGTTCAATTTTATTAAATAAGAAAAAACTCGAATACATTCCGAGGGGGGCAGGCACAGATGTATATCATAATTTTTGGTTGTAGGTAGATATTTTCGGTTCATTTAGCACTACACATCTGTTTAAATAAAAAACTTGTTTCACCTACCGTTTGAACACACAGACACAGACGTTCTGGTCTTCAGTTCAGATATAACAGCAGAGTGAAGATGTGTACCAACGACGCTGTCTTGATTGAAACGTTGGGCTTTGTGGAAGGTATTTATTTCAATCATCGCCCAATGGATATAAAAGGCAGAGTTGGATAAGGCAAGGGTATATGCCTTTACCAAATGGTGTGGACAACCGCGATTTTCAGAACAATTGGTTATACTTGATGCAGACTGGCACCTGTTGGATGAATTGGATGACAAGTTGGCTATAGCGGAGAAGGCGGAATGTCATAAGAAGCAAGATACTGTGGGTTTGGCTGCTGATGCTGCCGATGTTGTCGCGAATACCGAGATGGGGAAATAAAACACTTCACCCCAGATCCTCGCATGTAATTAGACTGTAACCCCAGTTACATTGCTCATGTAAAAGGTTTTTTAAAACCACTCTTAACAGGCCTTTATCAAGGCCACTTAAGACTTGAAGTTAGGGACAAATATGACATGTATTAAAGAATGATTGATTTTTTTGGTGGGGGGGCAAAAAAAGGATTTGTTTGGTATAATATACTGGTAAAAGTCTAAGACAATCTTCCAGGTGATTAAGGCTTATTCTTCATTATTGCTCTCGTTGCCGGAGTCAACGTCAGATTCCACTACCTGTACCAACACAACTGATATTGTGATGTCCGACAAGTCTGGTGTTTGAAGGTTCACCATGAAATAGTAGATTATGTAGAAGATCTCGTTCCACAGGAAATCCCGAGTGAAGCACCAAACATCAAACTGGCTGGATCTCATCCCCTCAATCCTGAGGTAGTCAACATCTAAGTCGCCGTCTGCGATCTGACTCTGTAATCCAATGATGTAGTTCTGGATGAGAGTTACTTGATCATCGTTCATGGAGTGGAGGTAGAATGAGTTAAAATATCTGTGGCAAATGTTTGGATATATAATTGTGGTGGAGGTAGTGTATGTGTTGGGGGATACGTCGTGGGCGATGATAACTTGGGAAGCGCGGATCGTTTTGTTTCTCACAGTCTGCAATAAAAACAACCCTATGTCTGGAAATGTTGGGGTGGCTCATTTGTTGGTATATCATTATCATCAATCACTAACATGGACAACCCCAAGTCTGGAAATGTTGGGGTGACTCTCCTTTGTCGGTATATCATTATCATAAATCACTGTCACTGTCCATGTTGTCGTGGGAGGGGGGGGGGGCCAAAACAAAATGCGAAAAAAAATCCGCAAAAAAATCCCGAAACAAAATCGCAAAAAAACGGGGATGGGTACACCCGCCTCACTCGCCGCCCATGCAATCGGTCAAAACCCCCTACTAATAAGATTTGTCACGCTAATTAATAGCTCTTAGAATTATGTTTTTTCTGCCTTCCGGAACCGGATATTGTTACTTAGATCAAATATTTTAAGCTATGGCGGTTTTAAATTTCAAATTGTAATACAGCATATGCAGGGTCTGACATTTTTTTACTCTTGTTAAAAATTGTATCGTTTTAGGACAGTTTTAAGTAATAACACAATCCAACTGCTGGAAATCTTTAGTTGTTTTAGATACTTCTGACCTGTATGTTTTATTTATTTAGATTTATACCTCAGTTTCGGTGTGCTACAGTTTTGTACTCCAGAAATAGTTCTTTTGGCATATGTCATCTAAGGTGATTTATAATACACTATATATATGCTGCCCATTTAGTCATTTTAAATCAAAGTACTGCACGAACAAACTCATATAAGTTGTTTTATTCTGTTAAAATATTATAAATAATCATTTTAAAACGTAGATTTTAAATTCAAATCTGAAATATCATATGGTAATTTACTCTCAATCGGGAATTCCCGATTATGGAAACATAGACGATGTGGTTTCATGGGTCACAAACAGCCCGGCATCAGCGAAGTTGGTTCCTAGGCTATGATGACGTAACTAGGAAACCAACAGACGGAGCTGATGATGTGGTGTGAGGTTTGAAATAACGCTTCACACGACCGTGTATTGCTTGAGTGACGGTTTAGTTTCAGGTGTACTGCAATTTCTGGCAGTCAAATTAGTTTTATGTTGCCAGCATATTTTTACGTTCAAACTGTGTCACGAATACCAATTACATTTTATATTTATTAGAATATTATTTTTTCTACAACCGCAACTAAAGAGCTTCCTTACTATCTAAGAACACATCGTAAAACAGCTTTTTTTGTTTAGCAAGGGAAAAAAGGTCTTTTCCGCTCGCTAACAGCTCATAAACGGCTGATTTATTGATGCTTTGGACCAAGCTAATTGACCCAGTGTTTATAAATGAAATCTCGTGAATTCAATCAAAACTGTACCACAATTTTAGTTGTACGATAAATTGTGTATGAAATTTCAAGTGTGAAGTGTTTTTGTTGCTGTCAAGTTTTCTCTCAAGCGACAAAGACCTACTTTCCGCTTTGAATACATAAATAATTATTTCATTTTATATAGCTATTAACTCTTATTAACTCGTATTAACTTGGCTTACAGGATCTGAATATTTAACTACTACTTATCGATCGTTGTCATATTTTCATAACGAGTTCACTGATAATCTCTTAAAATTTTCTTTAACATGCTCGACAGTCGGTAGTGACTTTATCGTAAGTTTAAAGCCACAAAACTAACCTAGTTTCAAAAGTATAAATATTCTTTTACCTCTGTTACTGGCACACAATGGTTTATACCGTCAATTGTTCTCAGGAAGACAACGATATTGTACTCAAGGCGCGCTACTTCTTGGAACGTAACGTATACCACGTGAACGAGGGCTGCCCACTGGCCATGCTGGCCTACGCCCTGGTGCTGGCCAACAGCGAGCTGGCCAGACTGGCCATGGACCGACTGGGCAACGTCTCGACCAATGAGGAGGGCGACTTCGGTTGGCCCAGACCTCCGGAGAACACGGACTGGCTGTATGAGGAGGGAGTCGCCCAGACCAGCAAACCTGTTCTTACAGGTAATTTGACAACCAATTTACTTTTAAAAGCTCACAAATACTTAAGTAACTTAGCAAATTGTGTCTTTTATGAGTAAAATGAAACAAAATCTTTAAACAATTGACCTTTTTACAAGCAGTCATCACTAGCTGTTTTGAAGTAATTACTCTTATATTTTGCAAACGTGTGTCATACCCTGTTGCAAACCCAACAGGGTTCATATTTAAACTGAGGTTAAAATTAAGCATGTTTATATACAGTGTTTCTTGGTTTTTCACGTAGGCATAGTAAAACTATAATGCCTAGATAATTAAAGAATGTACTAATAATTGCCTCACTTTTTAAAATGTCCCCGTAGCAACAAACCCACCCACGTATTTAATTTAAAGTCGAGTTATTTAATATATAAATTTAAGTTTAATATTTGTTTGCTAAAAAGTTGTATACATTTCTTTTTGCCATAATTTTCTTTTTAGTTTTTAAGCTATAGGACAGCCAAATTATGTTTTATATTAGTTTAGTTAGGTATTAGTAACAATGAACTTTTTTAATTTGTTTTGTTTTATAAATATCAGTAGATAAGACCGCTTTGAACGTTTGTCCCACCCTTATTCATCAACTTTGGTGTTTTCCAGCATCGGTGACGGACTACAAAGCGTCTCTTTACACGCTGATGGCCTACACCCTTAGGTTGGACCTCAAGGCGGCTGAGCAAGTGGCGCGATACCTCTTCTACCGATCGCACGTCCTCGATCGGCACCCGGAGGTATGACATTATCATCGTCATCATTATTATCATCATCACCATCGTACGTATCCGTTGTCTGTCATGTTGACCAAAGAGGCATGAGACCCATCTTGATTGTTTCTTCTGAATACTAACAGCTGTCGATGATGACAATCTCCAATCAGGTGTCGCCACACTGAATACTGAATACACACTGAAGTAGTGTGAAAATGAGACTTCTGGGCCAAGTGATTGACAGCTTCCGGTCACGTGACCGGAAGCGCTGAGTCACTAAATACGTCATCTGAGGCTGAGCCAGTGACGTAGGTGGTTTTGTAACGTAATGAGGGAAAGTTTAAAGGTCAAGGTCACGGGGAGGATATTTTAAAAAAGTATTACCTCGCACGCGTAAAATTCGATTGTGATTCGATAGTTTAATCGATATAAAATATCGAATGAAAGCAATTGAATGAAACAATCAAATGATACGAGTGCGAGGTAGTACTATTACAAAAATTACTTTATTTTATTTACAATGTTTGTCCTTATTTATAATGCGAAGCTCCCACCGTTGTTGGTTATAATCGAAGTTGTTGATCTCGACGAGTCGCAACCATCGTGTTTTTTTCTGATGAAAGAAGGTAGATACTTTGATTCCTGCGCAGAGTCCATGTTGTTTTTTGTTTCGTAAAGTTCCAAAGATAAATCGTAACCGGACGCTATGAGAAGTCTTAACTCTTCACTAAAAACCTCGAGGTCTTGGAAAGTCGCCAGATGAATAGATTCATAATGAATACACGTCATTTTAATGGACATTTCAATATAATGTTTTACGTTTGTGAAGAGCGCGGAGAGGACGCTCGATGTTCACCGGTCGAGAGCCGGAGGTGTACTGACTATTCGCTAGCTAGCGTTCTGGTATCAAATAAAATGGTGGGGGTAAAAGTGTAGGATATGAGGCAGATGGCGCGGGGTAGGTGGTTGCAAAGCAGCTGGCGCGAGGCAGATGGCGCGGGGCAGATGGCAGCTGGTGCGGGGGAATTCGAATAAAATATCCATTAGTTAAAACCTATCAAGGATCACATAATTTATTCTGCATCAGAGGATGTTGTGGTAGACATTTCTTGTACTTGTATTTGATCAGTCGCTTCATTAGTATCAGCTTGGTAAATATTAAAAGATGTGGAAGAAACATAATTTTCTTGTATTTGTGAATCCATGTGTATCGCGCAAGAGCTGGGCGTATAGTGATGTAGCGTTTGCGTGTAGGTTAGGTACTCGGCTCTTCCCCCACCACACCAGTCCCCCCACTACAACAGTCCCCCACCAAGTTTTACATCGCACAATAACTAGTTTACATGTGTTAGTTAGGGTTTAGCTCTTAGACTGTCAAGACCTTAGCTCCGTAACTGAAAGCTTCAATAATGTTTGCTCAACGCTGTATAATTATAACAGTTACTATGATTTAAACCTGTGAATATATTCATATGGTGCTTTTTGCGTAGAAAACAACTGGCTAAAAGTGTTTCAACCTCGATTATTCTTCGACGAAACCGCTCATTGTCCACTAAAAGCGTAGACCTTCTGTCTTCATTGTCAGAGAAGTAGACGGTAATGTCAGGTGTACTACTGAAGGTCACCTTCCTCATGTTCCTGTAAAACTGTGACATCTTTCAGACCCTCTAGGTAGATGTTCATCCGTCAAGAGCTGTAAGTATAATGATGTAGCGTTATCTTGTATGATAGGCACCTATCCCTCACCACAACGTCACCTTTCCTTCAAACAATTGTTTTTACTCTACGGTTTCTATACTGTTGGTTAGATTTAAATTTAATTGCAGCTTTTTGTTCGTCTTGTCAAGCCGTATAAATGAAGTACCCACATGTTATACTTTGACCAAAAATAAAGAAGTTATTTAGGTTTGTCCTCGAAAATAGCTGTTTTTTCGCTGTTGCTGCTATACTCTTTATCGGATCTGAATTCTGATTGCACCTTCTTGTTTGCCTTGCTGATCCGCGTCAGTAGAGTACCCACATGTTATACTTTAAACCAAAAACAAAGAAGTTATATAGGTTTTTCCTTGAAAATAGCGGTTTTTGGCTATTACTGCTATACCCTTGGTCGGATCTGAATTCTGTTTGCACCATCCTGTTTGTCTGATCAATCCGCGTAATTTGAGTACCCACATGACATACCTTGGACAAACCTTGTAACCCCCCCAATGTCTGCACTTTTTTGGGTCATGTTCAAGGTCACCCCCCTCGGTTGTTTTTTTGCTATTACTGCTATACCCTTGGTCAGATCTGAATTCTGTTTGCACCAACTTTTTGATACAACTTGTGATGGAGTGTTATAACAGATGATGAAGAACCTTGGACGGAGTGATGAATTGTTGTAGTAGATGATGAAGAACCTTGGACTGAGTGATGGAGTTTTGTGGTAGATGACGATGAAGAACCTTGAACAAAGAATAGAGGATGGTTTCTAAAATTCTTCTTATCCTCATCCTGAAAGAAGACGGTCTTTTAAAACCGCTGGCTTTTGGAGCTGCCTTCCTTAACGACTCCTTGATCCTATGAGATTTCTCATTATTCAATGGTGTAGTCATGATGAAAGCGAGAGAACGAGAGAGGTGTGGAGAGCGCGAGGAGTGAACCAGTCAATGGTTAAAGCTGGAATGAGGTGGCAGACGGAGTAAAGCAGATTGCAAAGTGAAACCTTACCCCATCCCTATATGGTTAGAAAGCTGGGGACTGGTTTAGAACCTGTTTGACCTAGACCCCCCCTCCAAGGTCACCCCCCTTTTTTGGGTCATGTACAAGGTCATCCCCCGGGTTGTTTTTGGCTATAACTGCTATACCCTTAGTCGGATCTGAATTCTGATTGCACCTTCTTGTTCGTCTTGCTGAGCCGCGTCAGTAGAGTACCCACATGTTATACTTTAAACCAAAAACAAAGAAGTAATATAGGTTTGTCCTTGAAAATAGTTGTTTTTGGCTATTACTGCTATACCCTTAGTCGAATCTGAATTCTGTTTGCACAAACTTGTTCGTCTGACCAATCCGCGTAATTTGAGTGTAATTTGAGTACTTAGCATATGTTAAACCAGAAATAAAGAAATTATTTAGATTTGTCCTTGGAAATAGTTGTTTTTGGCTATTACTGCTATACCCTTGGTCGGATCTGAATTCTGTTTACGCCATCTTGTTCGTCTGATCAAGTGTAATTTGAGTACCCACATGACATACCTTGCACAAACTTTGTAAACCCCACCCCAAGGTCACCCCCCTTTTTTGGGTCATGTTCAAGGTCACCCCCCCTTTTTTGGGTGATGTTCAAGGTCACACCCTCCTGAAGGTCAACGGCCAAGGTCCCGCCTATAAAAGCGGGAGCAGCCCGTAGAGGGTTTGCAGTCGCAGGCCAAAAGCCTAGCTAGCTGTTTGCCTGCGCTGTCCGCAATTGTATATCTAGTATAGAGTTGGTACCACTGTATATTAGAGATGCTACCTTAGCTTAAGGCATGTCTCTTTATTACTAAGCATTTTAGAATAACGCTTGTAGTTTGCTGTTAGTAAATGTAGTTAGTTTAACTGATTGTGGTGTTTGGTGTTGGTTTTTTGAAGTGTTTTATTTACTAATGAAATATGTACTTTTCCTTCACGATTTAAAACTGACCTCGGTAAAAACTTTGGTTCGCAGTTGCCTGGCGTCCTTTACTGTCCAAAGTCCGATTGGGTTTCAGGATGCTGTTGACCTTTGTAAAACCGACCTTGGTTGGTATGTACTTTTCTTGCACGCTTTAAAACTGACCTTGGTCAAATTTTTGGATCGCAGTAGCCTGACTCCGGGTGTTTGGATCTAAGTTCTACTGGGTTTCAGTGATACTGTTGACCTCTGTTAAACCGACCTGGGTTGGCCTTTGTAAAATCTTTATTTCAAAGTAAATGTAATACGTTTCTCAAATATAACCCTTTCCTAACCTCTTACAAATAGGTATGGCACGAAAACCGACCTTAAGTCATTACAGCGCGCAAACCGGATGACTTTACCTATCTTAGCCCCCACTCTCGAGAAACAGATTCAATCAGTTTGCTTATTTTTGGTTAAATTTAAGGGGATCATGGTCAGGGGATTATTGTACTTCGGTTCGTAGTACTCTGACGCCTACACAGTGATGAACGTCCTTGCGGTTTCAGAGTGCGCGACTGTTGTAAACTGACCATATTGCTTGTTTGTTGGGTGAATAGTTTTTCGGGGGAGAGGTTAGTGTTCCGTTATCAGGTTTATTGCCTATAATTGCGAGCTTTAAACTAGTCCTCTTCTCCTAATACAGAGCGGGGAATAGAGCAGTTTGTGGTCCAAGTGAGAATCACTTACTGCTCTATTCCCTGTTTTGGCAACATGTTTAGATGACCTTAGGGACTTAGAAAATTCTCGTTTCTTAAAATACTGGAAGATATGTATTGATTTTTCAGGGAGAGATCAATGTTTAGTTATTACAATTATCGTTGTTTAGTACAGAGCGGGGAACAGAGTAGTTTGTGGTTCAAGTGAGGATTACTTACTGCTCTGTTCCCCGTTTTGGCAACTTCTTCAGATGACCTAGACCCACTTCACGACTTAGACAACATTTTACATGGCTAGAAAGGTAAAAAAACACCCTCTTCTTTAGTTGTGGACTTAGAGATATTCCATGCGGACAAGGTAGACACAAAAATGTTGTATTAAACATAAAAAACTGGAGGGGGAATTGTTTTATATACTGCTACAACGGAATAAATATTGTCATAACGCTATGGTAGCTTTAGGTGAAAACACTTGGCTTGTTCCTTCTGAGCTTGCTTTGTCAGAAGCATTTCTGACTATCCTTGCTTTTGAGTATCGAGGGATTAACTTAAAAGTAGAGATGGAGCTTAGGCCGTTACACAGAAATGATGTGTATTGTGTTTTGATGATATGGCAATCACCTTCCAACGTGGAAATTTTCCATTTTATCAAAACATTGCACAATGAATTTTGTGTAAAACGGATAACTATGTCCCTTATTTGATCTTAGAGCTATCTTGCGTTCCTTAAAAAGTAAAATAGCAAAGGTAAATCCTTTGCTATTTTACAAAACATGTTATGTGACCTTGACCTTGACCCAGTTAACGAACATCGAATATATCAATGTGCACTTTATAGCGTCGAAACAATATTGTAACAACCCCCCCCATTTACCCCCCACCACAGATCGTCGGCTATAAAAGCGGGGGTTGACCGCAGAGGTCTCACAGTCTCAGGCTGACAGCCTAGCTAGCTGCTCGCCTTAGCTGTCTGTAATAGCATCTTTAGTATAGAGGTTGTACCCCTGTATACTAAAGATTCTACCTTAGCATGTTAGTTTGTTATGCAAGTTAGTTTGTTTGTTAGATTATAGCTTGTAGTTTGCTGCTAGAAAATGTAGTTAGTGTTGGTGTTTGTAATTATTTGTGGTGTTGGTCTTTGAAGTGTTTTATTAACTAATGAAATATGTACTTTTCTTTCACGCTCTAAACTACCTTGGTCAAAACTTGGGTTCGCAGTAGCCTGATGCCGGGTGTTTGGATCTAAGTCCCACCGGGTTTCAGTGATACTGTTGACCTCTGTAAAACCGACCTTGGTTGGTCTTTGTAAAATTAACTTTAACTGATCAGTATGTTTCTCATCCTTTTCCTAACCCCTTACAGAAAAGGTATGGCGCGAAAACCGAACTTATGTCAATACGGCGCGCAAACCGGTTGACATTACCCATCTTACCCTCGAGAAACCTTTGCGAGTACTCCCTGCAAACCATTTGTAACTTCCTTTTGTTTTGTAAATTAATAAAAGGTTCTGTTATCAGGTTTATTGCCTATAACTGCGACCTTTCTTCAAAATTCACTTCCCTAATACAGAACGGGGAATAGAGCAGTTTTTGGTCCAAGTGAGAATCACTTACTGTTCTGTTCCCAGTTTTGGCAACATGTTCAGATGACCTTGGGGACTTAGAAAATTCTCGTTTCTTAAAATACTGGAAGATATGGGGAGGGATTAATGTTTAGTTATTACACTTATTGTTGTTCAATACAGAGCGGGAAACAGAGTAGTTTGTGGTCCAAGTTAGAATCACTTACTGCTCTGTTCCCCGGTTTGGCAACATGTTAAGATGACCTTGACCCACTGACGAGACTAGAAAATTCTTGTTTGGTAAAAAATAGGAAAATGTATGTATTTCCTACAACAATACATATACATATCCCCCCTTCCCCCCTTCACCCCTTCCCCTCCCTTCCCACCGGTTCACTTTCGGGGACTTTAAAAACTTCGGTTACTATAAAAAATGAAAGATATACATATTTTAAACAAAATACACCTTAATTTCCACCCCCACCACTTTTGCTAGGGTATAAATAGAGGTGCATTTGGGGTGGTTTTCTCATTACTGCGTTGACACTTGTGGAGATCACACCTACATTATGCACCGCTGCGATATTTGTAAGTCTTCATTTAAGGGTGTATTTCTTTTAATGATTCATAAAGAACTAAAATATAACAACAACCAAGATGAATAATATGAAGAAGAAGAATTGGAAGAACTAGATCAAATGTTAGCTCAACACCAACATTCCAGACCAAGTGTTATTCAATATGCACAATCAATACCATCAACATCAACTTCTACCTCTGCTCTGTCTACACTTCACCGTCCTTCAATATCAACAGCTGCATCGTCGTCTACCTCTGCTCTGTCTACACTTCATCCTCCTTCAATATCAACAGTAGATGTGGAGCTACACGCTCACGCACTACCTGGTAAAGTAATAACACATTTTAAAATTGACAACGCAAAATTACAACTTGAAAACTTTTTAAATAACGCCAAAGTTCAGTTATCAAAACACTAAAGAATGAACAAAAAATATTAAATTTTATTAAATTTGGACTGTTAATAGATGCTGTGTTCACTAACATTCAAAACTAAACATCACCGAGAGGATTCATGACAAAAACCGAACCATCATGGCTCCGTCAGATATTGAAAAGATAGTAACAGAATGTTTTGAGGAAATTTTGACAAAATTACAAGAACATGAAGGAAGCTGATCTGGATGGACTTTATTAAGTATATCAAATCTGGACGTTACAGTTCATAAACACGGTTATGGAATGAGAGGAAGTAGCTACATCCCTCTACCACAAAAAATTATAAATACCAAATCCTGTATAAACGTGCAAAATGAAAATAATGAATGTTTTAAACATGTTATGTTGGCCAAATGTGTAAAAAACCATCCAGAAAGACCAAGTCAAGCATATGAAGAATTTCAACATAAGTATAATTTCCAGAGAATGACTTACCCTGTTGCAATTACTGATATATCAAAATTTGAAAAGCTAAATCCTTCAGCTTCTGTCAACGTTTTTGGGTTAGATTCATCAAACAATTCGTACTCCTTGTGCATAATATCTGTTGAGCGCAGAGATCATACGGATTTGCTATTGATCCCTAAAGGGGACATATCCCACTATGTCTACATTAAAAATTTTGAAGCTCTTGTTTCAAAACAACTATTGAAACGTAACGGAGAGAACACCACATGCAAAAGATGTTTTTGTCATGTAAGCAAACCATTAAGAAGAGGAGGTTCAGAATGGTTATTAGAACATCAAAGGTTATGTAGTGGAAACAATAAAGTAAGAAATAAATTGCCACATCCCAGCAGAGCGTAAATAAAATTTGACAAAGTAATACAACAATACCGTGTACCTGTTACTGTATACGCTGATTTTGAAGCGTCTTTACTTCCGCTCGAACATCAAGAAGAGAACGTAACAAGAAGGAGCAAATACCAGCAGCACACACCGAACAGCTATTGTTTAATAGTCCACGCTTTCTGAAGATCATCTTTGTAAATACGAATTGTCATCTACGCCGAAAATGTATCGTGGTGAAGAAGCAGCCCGACACTTTGACGATGATTTATATAACATAGCTGAAAAGGTGGAAGAAATGTATAGAAATGTGTTACCGATGACACCTATGACTGAAGGTGAACTTCAACAACATGATTCGGCAACAACATGTTATCTGTGTACTAGCACCTTTACACCGGATAATGTTAAAGTGCGAGACCATGATCATCTTACAGGAGCTTACAGAGGTGCAGCCTGTAACTCTTGCAACTTAACCTACAAACTTCCAAATTTTATCCCCGTTGTTTTACATAATCTTAGTGGATACGACTCTCACTTTATAATCCCGGAATTAGGGAGAGATAATAGAGCAATAGATGTCTTGGCAACAACCATGGAAAAATGTATTACTTTTCTAAAAAAAATTGGCAATATAAAACTTAGATTCATTGATTCCTATAGATTTATGCCTTTCAGCCTTATGAAATTATCAGAAAATTTAAGAAGAGAAGATTTGATCGAAACTAGCAAAATTGTACCAAACAGTAAAATGGATTTGGTTCTTCGAAAAGGAGTATTCCCATATGGACATAGATGGACTGCATATATTTGATGAAACATCGCTTCCTGCAATATACAAATTTTAAAACAAACTTAATGATTCAGACATTTCACCTGAAGAGTATCAACATGCATGTCGAGTATGTAAAGAGTTGGATATGAGGACTTTAGGAGATTACTCAGACTTTTATGTCAAACTATATGTGACCCTTCTTTGTGATGTGATAGAAGAATTCCGAAATACCTGTTTTGCTGCATACGGTTTGTACCCTCTACATTCGCATACTTCTCCAGGATTAGCTTGACAAGCCATGTTAAAAGAAACAACATGCAAACTCCAACTTTTAACAGATATTGACAGGGTTTTAATTGTTGAAGATGGTGTAAGAGGCGGATTAACCCAAAGTGTTACCAGACATGTCAAAGCCAACAACAAATACCTTCCCGATTACGATGAAACCAAACCGTCAACCTATTTAGGATATTTCGATGCAAATAACTTGTATGGATGGGCTATGTCAAACCCACATCCTTTTGATAACTTTAAATGAATTAATCCCGACTCTATTGGCGATATTTTACAAATTCCGAAACATGGTGACACTGGATATATCTTGGATTGCGATTTTGAGTACCCAGAAAAGTTACATGATCTTCATTATGACCTTCCACTTCTTGCCAAAACAGAAATTTCACCAATTGGAAAACACCCCAAATCAATGATGACATTAAATAATAAACAACGCTACGTGGCTCACTTTTGGGTGGTTCAACAAGCTATCGAATTAGGACTACGTCTAACAAAAATTAATAGAGTTTTGGAATTTTCTCAATCATGCTGGTTGAAACCCTACATTGATTCGAATACCATCAGAAGAGCAGCCGCTACATCAGAATTTCAAAAAGATTTCTTTAAATTAATGGATAATGCGATATTTGGAAAAACATTGGAAAAGAAAAGAAGACACAAAAATGTTAAACTTGTTACCAACGCAAAAAAACTACAGAAACTCGTACAGCAGCCAAATTTTGGAACATCTATAATTATTAATGAAAAAATTGTAGCAGTGTCCATGAAGAAGACGAGTGTGAAGATGGATCGTCCTTTGTATATAGGCATATCAATCTTGAACATCTCAAAAACACACATGTACGATTTCCACTACAACAAAATGGTGGCGTTCTACGGAAGAGAGAATATATCTATTACATATATGGACACTGACGCTTTCATATATCGCATACTAACATTGGGCATGTATAAAGATTTACGTACATTTATTTACAAGAACAACTTTGATTTCTCCGTCTACCCAAAAGATCATCCAAACTACGACAATGACAGAAAAAAAGTACTAGGCAAATTCAAGGATGAGGCTAATGGTGTTCTACTTGAAGAGATTGTTGCACTGATGTCTAAACTATATTCTTTGAAACTCTATTATGAAAAAGAAGAAGAAGAAGAAAAGAAGAATAGCTATTTTAAGAAAGCTAAAGGTGTAAAGGGTTTATATTTAAAGAAGAAAGTGCATTTTTAACACTACAAACAATGTTTATTTGAGGATATCATCATTACAGCTAAATTCAACACCATCAGAAGTATTAACCATCAGCTGTACAGCGTGACTGAAGTTAAAAAGGCACTATCCTGTAATGACGACAAAAGACATACCCTTCCAGACAAAATCAACAAATTACCATTCGGCCATGTTACAATTTCAAACTCAAACTTGCCGCCATATCAGAAACATCTAGAAGACACTACCGCGTACAGGAGAACCTGACAACAATGCAGTCACGTGACCCGCCTCGCTCATAAAACTGGACGACCGCGGCCTCTCGTTCTCTTAGCTCGGAACAATTCGGCGTAACATCATCTAAAACCTTTTTCTAAATTAATACCGCGTTTCTTTGCCAATTCTAAAAGTTCGTCGATTTGTTAACGGGGTGCATCCTATACGTTCTCTATTTCGCGAATTATTTTAAAGAAAAGGCCGAAATTCGCGGTACAATCTCGCATTTGTATTAATTGATTTATCAAACCTTTTTCAAAATAACACGTGCTAAGAGCAGGTTTTAACACTGCCATTCTTGTCGTTTTTTCTGGGGATAAATTAAACAACTGTATTATTAGTATTTAGTGCATTAGTAGTGTTACAGTGTGTATTTATATTGTGAGCGTTTTGTGTACGTAATTTTCTACAATGGTCATGTAAGTAATATTTATTTGTTTAACATATTTGGTCATATTTCACAGAGCACATGTCATAACTGGTACTGATTAACGTTTAATAATCGTTAAGTTTAAATTCATTTATCATTGTTAATTTATTTGATGTAATTTCATGTTCACAGATCATTTTAGGTAACTCTCTATTTGTTATAATTTAACTTAAAGACATATTTGCTGTACAAGAATTGATTTATATTAAGCAAGAATACTTTAAAAAAATATTTAAATTTAATTACATTGTCTCAAATCTAAAATAATTGTAAGAGCTGGAAATTAAGTAGAATCCAAAATTCTAGGAAATTTAGTACTTATATAACAGAGTGTTACTGTTTGGTTGATTTCAAAAAAAAGAGTAAAATTAATTAATCTGCAGTTCAGAGCTCAGATCAGGATCCACAACAGATTTTAAATAAGTTAATCATGGATCATTTGAATGTGTAATTTAATTTGGTGGTAAAAAGATATAGTAGGATAGAGTGTGTCGGAGGTCAGGAGGTTTAGTTAGGAGGACTAGAATATTGTTATTTATTCCCGACCACTCGCTTGTTTTAATGAACCGCCATTTGATTAACTAGGAATTCCTGATTACCACATTATGATACTTTCACTTGAGAACTGCTTTTGACTATTTAAAACACAAAATACAAAAAAAATATTAAAACTAAAAAGGCCGGAAATCGACCAAAGCCATAACCTCTAAGGTGATCCATTTTAGATTAATTTTAAATACCCTTTTCCGGCTCTGATTTAGATATGTATATGTTGTAATGTTTTTCCTCAGATTTAAATAAAATAGTTTCTTGCAATCAGGTTTTTCTTTCAAGCAACCCACAACTAAATCAGAGATCCACGAGTGTTTTTGGGCCCAGCAACACTCGCTCTGCATTACTGTAATTGACAAATTAAATGTGAATAGAAATATATAGAGTTTTTTCATGCAAACATAACAAGTAATTACAGACAGATTAAATGTAACAGCCACTATTCCCTCAATCCTATTGACGAGTAACCCTTTCATCGTCTTAAATCCCTTTCCTTTCTTTCCGTAAAAAAGGGGAAACACAGCAATGTTAAGCTGTGTTTGCCCTTTTTTTACACAAGTTTTGAATGACCTTGAACTATATGTATATATAAGCAGATTTATACAAAAGAATATTTAATACCATATCAGCTGTCTTCGTGAAACCATCATGTCAGACCTGAAGGAGATTATTATTAATGAACTACACAAACCTGCAAGAATAAAGTTTCCAAGAAGAAATACTGTTATAAAAGGGATAAATGATCTATATCAAGCGGATTTAATTGAAATGCAACCGTATAGCAGAATAAACAAAGGATTTAAATATATACTGACAATTATTAATTGTTTTACAAAAGTTGCAGACGCTTTGCCTCTAAAGGACAAGACTGGTAAAAGCGTAACACAAGCCATGGACATAGCCATAAAAAGGGATAAAAACAAAATTAAACATTTACAAACTGATGATGGAACAGAATACTTTAATACAAACTTTGCACAGTTAATGAAGAAATATAAAATAAATCATTATTCTACATAAGAGAAAAAGCAGCAATTGTAGAAAGATTCAATAGAACATTAAAAGGAGCACTGTATAAACAGTTTTCAAAAAGAGGTTCTTACGAATGGATTGATATTTTACCACAATTAATAAATGATTATAATAACAGGTTTTATAGAACTATTGGTATGAAACCTATCAAAGTAAATAATAGAAATGCAAAAGATGTATTAAAACGCATAAAGAAAAATACAAAGCCTAAAGTAGAAAAGATGCAACCAAGAAAATTTAATGTAGGTGATAAAGTACGGATTGGTAAATATAAGGGAGTGTTTACCAAGAAATACCTTCCCAATTGGACGAATGAAGTTTTTACAGTGTCTAAAGTGCAACCGACTATACCTGAAACGTATATCTTAAAAGTTAACAAAGGAAATTTGTTGCAAGGTGCATTTTATGTACATAAAATGTTAAAATCAACAGTAGGTGATGTATATCTTGTTTAAAAAGTGTTACAAAGAAAAAAGGACGCAGTTAAAGTGCGGTGGTTGGGGTTTAACAAAACTGAGGATTCACGGATACCTATAAAGAACTTGGTTTAGTGCAAGCAACTCATTTCATCGTTAACCTTTGAAAAAGATGGAGAATATTCACCATAAAGATCGATTCAATATTAATAACATAGATGATTTAACTGTGGATAACGTTAAAATCAACAATGGTAAACACGGTAGTTTACTTCCAAACACTGTTCGATGTATAGTAAGTGGCCCCTCAAACTGTGGAAAGACCAATGTTTTCTTTAATTTGATCACTAATCCGCAGGGATTAAGGTTTAATAACCTATATATTTTTTCAAAGTCTCTGCAACAACCAAAGTATCAATTGCTGGATAAAATCTTATCTGATGTGTCTGATGTTAACTTTCATAAATTTAACGCTAGTGATAGCATTATGCAACCAAACGAAGCGAAACCGTATTCTGTATTTATATTTGACGATGTATCTTGTGAAAATCAGGATACTATTAGAAACTCCTTTTCCATGGGAAGACATAATAACATCGACAGCATATATGTAGGACAAATTTATAGCAAAATCCCGAAACAACTTATCAGAGATAATGCAAATATTTTAATTATATTTAAACAAGACGATATTAACCTAAAACATATATATAGCGATCATGTGAATGCGAATATGCCATTTGAGAAGTTTAAAGAACTTTGTGGAAAAGCATGGGCGGAAAATTATGGATTTCTGGTTATTATGAAAGATCAAGCTATACAAGATGGCCGTTATAGAATAGGTTTTGGTAAATTTGTTTTAATACACTGATTAGCGGTATTACTGTACAAGTCGTCAAGGTGTGAAGATGGTTAACCAGGAAAAGCTATTAAAGAAAATAATATCACTTAGTGATTCTATTAGACAAAAAACCGAGCTTTAAAATCAGGTATAAATGAAAAAGAGCAATTTTTAGAAACAACATTCAAACCTGTTACTGAACCTTTAAAGTGATTAGCACAAAATATGGAAAAACCTTCAATTCGCTTCGAAGGAGACATAATGCTACCAATTTCCAAATATGAAGAAGAATCTCAGGATGATAGTTGTTTTGGCCAATTACAAACATCTGAAGAAAGCGACGAGTATGAAGAAAACGGAGATATAGAAGATTTAAAGGAAAAGGACGTTGCAGAAGATACAAGTACAGAAGATACAAGTGTAGAAGATACAAGAGCAGAAGAAGAGTATATTAACCCATCCAACTTAAGCAAATTAGGCACAGATATTATGTTTAAAGGAACACTTGGAAGAAAATATACATTACAAATGTTACATGCCACACATGCTAATCGAAATTATCATACCTATGGAGCTAGAATAGAGGATAAAGGATTAATGATTGGAGATAGCAAGTTAGATATAAACGAAAATGATGATATATTTATTGGTGATAAAAAATATAAAGGTACAAAAGGTGTGTTTGAACTCATCTTTAAAAATAATCCTGGTAGATATACAAAAAAGGTTTTACAATTGTTTAAAAATATACTAGAGTATACAAATGCACATAGACAAAAATATTCCAAAGACCTACCTATTCATAGAAACAGGTCAATAAAATACACAAGTATTATATCTAGTCTTTTCCCCTCGAAATTAAATAAAGCTCAAATTAAAAGAAGAGCACTATCTTCTGCTGAATTAAATGTTTTGCATAAAAAGAGAAAAACAACTGATCCTACCACATCTGGAAGGGGATTATTGACAAATTTGTATAAAACTAATATAATATATTACAACGATTTAAATAAGTTAGTTAATCGAATGAGGTTATTACATGAAGCTATGGAAGCCGGGCACACTGGTTTAAAAAACGAATGGGTAGCTTTGGTTGATGAACTGCGAAAATGAGGAATAATTGTTCAGTAGACGTATATATATATATAATGAGAACCTAAACGATAGAGATTCAGTTACATAATTAGTGTGGACAAGTTTGGACGGTATTCCGAGTTTGGAGTAAAATCTGGATATAATGAAAAAGGAGCTGGTTTTCCGTTAACACCCGATGGCAACTATAATTTTGAAGGAAAAATAATTCAAAATGTTGGTGATCCGCTTTTGTCTTCTGATGTGGTTACGGTACAATACATGAATAAAAGAACTCCAACTGTACACGAAGATTATTGGGGGTTTTCCGGTAAAAGGTTTAGCAATATATACTAACCCCTTTATAATGGTGAAGCAGTAAATTTAGCTACTCTAAAATCTTTAACGATTTACAAAAGGAATGAAACTAACACAAGCTATGATGTAAACAAATTAAAATTATCAAATGTAGCTGATTGTGAGCAGGATGGAGACGCTGTAAATAAGAAAATGTTTGATATCGTACACAAGAAATGGACTACAGAATATAAAAAATATTTGGAAAGGTTTAGTGCAGCTCCATTTAATTATATCCATAGGGCTTCAGGAAGAGCTGCAGCTTTAGATGTTGACAGCCACAATTATTTAGACTGGAAAAGGATACACAATCCAGAGAAACCTAATCAACAAGATAAACCGTCTGAGTCTTCTAAAGTCAAGACATTAGGAAAGGGGGATAAAGTGAATGTGATTAATGAACCAACAGAAAACCATGAAGATTACATAAGAGAAAAAAGAATTTAAATACCCATGATAAGGAATAAAGCATCAGTCATATTCGAGAGACGATACAGAGAAGACGATGGAATCAAATATCACTGCGTGGAGTTTAATATCTCAAGAGCCGAGATTTCCCCAAGGAGTGTTGACAGATAGTTTTGTTCAACGGTTTGATAGATATATGGATTGGGAACAACTTTCCATACACTACCTCTTCACAATGACTATGTTAAGAATTTATTTTCACAGAGTTAACTGGATCCATATTTTGCCAAGACAACAGTTTTCAGAAGACTTCCTCGTAGAGATGACATCAAACTTTAATAACTGTTGGGAAGTAATAAGTAAATATCAAAATCTCTCTGAAAATTACATTGGCAATTTTTAAAGATAAACTAGACTGGGATATGTTATTCAGTCACCAACGATTAAGTGGCAAGTTTCTAAGGGAACATGAAAACTATTTAAAGTTTATTCATTTTATCGAAGACAACGATACCATCACCAGCGGAGATACATCTGGAACATCTTCAATTACACCTTATTTCTATTTTTACTACTTTTATTTAATATGTCTACATTTAATTAATCAATCCATTTCTATATAATAAATGGATTTTAAACAGTATATAATACAAGAAACCAAAACCGATACTACATTCATTGTAAAACATTTATAGAGTGCACCTACTGATTGTAAGTTTTTCTATAAATGGTCATGTCGAGGGTTAAACGCATCAGTCATAATCGAGAGAGATTACAGAGAGGAAGGGGAATAGCATCAACAGCATTTTCTCTATTGAGTAAACCGGTTGGAGCTATAGTTAACAAGGCGATTGATTTATTACCTGTGAAATTACATTTACTTGGAGAATATCAATATTGTAGCCCTGGAACCAAATTAGAGAAACGTCTTGCTAGAGGAGATCCTGGAATAAATAAGCTCGATCAGGCTTGTAAACAGAACGATGTAGCGTATTCCTAATTTGGTGATACCAAAAATAGATCAATATCAAATAGAGCACTTGCTGAGAAAGCTTGGCAAAGAGTAAAATCTAGTGACGCGATTATTGGTGAAAAGCAGCGTCTTTAGCAATAACAGCAGCAATGAAAGCAAAAACTACTTTTGGAGGAGGAAATAGAAGAAGGCGTGGGAAAAGGCCCGCTAAGAAACAAGGAGGTAATATCAGAAGAAAACTTCGATTTACCAGTGGTAAAGGTAAAAAGAAACCAACAATATGGTCAATGATAAAAAAGGGAGGAGGAATATACCTAAGACCGTATCGTGTGTATTAAATAATAAAGAGCAATTAATAATTAAAAACAAAGAATTAACCAATGAAGAACTGATTACATTTGCTTCTTGTTTGAAATTCCCATGTTTTAGAGGAGTATTTATGAAAGATGAATAACCGGTTAAAATGTGGAAAAACGAGACTGGTATTGTAAATTTGGATAATAGTGAAGGATTAGGCACTCATTGGGTGTGTTACAAGAAACTTGGTAAAACCATTTATCATTTCGACAGTTTTGGAGATCTTCCACCACCGAAAGAACTTCAACAATACTTTCGTGCGGCAGAAAATATTTTTTACAATCATACAAGAAAACAACCTGATGATGCAGCCATTTGCGGTCATTTATGTTTAGACTTTTTAGCTAAACGTGTTAGTCAACTTTAAGATGTCTTCGTATACAGTGCCATTAACCGGTAACTCATGTACTTTGCGCAGTATTCTGTTTCCAGCGCTACATTTGCAAAAAGGAAGACTATGGGAAGCCGCATTATTGGATTTAACAACATATAACTCTATTCCAAACGTTAGTGAAGGAATTAATAACAAAATACATTATTACAAGACAAAAGATGATAAATGAAAATATTCAGCTTTGGAAGAATTCAGTTTACCAATAGGAGCTTATGAAATTGACAATATAAATGAAGTTATACAAAAACTTATGGGAAAAGAAAATATAACGATAAAAGGCAATAACAATACAATGAAAGCCGAAATTACTTCTAAGTATTATCTTGATTTTAATCAAGAACATTCAATTGGTAGTTTACTGGGGTTTTCTAAGGAAACAAAAGTATTAGAACCTAATACAACTCATTCTGGGAATAAAACTGTGACGATTATCAAAGTTAATACCATAGACATTACACAAGTGTAACATTATACAAGGATCCTACAGAGATGGAGAGAATCGTCATATATTACACACATTCTACCCATCAGTTGCACCGGGTTTCAAGATAGTAGAAAAGCCTCAAAACCTTGTGTACCTACCGCTAAACACCAGTTTCATTTCAGACATTGTGCTGAACATAGTGGATTAAGACGGAAACCTTATTGACTTTAGAGCAGAAGCTATTACTGTAAGAATACATATAAAATCATTCGCTTAAACAATGGGGTTATCATTTAAAAAGAGAGAGCCAACTAACAAAGAGGTCAGTAGCTCATCAGCTGTAGAAGGATTAACAAGTGACAACATTCATTTTCTAGAAGAAATTGGATTAAAGGTCATTAACAATGGATATACTGGATATAGCGCAGAGTAGAGGCAATATGGGGAGTCTGGGACAGCTGAAAAATAATTGTTTTTTAATCAGAAGTGACGTTTGAGTGACGTGGTGATGACGTATGTGTGACGAGAGGGTGTGATGACGTCACGGCGATGACGTATTGGTGTGACGATACACATACGTCATTGGATGTGAGGTAATGTGATAACGGGTGGATTTATATTCGTTAAGAAACGGTTTAGTTACGTCGGTTTGCGACTTGAAATGGCCAATCGTCCATTTAAGTCGGTTTCGACTTGAAATGGCCAACCGTCCATTTAAGTCGGTTTGTGTTATCTTATCTTATCTTATCTTATCTTAGATCTAGATCTTAGAAAAGATAAATTTTTTTTCTGGGGGCTCCGCCCCCAGGCCCCGCACATGCTTCGCTCCCCATCCCACGCCCTAGAATCCCCCTCCACTAATCACCCCCGCCACATTTACAGCTTAACACAGAATCGCGCGTTACGATCCATTCACACTCCAGATCTTAGCCGCAACGCAACCATGGCTCGCTACTTACAACCGATCAAACGCCCTGCTGACTCTTCTGACGAGGACTATTCGGACGAAGAGGATCACAGACCTCGCAGGAAAGAGTTCAAGTTCTGCCAAACTAGACCGACGGCTGCAACTACTCCTGTGGGGAGAGCGACGATTCAAATAAAGCGAGACATCTTCACTTACCGACAGATCAACCAACTCATGGACATCTTGGACCGCTACCGACACCTTGCCGATCAGATGATCATCGAAGTTAGTAGCGGAGATCACTTCCACCTCATCATCCAACATCAACACTTGGACACAGTCGACGCTAGCCTACGCCGACAACTACAACTAAGACAGTTTACCCTAATTCTTCGGGTCGTCGCTTCCATCCCCCCACACTAAATCCTGGACTCCACTCCTTCTACAAACGGCCTTTATCAAGGCCACCACTTATATCATTCGTTGTGAATCAGCCTAGCAATCATACAACATACTAAACCTACATTGCGTACATTTCAATCCAGATTCTCAGGACTTAGTCATTTAACATCAATCATTTTGGTGGCCTTTAAAAAGGCCATTTTTACAAGTCTCAATTATTTTAACTTTCACAGTCTTAGACGATTCCTTTACAAGTCTCAGCCTCACATATTGTTACTTGTTTTACAGGAGGAGTATTCAACATTTTCTGGACTTTGTCATTTATCCAACTTCAGTTTAGTGGCCTTTATAAAGGCCGTTTTAATAAGTCTCAATTTTCAAACTTTCGCGGTAACAAAGAATAGTTAATCAGTTGTCGCTATGAATGTTTTAGGGGACTTTAAATAATTATAATTTATATTCTCCAAACATGATCAAACGTGTTCAAGGTCATTTTAATACTTAAAAAAAAGGATCTTGACTGTGGCGGATTGCCCTGCCGACCAGTCAAGAAGGGTCAGTTCATTCGTGGCGGTTTGCCCATGCCGACCGATTGAACTGCTTAGGGTATGGGTGGACCGCAGAACTCCACACTGCGCGAACCACCCGGGTTTGTTTTTGGGGTTGTGATGGGAATAGGGTAAGGGACAGAGTTTAACTTGTACAAATCAACAAATTGTGTTAGTGTTAGTGGGAAACCAGCGAAGCCATGCAAGACAGAAAAGGATTGTACAGACAAGAATAAGAGATCGGCGCTGAGTTTAACGAATGACACGGGCCAGAACCATTGCCCACCGCACTGTTCACCCAACGCCCGGAGCAGTGCTGACCACACAGGGGGACTTTTCTCAGGCCTTGTGCGACGCAGAAGGTGTTGACTCCGCCTCGGGACCTGGCGGAGATCAGCGTAGAGATGCCGGCCGATAGCAAGTGAGACCTACATATGTGGTGCTCGCTATATCACAGAAGTTCCAAGCCCGGGGTACCACTGCAGGGATTGCGGTACTAGGAGACCTCCGTGGATGTTCAGCTTCTCTCCGATGATCTCCGCTGTGTCCCGCTTCTCTGGAGCTGCTCTGGACTGGTCCCATGTCTGCATGCCGAATGATTCGAGTGGAACGTGCGTCCCGGTTTTATGAACTTTTCCGCTGAGTCAGCAGAAAATAACCTCACCTCATTGGTTGAACTGTTTGACCAATGAGAATCCGGCTTGTGCTAGTGAGTATACCGCTGTTTTTAAGCGAATCACTTTTGCTCACCCTTTCGTTATGGACGCAACTGCATCATGTTCAGGAAGCAGACCTGGCCTAAGATGGTTGACATGCCTCATCGGGAACCATCGTTCCAGCTTTCCAGCTCCAGGCCCCACAGTGTCACACCTCGGTCATCACTCCTGCAGCCTCGTCAACGTCCAGCTCCAATCCCAGCCCCAAAGAGCGAGTCCGTGACAGGGCAGCCTCGTCAACGCCCGGCTCCGACACCAGCGTAAAAGAGTAGACCCGTCGATGTAATGCCTCGACGGGTAAACATATCGACTTGTGCCCGGGAACCGTTCTCTTTACTTAGAGAAATTCTCTCGGACAAGACGAGGGATCTGGAACCTGAGAAGAACTATACAGCCCAGATCCCTGTTATCGATTAGCCGAGGGAGATTCGTCGGCCGAGCTTCGAACCGGCATTCCCTGGGTTCAAGCTCCACCGCCTGTGGAAACTGCAGCCGGGACTTTATTGTCTGCTCGGATGGGACAAGCCTTCGCGGGAGCTTTTGTTGCGCCACCGCAACTTTGTCTTTAGAAGTTACCTGCCGAATGGAGTGATTGAGCCACCGTACGAGACATTAAAGACCTACTTGGAGGTCGGGAAGCCGGAAGATGGGCAACGACGTCGGCGTGTCACCGTCCAATGGGTGTCCATGTAAACAATGACACTGATAAAAACGGCCTTTTTAAAGGCCACCAAAAATTTCAATCGTTTGACACTCAGTAGCGTAAAACATATATTTTGTTTAACCCCAGTCTTACTCCTGCTGTAGCGAAGTTTTATTATAAGTCCCATGAGGTTTCAATAAAGTTTGTTGGTATTTTGTACGGTACGGTACTTAGTTACCGACTTCAACAAATATGGTTTGACCGAGAATTTTAATCGTTCCTCTGTCAACATAGTTTGTTCAAAGGGGTAAGCGCTTGGACTGGGACATTAAATAATTAAAATGGCCTTTCTCAAGGCCACTAAATAAAACGCTGAGTCAGTGTTATTAGTGCGCACCAACAGGAGACCTGCAGCGGATCCTATACGGTACGTAGCGTCGCACCTTAGAGACCAATGATTAGTGGAGCTCAGGATATCCTGCTTGCGCTGAGGAGAGAAGATGGAAACTACGGTGGAAGAAATCTTCGCTGAGATGATTGAGCGACGGGCTCCACTAGCACCGATATCCTCACTCCGGCCACCTCGTCAACGTCCAGGAGCCTCGCAGAGGCGTGTTCGCTTCGCGTTGGACTGTCCAGCTCCGAGACCAGTGCCAAGGAGCAATCCTGTCACTGTAATGGATTGTGTTGCGGCTACTCCACGGCGAAAGCTTCAGAGGCTGGAGCGGCGCTTCTACACTCCACTTGGGCAACTACGCCATGGCGAGCAGAATCGACGGTTGTGGCGGATGAAACCCGGCCTGTACGAATTGCTATTTTTCATACGCCAGGATGGTGAGGCTACTCTGCGGGAGGTTGGTTCCTTGGAGCTGACGAGAGTTCGCCTGCCAAGGAGAATGGAGTGGCCGTGGAAGTCGACGCATCTGAAGATTCACGGGCCGGGGGAGGACCTTTCGTATCCCAGAGGGAAGGCCGAATGGGTCCGTAGCTAGATCATCTCAAAAACGGCCTTTTTAAAGGCCACCACATTTTTCAATCGTTTTTGAACTCATGCATTTTCAAAGCTTTATTATAAGTCCCATGACAAACTGGGTATTGGTAATCTGTACGATACGTAGTTGCCGACACTAAATAATATATTTTGACCGAGAACTTTGTTCATTATTCGGTCAACACAGTTTATTTAATGCGCTTAAAATAAATGTTATGGGGCTTAACAACCATAGCTTGGAGTAAAGAATAAAATGAGTTGTGTTTCCAAACACAAACAATTCCACGTTTCTAACATAGAGTTACAGTCGGGCTAAGATTGGAGATACGTAGTTGCCGACTCTAAATACCGTAATATATTTTGACCGAGAATTTTGTTCGTTATTCAGTCAACACAGTTTGTTTAATGTACCTAAAAACAAATGTTATGGTGCTTGAGTAAAACATAAAATTGCTTTCAAACACAAACATTTGCAAGTTTCTAACATAGAGGCACAGTCGGTCCAAGATTGGAACATAAAAACGGCCTTTATCAAGGCCACCATTTTTAGTACTTAAATTCAACTGACCAATAGGAGAAGAGTGCTGTGTCAGCAACGCCTATATAATGAGAGAGTAGTGCGATGTTTCCTCATTCCTCCACTGAGCTGATTGCTGATCTGATCACCAAGTCATGGACTCTTCTGAGACTTCTGCAGCTGTAGAATCCATCCTGGCTGAGAACAAGGTGAAGTCTATCTTCGATCCGCCGGACGCACCTTCTACATCCACAAGCGTGGTTTCGCCGCCAAGTCCCCTGCACTTTGGAGCACCGACAGCAGAGTCATCGGATGAAGATAATAGGAAATTCATTTCAAAACATGACCCCTTCGTACCGAAGGCAACTTCATCCTCCAGCACACCAATAATATCATTGAAGAAGACACCACGGGTAAGAAATGAGCCCAAGTGTACCCACCAATTTAAGAGAGGGCCGAAGAAGGGTGAAGTGTGTGCAGTCTTCTGCAAAATAGGAGAAAAGTTCTGCGCTAAACACAAACCTGCAGAGAAAAAGCCGCCAGCATCTAGTTTAGACTTTGAAACTATAGCTCAGGAGGGAAAATTCCGAAGATTGAAAGTTTCCAAAAAATATAAACTCCTACAAATTAAAGAGCGCAAAGTAATTTTGGAAAACAGCGGAAGAATCCTAAAGGTAAGACTGCCTGGATATTTGCAACCAATACCCAAGACTGGGTCATACTTAATATTTCAAAGGGCGGGCAAAGGCGAACTGGCAAAGGCGATGTGGGAGTGCGTCTAGATTGAATCAGCAGCTCAGAAACGGCCTTTTTAAAGGCCAAAAATTGATTCACTCGTTATAGTACTCACAGTGTGCTAACTCTGTTGTATTTCACAAACAAAGTATATTATGCACAATCCTACAGCATAATTAACCTACATTGCGTAGCTTTTCTTACAGTCAACAACGCTCGAGACCAGTCGTAAACCTTGGCGGAGAATTCAAATACGGCCTTGTTAAAGGCCAGCAATTGATTCACTCGTTATAGTACTCACAGTGTGCTAACCCTGTTGTCTTTCACAAACAAAGTATATTATGAGATGAAATAAACTGATAAAGCAAGCTGCAGAATGAATTAATATTTACATCTCTCGTTTTAGTACTCAAATTGAGCTAACTGCGTTGCCTTTCACAAACGAATTATATTATAAGATGAAATGAACCGATAATACAAGCTGCAGCCTGAATTAATATTTACAACTCTAGTTTCATCGATTCTTTGCATTCAAAAAAAGATTTTGTTTGTTTGTTTGTTTGTTTGTTAGGTTGACCTTGAAAATAATAAAAGCATTGTCAGCAGTTAAGATAAGAGACTGCTGAAAAGCATTGTCAGCAGTTAAGATAAGATACTGCTGAATATGCAGTAGTTATTACTATAAATAGAGGCGTTCTGTAGAGTTGATCACATCCATCTGCGACGTTTATCTGGCAACATGGTCTACGAGATTGTTCACCACCAAACAGCGAGAAGGGTTAAACGCTCTCCTCTGTGGCTGAAAACATTCTACCTCCGTGTTCCGATTTATTTGACGACGGAGATAACTCAAGAATGCGACTTGTGGAGAGTATCTGAGGCTCTAGACAGTATCAGGGCCGACTGCCGAGCGACTACTATTAAATTGACAACGTCCGACGTAGGGTTCTGGATGGCGCCTACTCCTCTGGAAGATGACTTACCCTTCAAGACCAACGTCATCAAAGACCTGAAGCGTTTGCTGCGGCTTGGCCAAAGGGTGACTCTCACCGTCATCGTTTCTTGAGGACGTATCCTGCAGACCCACAACGCCATCTCAAACTCCACCTTCTGAGGGCAACTACAAACGGCCTTTTTCAAGGCCACCATGAATTTCACTCGTTTTAACTAAGCTAAGCGTCTTATTTGAACCATACCAATTATTTATCTTTTCGATTATTAATGTTTCTACTAAAAATGAAATTAATAATTACCAACACATGGTTTTTAAAATTTTTAGTTGTACAAAACACATGGTAGTTTCTTAATTTTACCTCAACTAACAATTGAAATTTATGATATTAAGTATGCACAAGTGTATCTCTTTCTCTCTCTCTCTCTCTCTCTCTATATATATATATATATATATATAAATTTTTTGAGATCAAAACCTATGTTTACGGTTTTTCTACCATAACTTAGCACTTTTTTTACTGAATAAAACCTAATGCTCTTATTCGTTGTTTATTTTTGCTTGCTCATCACAAAATTCCCCTATAAATAAAGGTAAATAGTAGTCACCGGTCATTCATATCCTATCTACCACCATGGCACCACTAGACATCCCTCACCACTGGAAGCAAATTGGAGAAATAATTGAAAATGTCTTACAGGAAGATGTGGAGGAGATTGAAAATACTAGCGACTCCGAAGACCTGACCAACTCCGATGACAACACATCATCACTAGATGTCTCTGACATAGAAGATGCAATAGCATTTGTTCTTCACGTGGATTATCCGGAGTCAGTCGCCGACAGTATTGAATTTTATCTCCTGTCCGAAGATGAGGATAACAACAGGACTCCTGTCCTACGTGATGTTCCCGATGCAAGGCGGAGACTATTCGATAGTTCCAGTGGTGAGGAAGACGATGATGGCGTTGCATACCTGAGCGACTAATTAGAGAAGTCTGTTTCAAACGGCCTTTTTCAAGGCCACCAATTGTTTCAATCGTTTTAAAACTCAGCCGAATTCGCAATGTTTTTTTTTCCTTAAACTAAAAAAGCCACAAGCAGAGTATAATAAACGAATGAAAAAATGGTAGCCATTAAAACGGCTGTTTGGATGTGTTTTTCAACTGTATAAAGGGTTTATTGTTCAACAATGATGTCATCATCTGATAGATAATCTGCCCCTACTAATCTTTCTAATGCAGCCATTACTTCTCTGGATTGGATAGTTGTTCTGCTTGATACAACGTTAACCTGTACTGGTTGATCATCACTTTCTTGTCTTTCTGTGGGTGTAAATGATAATTGAAAAGGTGGTGTTGTGGAGGATATATCTGGGACCTGTATAGGCTGCTCCATAATTATGTTGTGGTTAGTAAGCTTATAGCAATACTAATTTATTATTTCATTTATGTTTACTTTTTAAATGAATGAACCAATGGCAATGAAAGTGATGGTGTTAGCAAAAATATAAACCAATAGTAATTCAATGCTGAGGTCAGCATTGTCTATAAAACTAGAACATGTGAAAAATGGCTCTCAATACTACTTTTGGAGCAGTCTATAACACACTGAGAAATTTATTCAATCACAATGTACTATTGTCAACGTTGTAATGAAGATTTCATAAATGAGGATTTATATATATATATATCACTGTGAAATTTACCATAATGCTACTAATAATGCATTATCCGATTGTGAAGACCATCCCGATTTCTTACACTTCCTTGCTGACACTGAACACTCTACACGGCAGAGCAGACCAAGCGTAATTGCATATGCACCTCCTAGCAAAAAAAACTCAGTGGATCCTGAAGATGAATCCTCACCCTCTACTTCTAGAGGGACTGCGAACGAAGATGCAACGTTGGGAGTCAACATTTTAGTGGAGGCGTTTGACAGATCTGTCGTTCGACATTACAGAATAAATAACATCAATACACTTGAACTACAAATATTTCTGACCCTCGTTAAAGATGTTATAGTTGCAAAATTAAATTATGAACTTAACCGTTTGAATTTCATTAAATTTGGATTACTATTGGACACAACATTAAATAATGTAGAAGGAGAAATATCCAACAAAGGCTTTCTTTCTAGAAACCGAACTATCATGGAGACGTCAAATTTAGATGAAATAGTTGATGAATGTTTACAAGAATTGGTGCTTAAAATAACTGAACATAAAGCTCGTGGATCCGGATGGTCCTTGCTCAATGTAAACAACCTGGATTTACGAGTTCATAAACGTGGATACGGTGATCGTGGCAGCAGTTTTATTCCATTGCCAGCAATGATTAAAGATAATAAATCATGTATTAATGTTCAAAACAATGACAATGAATGTTTCAGATATTCCATGTTGGCGAAATTTCTTGTTCATGAAGGTGTCCAACATCCTGAACGACCGAATAGAAGATAACAAGAACTAAATGGTAGATATAAATTTAATGGATTAAACTACCCAGTGTCATTGTCTGATATAGGAAGTTTTGAAAAACGTAATGCAGGTGTATCTGTTAACGTGTTTGGACTGGACAGAAGAAACAATGTGTACCCGTTAAAAGTGGTACCACGTGAATTGACTGACCATACTGATTTACTGTTACTAAAAGATGAAACTGTTTCACATTATGTGTACATAAAAGATTTCACTAAGCTCATTCACTATCAGCTCACCAAAAGAAAGTCACCAATAACAGTGTGTAAAAGATGTTTCTGTTTTAAAAATATCTCTATAAATAGAGGAGGTCGTAGTTGGCTGACGGAACACTCTAAACTTTGTGGAGATCATGCAGCAGCAAAATTTATCCTTCCAACTCTGAATAGTTCTACTCTAAAGTTTAGGAATATCCATCACCAGTATCGCATCCCAATTGTAATTTACGCAGATTTTGAATCGTCATTGATACCAGTGGAAAATGTGGATCCTGACGCAGCAGACAGTAGGAAATACCAAAAACACGAGCCAAACAGCTATTGTCTTTTGGTAAAATCAACACTTTCATACGAGCATCTTCGGCACTACGATATTCCAACGGAGCCAAAGCTTTACCGTGGGGAGCAAGCTGCAACACGATTTGTTGATGATCTATATGTTATTGCTGAAAAAGTATCTACCCTCTACAGTTACATTGTTCCTATGGAAAATCTCACTGACCTTCAAGAACTATGTCATCAAATGGAGGACATTTGTTACTTGTGTAAACAGGAGTTTTCTGAGGACAACATCAAAGTGCGTGACCATGATCATTTGACAGGAGCCTATAGAGGAGCAGCTTGTAACGCCTGCAATATCAACTTTAAGCTACCTAACTTTATACCGGTTGTATTACATAATTTAAGTGGATACGACGCACACTTTATTATTCCAGAACTTGGACGAGACAAAGGACAAATTGACGTATTGGCTCAAACGACAGAAAAATTTATTAGTTTTTCAAAGAAAGGAAAAAATATAAAATTAAGGTTTATAGATTCCTTAAGGTTTATGCCATTCAGTTTGATGACACTCTCTAAGAATCTGGAAAGAGATGACTTAATTGAAACGAGGAAGCTGGTTCCAGAAGATAAGATGGAGCTCGTATTAAGAAAAGGAGTGTTCCCGTACGACTACATAGATTCCCTTGCTCGATTTGACGAGACTGCGTTACCTCCACCAGAAATGTTTTACAGTAAACTCAATGAATCTCCAGTAGATCCAGAAGATTATGAGCATGCTGTCAAGGTATGGAAGGAACTTAATATGTCGACGCTCGGAGATTATAATGATTTTTATGTGAAACTTGATGAAACTCTCCTTTGTGATGTAATGGAGGAATTTAGAAATTCCTGTTTGTTAGCTTACGGACTGGATTGTTTCTATTACTTCACATCTCCGGGGCTGGCTTGGCAAGCTATGATGAAGGAAACTAAATGCGAACTCCAACTTTTAACTGATATTGACATGGTTCTTATGGTTGAAGCTGGTGTTAGAGGAGGGCTCATACAATCGGTCACACGATATGTCAAAGCCAATAACAAACATCTTCAAAATTATAACTCCACTAAAGAATCAGTCTACCTAGGCTACTTCGACGCCAATAACCTTTATGGATACGCCATGTCAATGCCATTACCTTTTGGCGGATTTTGCTGGGTTGATTCTAATGTTTTAGGAGACATTATGAGCATCCCGAAGTTCAGCGATATCGGATACATATTGGACTTTGACTTCGAGTATCCTCAGCACCTTCACGACCATCATTATGACCTTCCTCTATTACCAAGGTCCGAGGTTCCTCCAGGAGGCAAATATTCAAAGTTGATGACAACACTTGAAAATAAATCTAATTACATTGCACATTATTGGATTGTACAGCAAGCAATTGAACTAGGAATCAAAATTGTTAAAATCAACCGAGTTCTTCAATTTACACAAAAGACCTGGCTAAAACCGTATATAAAATCGAATACTTCAAGAAGAGCAGCTTCCACATCAAGTTTTCACAAAGAATTTTACAAACTGATGAATAACGCCGTCTATGGGAAATGTCTTGAAAACAAAAGGAATCCCATGAATTTGAAACTTGTTTCTGATGAAAAGAAAATGTTAAAATTTGTTCAAAAGCCTAACTTCAAAACATCTATCATAATAAACGAAAATCTTGTAGCTGTATGCATGAACAAAACAAATGTTGTCATGGATAGACCTCTTTATGTAGGAATGTGTATACTTGATATTTCAAAGACCCATATGTACGACTTCCACTACAACAAGATGGTTGCCTTTTATGGACGAGATCGAATTGGAATTAGCTACATGGGCACTGACGGGATCGTATATTGGATCAAGACACTTGACATGTATGATGACCTTAGAGTGTTTCCTCACAGGAATGATTTTCACTTCTCCGACTACCCAGTCAACCATCCGACATACGACAACTCTGTTAACAAGAAGGTTTTAGGAAAGTTCAAGGATGAACCTTGCGGAGTACCACTTGAAGAAATTGTCGCCCTCATGTCGAAGATGTACGCGTTAAAATTAATGACAGATAGAACAGCGAATGCCACATCAACAGTCGCAGCGGATGAGGATGAAGCAGGGATTATCAAGAAGGCAAAAGGAATAAAAAAGATGTACATAATGAAAAAAATGAAATTTGAACATTACTACAACTGTTTATTCAGAAGAGTTGGGTACAGTGCATCTTTTAACACAATCCGGAGCTTCAATCATAATTTATATAGTATAACTGTGAAAAAGAAGTCATTGGCAGACAAAGACAGACAAAGACGACAAACGTGTGATCCTTCAAAACAACATCCACACACTTCCTTATGGACATTATTCATTAACATAAATTGATTAAGTGCATCATCATCCTGAGAAGTAAACTGGTGGAAGATCTATAAAATGCTAATTAATTAAGTATATGTTAAATAAAGTTTTTAAAAAGCCACTTCAGTGGCCTTGACCCAGTTTTCGTGTGTTCAGAATAAGCAATTTTTTAAATTAGCAAAAACTACATTACTTATTTAACATTTAGCCTTTTTTAATAAATGAAACAGTTTTATAGTTCAGTTACTAAACGATTGGAGGATAAAGTGAACCGATGGACGAGAGAAAATCCATCGTTGAAGAACTTCACAAACCAGTTCGAAGAAATTTTCCTAGAAGATCAACGGTCGTGAAAGGTATTCATGACCTATATCAAGCGGACCTTGTAGAAATGAAACCGTACAGTAGGATTAATTAAGGTTTTAGGTACATTTTAACGGTTATTGATTGTTTTACAAAAGTAGCCAGTGCAATTCCACTGAAAAACAAAAGTGGATCGTCTATTACAGAAGCAATGAAAGAAGTACTTCAGGCGATAGGGAAACGTATAAAAAATCTGCAGACAGACGATGGTACAGAATTTTTTAACAAAGATTTTTCTGATCTAATGAGGAAAAATAAAATAAATCATTATTCAACTTATAGTGAAAAGAAAGCCGCGATTGTAGAACGTTTCAATCGCACTTTGAAAACTTCAATGTACAAGAAATTTTCAGAAAGAGGCACCTATGTGTGGTATGATATTCTTCCTACTTTAATACAATGATTACAATGATAAAAACATCGTACAATAGGTATGAAACCAAATCAGGTGAATAAAGCAAATGAATCTAAAGTTTTGAAACGCATAAAGAAAAGTACCAAACCAATATTAGATAAGAAACCACCCAAAAAATTTGCAATAGGAGACAATGTGAGGATATGTAAATATAAACAGATCTTTACCAAAGGTTACCTTCCGAATTGGACAAACGAGGTTTTCACAGTGCATTGAGTACAGCCTACTATTCCTGAAACTTATATTTTAAAGGATGTTAGAGGAGAGATACTGTAGGGAGGGTTTTACGGACATGAGTTGTTAAAATCCAAGACTGGCAATGTTTATTTGGTTGAAAAGATATTAAGAAAAGAGGTAATAAACTTTTAGTGAGATGGTTGGGATTTGACAAGAGCGAAGATACTTGGATAGACAAAAAGGACCTACTTTGAAATAAAAAATCAGTAACGGGACAGCATTTGAGAAGACTGTTTATGCAGTAAATAAATTATGGAAATTATCTGCCAGAATGAAAGACTTGATATTAACAATATTGATTGTTTGACACCGGATATTATTGATAATGAGGTAAGTTAACATGGCCGTTTATTGCCTAACACAATGAGGTGTATTATTAGTGGGCCTTCAAACTGTGGAAAAACCAACGTTGTTTTTAATTTAATAACAAAACCAAACGGCTTAAGCTTCAATAATGTTTATATTTTTTCCAAATCTCTGAATCAACCAAAATATTTATTATTGGAAAAGATTTTGCATCATGTACCCGATGTTTCATTGCATAAATTTGACGCAAGTAGTGAGATTATAGAGCCTAACAATGCTGAACCGTATTCAGTTTTATTTTTGACGATGTTTCCTCTGAAAATCATGATAGGATAAGAACATACTTCTCTATGGGTAGACATAATCATATTGACTCTATTTACATAGGTCAAACATATAGTAAAATCCCGAAACAATTAATTAGAGACAACGTAAACTTTTTAATTGTTTTCAAGCAGGATGAAAAAAATCTCAAACATATATACAACGATCATGTTGGTGCAGATATGTCATTTGAAAAATTTCGAGATGTGTGTGGGAAAGCTTGGAAAGAAAAATATGGGTTTTTAGTTATAGATAAAGAAAGATCTATGACAAATGGTCGTTACAGAATAGGGTTCGATGGATTTGTTTTATTACATTGACTTCTGCCTATAACAAATTCAGTATTTGTGGTGAAGGCGTTGAGAACAGTCGGAACTAATAATGTCGAACCAGGAGGAGTTGCTTAGTGAAATAAAAGTCCTAAGTGACTCAATACGGAAGAAAAACCTGCTACTAAAAGAAGGATTGATGGCTAGAAATAAATATTTGGAGGAAACCTTCAAGCCCATTGTCGAACCCCTGAATAAAATAAATGATAAAATGACCAAATCGACTCTACTAGATCAAGAAGTACAAGAACGAGATAAAAAGATCGTTAAACAAGATGAAACTTTAGGAACATACGGATCAGAATCTGGGTCAGAATCATTTAGCAGAACGAGTCGTTCAGGAGAAGAAGAAGAAGAGGAAGAAGAAGAAGAAGATAAAGAAGATGAAGAAGAAAGTAAATCCGACATTGAAGGTGAAACAGATCCTTTAGAACCAACAGAATCCCCCACAAATATTAGTATTTTAAGTAAAGAAATTGGCAAAAAAGGACCTCTTTCACGAAATTATATACTAAAAATGCTACATGGTGCACATAAATCGAGTAAATATTACGTGTATGGAGCACGCTTGGAAAAAGACGGTCTTCGTATGGGGGATAGTATGCTAGAGATAGATGACAAAGATAATATAACAGTTAAAGACCAAACTTTTTAGGGTACCGCTGGACTGTTTGAATTGATCTTTAAACCCTCTCCAAAAAAATATACTAAGAAGGATTTGAATGATTTTAAAAACATATGTATTTTAACCAACTCCCATAGAAAAGGTTATTCACATAATACACCTATTCATAGAAATAGATCGGAGAAGTATAGAGAAGTTATTTCAAAGCTGTTTTCTAGTATTAGAGGAAAACGTCCGAAGGCTAAGGGTAAAGGAATGTCGATGAAATCGGTGTATAATACAAATATTATGTACTATAATAATGTGAATAAGCTGGTTGACAGAATGCGATTAATATATGAATCTATACAGGCTGGGCATAACGGATTGGATAACGAAATGATTGCTTTAACGGAAGAGTTAAAAGGTCGGGGATACATAGCTTAAGTATTCAGTCTAAAGATGAGTGTTGATAAGTTCGGTCGTCATGAGAGCTCTTTGGTTCGAGAGGTTTTGAGAGGTCCACCTGGAGAAGGTTTTCAGTTGACTCGAGACGGAAACTATGATCTAAGAAAGAAACGTTTGTGCAATATTGCAGATCCTATTAACAAAGATGAAGCAGTAAACCTTGGAACAATTCGTACATTTACATTAAATTGCGAGACAAATGACACCATGTTTGATGCTAAATATAAAAGAATTATACATGTGGCAATTGCAGAAAAAGATACAGATGCTGTGAATAGGCGATTTGTTTTGGAAGAAATAAAGCAATTAAAACAAGATATTTACCAAAAAATCGACAAATTACAGTCTATGGTGATTCTTTTCACCTCTTCGAAGAAGGAAAGTCGGGGAACACCTTCAAACAGTGTAAACGCAATATATGATACAAACAGTGATGCAGAAGAGTCATTATCACTGCCAGACGTTAGAGTAATCTAATGAAGTAAGGTGTTAAAACAAAAATAAATTATCATACATGGAAGGAAGACGTTCAGTAGTGAACTATCACTCATGAAAAGAGGACGAGGACTCACTAGTAGCGCAGTGTCTCTTTTTAAAAAAGTATTTTCCACTTTACCTACAGGTGCATTAATAAACACAGCTGTTGACGCACTACCAATTGAGCTACATTTGCCTGGAGGTTATCAATATTGTGGTCCAGGTACGAAATTGTGAAAGCGTTTGGTACGAGGAGATCCTGGAATAAACAAATTGGACGAAGCTTGCAGAGCACACGATATTGCATATTAAAATTACTCAGATTCGGAAAGAAGATCAATTGCAGATAGAGCTCTTGCTGAAAAAGCTTGGCAGAGAGTAAAATCAAGTGACGCAAGTGTTGGTGAACGAGCAGCTGCATTAGCAGTAACTGCAGCCATGAAAGCCAAAACAGCAGTTGGAGGAGGATCGAGGAGAAGAAAAACAAACACACGTCGCAGAAGAAATATTTCCGGTGGGGGCACTAGTAAAAGAAGGAATACTAATAAGAGAGTTAATCGTAAGCGAAAAAAGTGTTCAAAATGTTCAAAAAAAAGGTAAACGGAAGAGGATTATACCTAAGACCATACCGTGCATATTAAATAAAAACAAATTTATTTTGCCGAATAAACCTTTGAACAACGAGGAACTTGAACGGTATGCATCATGTTTAAAAATCCCTTTTTTCAGAGGGGTGTTCATGCGAAACGGATTGCCAACAAAAATCTGGAAAAATGAAGCCGCAATTGTAAACCTTGATTATGCTAATGGTGCTGGGACACATTGGGTTTGTTATAAGAAAATATTTGATTCTGTTTTTTATTTCGACAGTTTTGGGAATCTTCCACCTCCTAAAGAGTTACAAGTGTATTTCGGTGCAGTACCTAACGTAGTTTTCAATTATGATAGAAAACAAAGAGAAGACACGTCAGTATGTGGACATTTATGTTTGGAATTTCTAGCCACAAGTGTCAGTCAACTGTAAGATGTCGTCTTGTACTGTAACAGTTAGTGGTTCAACATCAACTTTACGAAGTACATTATTTCCACCATTACACCTGAGAGATGATAGACAGTGGGAAATTGCACTTTTAGATTTTGCTACTTACAACTCAATCCCAAACATAATAGAAGGTGTTAATAATAAATTTCACTACGTGAGAAAGAAAAACACTGAAGGTCTGGCTGATGTACGTGAATTTGTTGAGATTAAAACTGGTGCTTATGAAATAGCTGACATAAACAGAGAACTTCAAAATAAGTTAGGAAAGGATGTAATTGAACTAAGAGCGAATAATAACAATTTAAGAAGTGAAATAAAATGCAAGTTTTATATGGATTTCACTCTACCAGCATCGATTGGTCCTTTACTTGGATTCCCATTATACAAGTCGGTTCTTGAACCAAATATCTACCATACAAGTCCAAAAACTGTGAACATAATTAAAGTTAATACTATAAATATCACGTGTAACATAGTTCAAGGGGCTTATAAAGATGGATCGAACCAACATATTTTACATTCGTTTTATCCAACCGTTCCACCTGGATTTAAGATAATTGAAAAACCTCATAATCTGATATATCTTCCATTAAACTCCACTCATATTTCAGACATCGTATTGAACGTACTAGATCAAGACGGTGACATCGTGGATTTCAGAGGAGAAATTATTACTGTACGTTTACACATTAGACAGGCACCGTAAAAGAACGATGGGACTTGAATTTACATATAACACTAAACAAACATCAGACAATTCTAGTATATCTCCTAACGTAGAGAGGTTAACTAGAGAGAACATTAAATATTTAGAAGGACTTGGTTTCAGAGTCAATGATAATGGACATACTGGATATAAAACATGGACCGGTTTTCGACGAAACGTTGTGGGAGAAGGAGCTTCACACTCACAACCCTTACGCTTCATCGAAATTAGGAAATAATGATGAGATCCGAATTCCAATACAACATCAAGATGCATATACTTTACCGTCTGAAAGCTATATTTATATTGAAGGAAGGGTTTTGGAAAAAGATGAAAATACAACATCAAAAGTTCCATTCATAAATAATCCAATGGCCTTTTTGTTTGAAGAAATCCGGTACGAAATATCTGGCATTGTAGTAGATTCGACTAAAAAAGTCGGTATAAGCAGACCGCTTAAAGGGTTGGTTTCTTTATCACCTAATGAAACGAACGCTTTAAAAACAGCCGGATGGATATTACCAACTACGACCAAAATAGTACCTAATTCAAGTGGTTATTTCGACTCTTGCGTTCCGTTGCGGCTCTTACTAGGATTCGCTGAAGACTACAAAAAAATAATAATTAATGTCAAACAAGAATTGGTTTTACTGCGATCATCCTCTGATGTGGATATTATACAAGCTGATAGCGGAACAACTCCCACAACATTTGAATGGAAATTGAAGTTAGATAAAATAGTTTGGAGAGTACCTCATGTACGGTTGGCCGATGAACGACGAGTAAGTCTATTACGGATTCTGGACTCTGATAGGGATATTGTGGTTCCTTTTAGAAGCTGGGAAATGCATGAATGGCTTGTCTTGCCTAAAACTCAACGTCAAACGTGGGCTGTGAAGACTTCGAGTAATTTAGAAAAGCCTAGATATGTTATTTTTGCTCTGCAAACAAATAAAAGATCTAATATTACTGCTAATGCCAGTAGCTTTGATCATTGTAAACTTTCAAATATTAAGTTGTTTTTAAACTCACAATTCTTTCCCTATGACAGTCTTAATGTAATGTTTTCTAAGGACAGATATGGTATTTTATACGATATGTATGCTAGGTTTCAATCGTCATACTATGGAAGGACGAACTCGCCTCTCCTCAACCCTGAAACATTCAAGAGTCTCGCACCAATTGCAGTCATAGACTGTTCAAAACAAAACGAATCAATTAAATCATCAACAGTAGATATTCGCATCGAGTTTGAGTTGGAAGAGAATATTCCAGACCAAACAACAGCGTATTGTTTGATACTACATGATACAATCGTAACGTACACCCCTCTAACAGGCGTGGTTAGAAGAATAATATAGATGTTTTTACCACATTATTCAGCACCTACATATATTTACCCCCGCCACAAGTTTATAAATGGAGATTCTTCTGCGAGAGGACATCAGTATACCACCTGCAGACAGCAAGACAACATTGATAGTTAAAATGGACAGTATGCCATCTAATTTTCTTGAAGATGTAACGCTCGAGTCTGCATCAACAGAGGTGACAGCTGCATCTAAAACGTCGAATCAAGACTTACCTGAAAACACAAAACCTAGTGAGGACTCTGCAAAAACAACGGAAACTACTTCTTTTCCAATTGACAAAGACACAATTCCACCTGGTAATCCTAGTGAGGACTCTGTAAAAACAACGAAAACCACTTCTTTTCCAATTGTCAAAGACACAATTCCACCTTATAATAATAATAATGATGATGTTAAAACTAATACAACACCAGCTGAAAATGTAGAAGAGTCCACAGAAAAGGACACAACAACTACTGAGGAGATTAAGGCTGGACTCTCAGGATTTCTAACTTTCGAAGGAAATGATCAGAGGAAAAGGAAAAGATGTGAAAATGAATATGATGAACAAAATATGGATGTGATTTTTGATGTATTTTTACGCGCAATGTATCCATTGAATTTAAACATGGATAAAACTGTTACTGTTGGTGTTTTCAAATCTTTGAACTTTAATCCTGCTGTGCTAATTAACCATTGCGGGAAAGCCTCATTGCTGCTTACGATAGACATGTGGGATACATTTACTAAACACGTATCTATCATTGAAGCCTACTTATACAACAACTTGACAGGACGAAAAACTGCAATTGGATTTAACGAATCCGATTTAGAAATCGACAACATCAGACTTCGAGGTACTCAATTTGTGAGATTTAGAGATCTTTCTAAACACAATGAGAAAATCCTTTTAACTTTGGAAGAATTTCAAGTCCTGTCGAATCTAACACCAGTAATAATCAGATACATTCAGCTACTCGTCACATATGCTCCACTTATTTTTGATTACCTCAACAGTTCGGTGAACACACATCCAGTTTTACCACTGATCTATGGCCCGATAGATCATTCTATATACAACAGATTACCTCAAGAGGTGTCGTTCTACAGAAGGACCGGATTCTTTTTTAATAAACTTCGAAGAGAAGGAACCAAAATTAAAGTTTCTCCAACAAAGGAATTGCCGGAGATTATTTCAAATAAACAAAAAGTGTAAAATTATTTGAATGATTGCGTCAAGCAAGTGCTCATGTTGGGAGCACTAAAACTTTTTAAAAAAAGATTTACGTGACCTTGAAACAGTTCAGGTTTGCATATGTTATTCTTCTTTTCGCTGACTATATACATATGAAAATACTCACGCTGTGTGAGTGCAGTTGATTCCAAGCTTCCAAACAGTACCTATCCTACTCAGTCTTGTTTATTACATGCTTAAGTAAACTTTATAAAATGGAAAGATACTGTTGTGAAAACAAGTGTTTTGTGCGACCGAAACTAGAGGTAGACGGATTAGCCTGTGAAATATGTGAAAGTTATGGTATTTGTAAATGTCGATGTAAAACATATAAACTTCCAACTCCAACACGAGAAACGTTCACATTGTACAAATCCCAACACTGTTATACATGTTGTCCTAAAATGTGTGTGAAATTTGGACTGTATAGCGATATAATAAAATATTGTAACAAATGTCGCAAAGGTCTTTGTGAATGTCTACTACAATATTGTGCAAACAGGAAGAGTTGGGATGTGGATATATAAGTAGAGTCAAAAGTAATAACAAGACGGAATAGCATGTAGAATATGTGAATGCTATGGTTACTGCAATAGAGTGTTAATTTTTAGGAAATGAAGGTTTGCATTAGTATAAATAGCTGTCACACCACCCACCCCATCTCAGAACAACTCCAGCTTTTGCCCAGTGAAAACCAACTTCATGCGCTCTCGTAGATTCAACACAAAATGGAGGAGTATAACCTGTGGAAACAAGCGTTACTCAAAGAATATCAGGATACGAATGATAAAAAAAAAATTGTAAGCCAACTACCAAAAAGTATAGCTGAAGAAATTATGAATGAACATTATAAAAATTGTGCGACGGCTTTAATATGTTTCTATGAAAAAGATAGTCTTAGGATTTGTCGAAAGTGTTACGAGGATAACAAAAATGAATTTGCGGACTACGAACAAAAAGTTCTACATGAATCTTTTCAAGTCAACACGTCAACGCTACAATTGAAATATCAATGTATGAAATGTAACGGTACATGTGTAGAAGAGAGATACACTAAATGCGAATGAATGTTAGCAAACTCTGACTGTTTATACGGTAGATTGCATCAACAAAGTGCTCATGCTGGGAGCACTTAAACATTTTTTAAAACTAATTTACGTGACCTTGAAACAATTCAGGTTTCCACATGTTATTCTTATTTTCACCGTATATATATATGACAATATTGGGGCTATATGAGTGCAGTTGATTGCAAGCTTCCCATCAGTTGCAAAAATAAATACATACTGCTGCAGTGAGAAATGTTTCATAGAACCAAAATTACATTGATACGGAATGGACAAACCAATTTGTTTTAATTATAATATTAGAATGTCCAAAAAGTGCGTAGTAGAATTTCAAGCTTTCAGGAACAACCAAGACAAATATATCATAAAAGAACTAGCTTTTTTTGACATATCTACTAATGTCATTAACTATTTTCTTTTTAAGCCGCCTTTTCCTTTTATGAAGTTAAATAGCAAAAGCTCTAGAACCAATAAATGGTTAATGAAGTATCTTCATCACATCACCTGGGACGAAGGATTTACACAATACAAAGAGCTGGATAGCATAATGTACCATTATTGTCAACAGTATGACGAAATCTACACTACTGGGGATGAAAAATCAAAGTGGATCAGAATGTACAGTACTTCAAATGTGACGGATATTGTGTTGGATAAGGAATTTGCAACGGAATTAAATGGTCTTTGCATCGGAGTAAAAAGCCCTCAGCATAAAACTGCAAATTGTGCATTGTCACGAGCATAAGAGTAGGCCGATTTATATCCGGTGGAGGGGGAAATCCACATATACCCATGCACGTACCTCCGTAATATCAGTTGGACACAAGATCTCTTACAGAATACAACACCTAGCAAAAGAATCATATCAGCTTCTCCACAATGGCATCATCTTCTCCACTACAATCTCTTGCAGAAAAATTCAACCAACATTCAAAATCCGATCTCCTAGCAACAAAAAGATGTAGCGAACTTCAAGAGAAAAAACATTATGCTGTGCATTCGATGAAAAAGTTGGATACATCAGTTGGTGAAGCAGTTATAACTGTTCTTGGAGATTCACCCTACAAAGAAGAAGATAAACCTAAATTCCAAGTTTACCTCCCGAAAAGATTTGTTAATGTTCTTATGAACGAAGATTTGGATTCTGTCAAGCCCGGCGTATTGTATTTAGTTTCCCATGGACCTTCTGGAAACAACTCTACAGAAATAACAATCCATGTTAACAATACTTTGTAAAATAGTTTTGTACATAGCGTAAAATTCCATTGTAATCTCTGATTATTTTACCTTTTTAATTATGTATTATTTTTACTTAGGTATTATGTAATTATATTTTTAAAAAACTCATCACTGTGACCTTGACATAGTTTTGAAAGTGTCGGACTTACCCCCACCATTTTATTCTGACATAAATAGAACCCATACTAGTGATCAGCTATCATTTCTCCATCAGCTCTCGTACCGTCAAGAACGAACTTAACCCATCAACATAATGAAGTTTCATCTGGTGATGCAAGACGAAGTGGATTTGGGAATACTTCACGAAACACTCCTGCATTTGATGACGGAACATCCTCCGATGGTAATGAAGATTACTGTTGAATTCGACAGCACAACCTTCTGCGATTCGGAGACGACTGAATCACCCACTGAATGGTCTCCGAATGCCACATCCGAAAATACAGAAGAAACCAAACCACAAGAACCTCCAAAGTACGAAGAAGAAAGCCAACCACAAGAACCTCCAAAGTACAAAGAAGGAAATAATGTTTAATACAATATACCTAGTTTGCTGTAAAGATAAGTTATGTAAACCTTGATTAAATATTTGTAATTTTTGACAAATAAATTATCAAATCTTTTTTTAAAAACCACTTTCGATGACCTTGAACTTGTTTCTACATGTCCGTAACCACCCACCCACTTGGGAGTAACAATGACTCTAGGTTTTTTTCTATAAAATGGTTACATTTAATTGGATAATTTTTAGCCAATTACTTGTCAGTGTTTCGTGATGACTAAGCATAAACAAGTAATAAAATCATGTCTGTGTGATCCTCACTACCATCCTCTCGTCTGACACCGATCCGCCATCATTTCTGCATCTACTCTGTGGTCCAAAGACATCGGCGACGAAGAGTTGGTGGAGATCACCCTGATTGCGGAGCATGGGGAGAGAATGAGAGCAATTTCAACTATGTCTGAGGACGAACTACAAGAAAATCACTTCAATGAGATAAAGGCGATCATGTCATATATTGCCCAACCGACGATGCTTCCAGAGCAGTGGCCGGCGATATCTCGGCGGATGGAATATCTCGCTGCGCTGAAGGCTGAGATCAACAGAAGAGGTCTATCAACTGAGATTTATGCAATATTTGTGTTAATTACAGATTTTAAGGACATGTGACAAACGGCCTTTTTCAAGGCCACCAGATGTTTCATTCGTTTGACACTCAGCAACCGCCAAATTCATTTTCAAATCACTCCCACGACTTCTATCAGTTTCGGAACAAATATTAATCCATCCGTTTTCACTTTACCCCACATCCAATAACGTATGTCGTTCAGTAGTGGGCATTTGGGGCTTCTGGGCCAAGTGATTGACAGCTTCCGGTCACGTGACCGGAAGTGCTGAGTCATGAAAGACGTCATCTGAGGCTGAGCCAGTGACGTAGGCGGTTTTGTGACGAAATGAGTAAAAGTTCAAAGTTCAAGGTCACTGGGAGGTAATTTTAAAAAAGTACTACCTCGCACTCGTAAAATCCGATTGTGATTCGATAGTTGTCATTCGATAAAATATCGAATGAAAACAATCGAATGAAGCAATCGAATGAAACTAGTGCGAGGTAGTACTAATACAAATATTACTTTATTTTATTTACAATAATTCATATTACAAATATTACTTTATTTACAATAATTCATGTTTACAATAGTTCCCCGTTGTTCGTTGTCATCGATGTTGTTGATCCGGACGAGTTGCGGCCATCACTTCGCTTTCTGAAGAAAGACGGTAGATACTTCGTTCCCTGCGCAGAGTCCATGTTGTTTTTTGATGCGTAAAGTTCCAAAGATAAATCGTAACCGGACGCAATAAGAAGTCTTAACTCTTCACTAAACACCTCGAGGTCTTGGTAAGTCGCAAGATGAATAGAGTCATAATGAATACACCTAATTTTAATGGACATTTTAATATAATGTTTTACGTTTGTGAAGAGCACTCGATGTTCACCAGTCGAGAGCCGGAGGTGTACTGACTATTCGCTAGCTAGCGTTCTGGTATGAAACGAAATGGTGGGGGTAAAAGTGTGGTGGGGCGGAGAAGATGGCGGACAGCAGATGGCAGGCGGCAGGTGGTGCGAGGCAGATGGTTGCTACTACATTCGCCGCCACAGTAATGCAATCCTTCGGCGTAATTCTTGTATTTTATCTTGTCGGTTCATTTGATACGTTTTACATCTACATATGCAATAGCTGAAACACTTGCACTTACGACAAGCTTTCCCGTCAACTTGATCGCCTGGTATTTTAAAACATTGTAACTCGCAACAATATGTCTTCAAATTGTTATCGAAAAATAAATTGTTCATAGGTGGCACCGACATGTTAGCTGCAGCGTGTGTTAGACAAGACTGAGACTAACTTCACTGCTCCCTCTCTTTTATACCTCTTCATAAGTTAACCCTGAATGAAAGTTCAAGGTCATCCATTTGAATTTAAAAAAAAGCAACACAGCAGTATATAAAATAATATACTGCTGTGTTGCTGTTTTTATTTTTTTTTATTTTTTTTTTATATTTTTTTAATATTTTCTTTATTAAACAAACATCTTACAATACAATAAGCTTAAGTCTAACATTGATGACTAGAAATACAAACAGAAAAATACAAACAAAGACATTATGTACAAGGATGCGTGATGTGCAGAGTGAGTTCCGTCGAGTTGTTGCCGCTTACACCGTGTGATACCAAATACAACGTCCCCGGTTGAATATCTCGCAAATCTTCATTTTGTAGCAGTTGAACAAATCGTTTTGGAAGAAATACTTGAAACTTCGGCTCATCTCCTGGAGTGAAAGGTCCTTCGCTCAATGAAACTAGAATTGCTTCTCCATGTGTGGTTTCCACTTTCTTGATGTTATGAATAATGTAGTGTTTTTGTTCTTTTAGTTCTGAACACTTTTTAGTTAGCAGAAGGTCGGATTTTGAATGAGTGTTGAATTGATCAACCAGTGTTTGTAGAAACTGTTGTGATGCCATCTTCGTCAGTGGTGGTTGTGGTGTCTTCTGTGATGTTGCCTCTTCGGAGTCTCGAATAATACTCGTGCTGGAGCGGTGCTGTCTCCTCGTATTTATAGGCCCCGCTACCCCCACCACATTTCTGTTCTCCGCTACCCCCACCACATTCCTGCGTTTGTTTCAAGTAAGCAGCCAAACGATACGCGTTGTACAATGCACAGTTTGTTTGGCCGTGTTTAAGATCTTTTGCAGCGACACAAATATTACCGAGATTAATGTTAAAGTCCTTACTGATAGTTATATCGAAAACATCACCGTGCGTGTACTTTTGTATCCAGTTCTTTTTTTCTAATCCTCTTGTGTATATATGTGAATATTGTTTGCAAAAGTTAAACATAATACTGTGCAGATTACTGTAGCTTATAAATCCTTCATACCAATGTATGTGATGAAAGTAGTTTGTTATCCATTTGTTTGTACTTTTTGCTTTGGTGTTAAGTTTGTTAAAAGAAAAAGGAGCATCAAACGTGAATGGGTAGGCTACAAATGTAAGCAAATCTAAAATTACTAATTCCTTGATAATAAACCTATCATCATTATTTCGAAATGCTTGAAATTCTATTACACAAGGCTTTACACTCACTTCTTCATCCCCTCCGCTCATCATGGCACCTAGCGATCAACTAAACTGTTTTCCACACCACGGTAGGTTAAATACCAGGCCGTACAGTTGCAGGCGCGTTGGTGTATATTTAACGTGGGCACCGTCCCCAATAGGCCTACCCCACGTGTGTTCTTCTTTACTAAGTCAAACTTTAGTCTTTTTTAACTTCTTCTTCTTGTGTTTCGTTTTCTTATTCTTCTTGTTTCTCCGTTTCTTCTTCCTGTGTTGTTTCTTCTGTAGCTTCTGTAGCGATTTCTACAAGTGGTTCAAAATCCTTTAACTTTCTCCACATGCAAACTTCATGAGGTATTCTATTAAAAATAGATGTATCCACAGGTCCGTACACGATGGTGCTATCAGGTTGTTTTTCCAAAGTATCGACCAAATATTCTTTAATAATAGCGCTTGCAAATACCAACTGTCTCATGTACCTTGTAATAGGTTCTGTTGCGTAGTTTAAAACGTAGAATTCTTCATGTGACAGTAGAATCTTATTTTCATGTTGAGTCAAGTCTCTAATTCGCACTTGTAGTTGTCCACGATGTTTAACAATATCGATTTCATTGTCACAATCCAAAAGTCGAATATGTGTTTTCCTTCCACACAAACTGTTAGTTAAATAACATTCTATTAAATGTACATGTTTCAAAAATGACTCCCAAGCATTTTGCGAAAATAAAACCTTTTTTGTTCCATGGTGTAGTATTACTGTAGGGGAATAATCCAATGACTTCATCAATCCAACTGATACACTTTTACTGATGCATGCTGAGATGGGGTAAAAGATTCGCAAAAAAACTTCAGTTAAAATGTGAGGAGGAATATTTTCTTCAACTTTCTTCTTCCTCTTTGGTACTACCTTTGATGGGTCTGCATTACTTTCCTCCTCTCTATCTCTTTTACCAAACTTTAAAAATGCAGTTATTTCCTTTATGATTTTTTCTTCACTAGTATTATCACGTTCCAATAACGGTGCTACCTCTGCATCACCTTGTACAACAGATGGAGAACTCATTTTGTAGAAGATGTTGCCCATGCGATGATAGACGATCAACTGAAGACCTGCATTGTTGCTCCGCTATTTATAGGTTAGCGACAGTGGCGGTGCCGGTGGTGGTACAACGTTTTACAATACCGTCTTTACGATACCAGTCAACGGTGTGTATGTAACAATTTTATCGTGCAAAATTAAACAATACGCAGATGTATTTGCAGGTACGTTTTCTTGAAATTCCATTTCTATTTTTATATCAACACTAGACGATTTTACAGATTCGTTTTGTTTGGAGCAATCAATTACAACAATCGGAGCTTTCGATTCAAACTGTACGGGAGATAGTAGAGGTGTGTTTGTTTTGCCGTAATATGAATTTTGGAACCTAGCGTACATATCGTATAAAACACTGTACCTTTTTTTATCAAAAGAGATATTAAAGTTGTCGTAGGGAAAGAATTGTGAATTCAGGAACACTTTACAGTTTGTTAATTTACAATGGTCAAATTCACCAGCATTTTCAGTTAATATACTTTTTTTCTTTGTTTGTAATCCAAAGATTACATATCTCGCTTTTTCCAAATGAGTAGAAGTTTTTACAGTCCATGTATGCCGTTGTGTTGAAGGTAAAACGGGGTATTCATGAAACTCCCAGCTTCTGAATGGCATTACAATGTCTCGATCTGATTTTAACTTTCTTAATAATGTAATCCTGTGTTCATCATTTAGTCGCACATGTGGTACTCTCCAAACAATCTTGTCTAATGTTAGTTTCCAGTCTAAATTGGCTTCAGTTGTTCCAGCAGATGCTTTAATAATATCATTATCGTTTGATGACCTTAATAAAACTAGTTCTTGTTTTACATTTATTATTATTCTTCTGTAATCTTCAGCAAATCCTAAAAGTAATCTTAAAGGTACGTAAAAATCAAAGTTTCCCGAAGCGTCAGGAGTAATTATACTTTTGTCTGGTGCAACCCATCCTGCAACAGCTAACAGATTCTTCTCATTTGGTGTTAAAGACGCTAATCCTTTTAATGTACTGGAAATTCCAACCTTTTTTGTTGAATCGACTGTAACTCCTGAAATTTCATATCTAATCTCGTCAAACAAAAATGCCATAGGATTATTTATGAACGGAACAGTGGTTCCAACAGTACCGTCAGCTTTTGTTACTTTTCCTTCAATATATAAATAACTTTCGCATGGAAGAGTATAAATGTCTTGTTGTTGTATAGGAATCCTAATTTCATCGTTATTGTTTAATTTGGACGAAGCGTAAGGGTTGTGCGTGTGATATTCCTTTTCCCATAAGGTCTCGTCGAATGTTGGGCCCTGCGCTATATCCAGTATATCCATTGTTAATGACCTTTAATCCAATTTCTTCTAGAAAACGAATGTTGTCACTTGTTAATCCTTCTACAGCTGATGAGCTACTGACCTCTTTGCTGGTTGGCTCTCTCTTTTTAAATGATAACCCCATTATCTAAGCGGATGATTTTATATGTATTCTTACAGTAATAGCTTCTCCTCGAAAGTCAATAAGGTTTCCGTCTTGATCCACTATGTTCAGCACGATGTCTGAAATGAAACTGGTGTTTAACGGTAGGTACACAAGGTTTTGAGGCTTTTCTACTATCTTGAAACCCGGTGCGACTGATGGGTAGAATGTGTGTAATATATGCCGATTTTCTCCATCTCTGTAGGATCCTTGTATAATGTTACATGTAATGTCTATACTGTTTACTTTGATGATCGTCACAGTTCTATTCCCAGAATGAGTTGTATTAGGTTCTAATACCTTTGTTTCCTTAGAAAACCCCAATAAACTACCAATTGAACGTTCTTGGCCAAAATCAATATAATACTTAGAAGTAATTTCGGCTTTCATTGTATTGTTATTGCCTTTTATTGTTATATTTTCTTTTCCCATATGTTTTTGTATAACTTCATTTATATTATCAATTTCATAAGCTCCTGTTGGTAAACTGAATTCTTCCAAAGCTGAATATTTTCCTTTATTATCTTTTGTCTTGTAATAATGTATTTTGTTATTAATTCCTTCACTAACGTTTGGAATAGAGTTATATGTTGTTAAATCCAATAATGCGGCTTCCCATAGTCTTCCTTTTTGCAAACGTAGCGCTGGAAACAGAATACTGCGCAAAGTACATGAGTTACCGGTTAATGACACTGTATACGAAGACATCTTAAAGTTGACTAACACTTTTAGCTAAAAAGTCTAAACATAAATGACCGCAAATGGATGTATCATCAGGTTGTTTTCTTGTATAATTGTAAAAAACATTTTCTGCCGCACGAAAGTATTGTTGAAGTTCTTTCGGTGGTGGAAGGTTTCCAAAACTGTCGAAATAATAAATCGTTTCACCAAGTTTCTTGTAACACACCCAATGAGTGCCTAATCCTTCACTATTATCCAAATTTACTATACCAGTCTCATTTTTCCACATTTTAACCGGTAATTCATCTTTCATAAATACTCCTCTAAAAAATGGGATTTTCAAACAAGAAGCATATGTAATCGGTTCTTCATTGGTTAATTCTTTGTTTTTAATTATTAATTGCTCTTTCTTATTTAATACACACGATACGGTCTTAGGTATAGTCCTCCTCCCTTTTTTATCATTGACCATATTGTTGGTTTCTTTTTACCTTTACCACTAGTAGATCGACGTTTTCTTCTGATATTACCTCCTTGTTTCTTAGCGGGTCTTTTCCCACGCCTTCTTCTCTTTCCTCCTCCAAACGTAGTTTTTGCTTTCATTGCTGCTGTTACTGCTAAAGACGCTGCTTTTTCACCAATACTCGCGTCACTAGTTTTTACTCTTTGCCAAGCTTTCTCAGAAAGTGCTCTATCTGCTATTGATCTATTTTTTGTATCACCAAATTTGGAATACGCTATATCGTGCTGTTTACAGGCCTGATCAAGCTTATTTATTCCAGGATCTCCTCTAGCAAGCCGTTTCTCTAATTTGGTTCCAGGACCACAATATTGATATCCTCCAGGTAAATGTAATTCCACAGGTAATAAATCAATCGCCTTGTTAACTATAGCTCCAACCGGTTTACTTAATAGAGAAAATGCTGTTGATGCTATTCCCCTTCCTCTCTGTAATCTCTCTCGATTATGACTGATGCGTTTAACCCTCGGCATGACTATTTATAGCCAAACTTACAATCAGTAGGTGCACTCTATAAATGTTTTACAATGAATGTAATATTAGTCTTGGCTTCTTGTATTATATATACTGTTTAAAATCCATTTATTATATAGAAATGGATTAATTAATTAAATGTAGACATAATAAATAAAAGTAGTAAAAATAGAAATAAGGTGTAATTGAAGATGTTTCAAATGTTTCTCCGCTGGTGATGGTATCGTTGTTTTCGGTAAAATGAATAAAATCTAAATAGTTGTCATGTTCCCTTAGAAACTTGCCACTTAATCGTTGGTAATTAAATAACACATTCCAGTCTAGTTTATCTTTAAAATTGTCAATGTAATTTTCAGAGAGATTTTGATATTTACTTATTACTTCCCAACAGTTATTAAAATTTGATGTCATCTCGACAAGGAAGTCTTCTGAAAACTGTTGTCTTTGTAAAATATGAATCCAGTTAACTCTGTGAAAATAAATTCTTAACATAGTCATTGTGAAGAGGTAGTGTATGGAAAGTTGTTCCCAATCCATATATCTATCAAACCGTTGAACAAAACCATCTGTCAGCACTCTTTGGGGAAATCTCGGCTCTTGAGATATTAAACTCCACGCAGTAATATTGGATTCCATCATCCTCTCTGTATTATCTCTCGAATATGACTGATGCTTTATCCCTTATCATGGGTATTTAAATTCTTTTTTCTCTTATATAATCTTCATCGTTTTCTGTTGGTTCATTAATCACATTCACTTTATCCCCCTTTCCTAATGTCTTGACTTTAGAAGGCTCAGACGGTTTATCTAATTGATTAGGTTTTTCTGGATTGTGTATCTTTTTCCAGTCTAAATAATTGTGGCTGTCAACATCTGAAGCTACAGCTCTTCCTGAAGCCCGATGGATATAATTAAATAAAGCTGCACCAAACCTTTCCATATGTTTTTCATATTCTGTAGTCCATTTCTTGTGTACTATATCAAATATTTTCTTATTTACAGCGTCTCCATCCTGCTCACAATCACCTACATTTGACAATTTTAATTTTTTTACATCATAGCTTGTATCAGTTTCATTCTTTTTGTAAATCGTTAACAATTTTAAAGTCGCTAAATTTACTGCTTCACCATCATAAATGGGATGTTTTATATTGCTTAACCTTTTACCGGAAAATCCCCAATGGTCTTCGTGTACAATCGGGGTTCTTTTATCCATATATTGTACCGTAACCGCATCAGAAGACAAAAGCGGATCACCAACATTTTGAATTACTTTTCCTTCAAAATTATAATTACCATCAGGTGTTAACGGAAACCCAGCTCTTTTTTCACTATATCCAGATTTTACTCCAAACTCGGAATACCGTCCAAACTTGTCCACACTCATGATGTAACTGAATCGCTATCGTTTAGGTTCTTACTATATATATACGTCTACTGAACAATTATTTCTCGTTTTCGCAGTTCATCAACCAAAGCTACCCATTCGTTTTCTAAACCAGTGTGCCCGGCTTCCATAGCTTCATGTAATAACCTCATTCGATCAACTAACTTATTTATATCGTTGTAATATATTATATTGGTTTTATACAAATTTTTTAATAATCCCCTTCCAGATGTAGTAGGATCAGTTGTTTTTCTTTTTTTATGCAAAACATTTAATTCAGCAGAAGATATAGCTCTTCTTTTAATTGGAGCTTTATTTGATTTCGAGGGGAAAAGACTAGATATAATGTTTGTGTATTTTATTGACCTGTTTCTATGAATAGGTAGGTCTTTGGAATATTTTTTTCTATGTGCATTTGTATACTCTAGTATATTTTTAAACAATTGTAAATCCTTTTTAGTATATTTACCAGGATTATTTTTAAAGATGAGTTCAAACAAACCTGTTGTACCTTTATATTTCTTATCACCAATAACTATATCATCATTTTCGTTTATATCTAACTTTCTATCTCCAATAATTAATCCTTTATCCTCTATTCTAGCTCCATATGTATGATAATTTCGATTAGCATGTGTGCCATGTAACATTTTTAATGTATATTTTCTTCCAAGTGTTCCTTTAAACATAATATCTGTGCCTAATTTGCTTAAGTTGGATGGGTTGATATCCTCTTCTTCTGCTCTTGTATCTTCCGCACTTGTATCTTCTGTACTTGTATCTCCTGCAATGTTCTTTTCCCTTAAATCTCCTATATCTCCGCTTTCTTCATACTCGTCGCTTTCTTCAGATGTTTGTAACTGGTCAGAACTTTCATCATTCTGAAATTCTTCTTCATATTTGGAAATTGGTAGCATTTTGTCTCCTTCGAAGCGAATTGAAGGTTTTTCCATATTTTGTGCTAATCGCTTTAAAGGTTCAGTAACAGGTTTGAATGTTGTTTCTAAAAATTGCTCTCTTTCATTTATACCTGATTTTAAAGCTCGGTTTTTTTGTCTAATAGAATCACTAAGTGATTTTATTTCCTTTAATAGCTTTTCCTGGTTAACCATCTTCACACCTTGACGACTTGTACAGTAATACCGCTAATCAGTGTATTAGAACGAATTTATCAAAACCTATTCTATAACGACCATCTTTTATAGCTTGATCTTTCATAATAACCAAAAATCCATACTTTTCCGCCCATGCTTTTCCGCAAAGCTCTTTAAACTTTTCAAATGACATATCCGCATTCACATGGTCGTTATATATATGTTTTAGGTTAGTATCATCTTGTTTGAATACAATTAGAATATTTGCATTATCTCTGATAAGTTGTTTTGGAATTTTGCTATAAGTTTGTCCTATATATATGCTGTCGATGTTATTATGTCTTCCCATGGCAAAGTAGTTTCTAATAGTATCCTGATTTTCACAAGATACATCGTCAAATATAAATACAGAATACGGTTTCGCTTCGTTTGGTTGCATAATGCTATCACTAGCGTTAAATTTGTAAAAATTAACATCAGACACATCAGATAGGATTTTATCCAGCAATTGATACTTTGGTTGATGTAGAGACTTTGAAAAAATATATAGGTTATTAAACCTTAATCCCTGCGGATTAGTGATCAAATTAAAGACAACATTGGTCTTTCCGCAGTTTGAGGGGCCACTTACTATACATCGAACAGTGTTTGGAAGTAAACTACCGTGTTTACCATTGTTGATTTTAACGTTATCCACAGTTAAATCATCTATGTTATTAATATTGAATCGATCTTTATGGTGAATAATCTCCATCGTGCTCAAAGGTTAACGATGAAATGAGTTGCTTGCATTAAACCAAGTCCTTTATAGGTATCCATGAATCCTCAGTTTTGTTAAACCCTAACCACCGCACTTTAACTGCGTCCTTTTTTCTTTGTAACACTTTTTCAACAAGATATACATCACCTACTGTTGACTTTAACATTTCATGTCCATAAAATGCACCTTGCAACAAATCTCCTTTGTTATCTTTTAAGATATACGTTTCAGGTACAGTCGGTTGCACTTTATACACTGTAAAAACTTCATTCGTCCAATTGGGAAGGTATTTCTTGGTAAACACTCCCTTATATTTACTAATCCGTACTTTATCACTTACATTAAATTTTCTTGGCTGCATTTTTTCTACTTTAGGCTTTGTATTTTTCTTTATGCGTTTTAATACATCTTTTGCATTTCTTCTATTTACTTTGTTAGGTTTCATACCAATAGTTCTATGAAACCTGTTGTTATAATCATTTATTAATTGTGGTAAAACATCATACCATACGTAAGAACCTCTTTTTGAAAATTGTTTATACAGTGCTCCTTTTAAGGTTCTATTGAATCTTTCTACAATAGCTGCTTTTTTCTCTGAATTTGTAGAATAATGATTTATTTTATATTTATTCATTAACTGTGCAAAGTTTGTATTAAAGTATTCTGTTCCATCATCAGTTTGTAAATGTTTAATTTTGTTTTTATCTCTTTTTATGGCTATTTCCATGGCTTCTGTTACGCTTTTACCAGTCTTGTCCTTTAGAGGCAAAGCGTCTGCAACTTTTGTAAAACAATTAATAATTGTGAGTATATATTTAAATCCTTTGTTTATTCTGCTATGCGGTCGCATTTCAATTAAATCCGCTTGATATAGATCATTTATCCCTTTTATAACAGTATTTCTTCTTGGAAACTTTATTCTTGCAGGTTTGTGTAGTTCATTAATAATCTTCTCCTTTAGGTCTGACATGATGGTTTCACGAAGACAGCTGATATGGTATTAAATATTCTTTTGTATAAATCTGCTTATATAGGTCAAGGTCATTCTAAACTAATGTATAAAAGGGGGAACACAGCAAAATACTGCTGTGTTCCCCCTTTTATACGGAAAGGAAAAGGAAAAGGGATGTAGGACGATGAAAGGGTTACTCGTCAATAGGGTTGAGGGAGTAGTGACCGAATGGTAGAGTGTGGATGTTGTCTGCAAGGATGTTGCGTTTGTCATCATTTGAAGAGAGAGCTTTTTTTACCTCCGTCACACTGTACAGCTGATGGTTGAAACTTCTGATCGTGTTGAATTTTGCTGTTATATCTTGATCTTCAAATAAACATTTCTTATAGTGATTAAAATGCACATTCTTCTTTAAATACAAACTTTTTACTCCTTTAGCTTTCTTAATGACTTGGTTTTCATTTAGTTGTAAAGAATATAATTTTGACATTAGTGCAACAATTTCTTGAAGTATAACACCATTGGCTTCATCTTTAAATTTGCCAAGCACTTTTTTGTTTCTGTCATTGTCGTAGTTTGGATGATCTTTTGGATAGTCGGAAAAGTCAAAGTCGTTTTTGTAATCAAATGTCCGAAGATCTTCATACATATCGTTAGTAATTATCCAATATATAAAAGCGTCTGTATCCATGTAGGAGATGCCGATGTTTTCCCGTCCATAAAAGGTGACCATCTTTTTGTAATGAAAATCGTACATATGAGTCTTGGAGATATCCAGGATTGACATTCCTATATACAAAGGACGATCCATCTTCACACTTGTTTTCTTCATAGATACAGCTACAAGATTTTCGTTAATAATTATAGATGTTCCAAAATTTGGCTGTTGTACGAGTTTCTGTAGTTTGTTCGGATCTGTAACAAGTTTTACATTTTTATGTCTTCTTTTGTTTTCCAATGTTTTACCGAATATCGCATTGTTCATCAATTTAAAAAAGTCTTTTTGAAAGGCTGATGTAGCGGCTGCTCTTCTGGTAGTATTCGAGTCTATGTATGGTTTCAACCAGCACGATTGGGAAAATTCTACAGCTCTATTAATTTTAGTAAGACGTAAACCTAATTCGATAGCTTGTTGAACAACCCAATAGTGAGCTACGTATCGTTGTTTATTGTTAAGGGTCATCATTAATTTGGGGTGTTTTCCAGTTGGTGAAATTTCTGTTCTTGCAAGGAGTGGAAGGTCATAATGAAGATCGTGTAAATGTTCTGGATACTCAAAGTCGCAATCCAAAATATATCCGGTATCTCCTTGTTTTGGAATTTGTGAAATATCGCCAATACAGTCGGGATCAACCCATTTAAAGTTGTCAAATGGAAGTGGGTTCGACATGGCCCATCCATACAGATTATTCGCGTCGAAATATCCCAAGTACGTTGAAGGTTTCTCTTGATCATGGTCAGGTAGATATTTGTTGTTGGCTTTAACATGTCTCGTCACGCTTTGAGTTAATCCACCTCTAACACCCGACTCAACCATTAAAACCATATCTATATCTGTTAACAGCTGGAGTTTGCATTTTGTTTCTTTCAGCATTGCTTGCCAAGCTAGTCCTGGAGATGTATATGAATGTAGAGGGTCTAAACCGTATGCTGCAAAACAGGTTCTTCGGAATTCTTCCATGACATCGCAGAGAAGAGTCACGTCAAGTTTTACATAAAAGTCTGAGTATTCTCCTAAAGTCTTCATATCCAACTCGTTCCATACTCGACATGCGTGTTGATAGTCTTCAAGTGAAATCTCCGAATCATTAAGTTTGTTCTTTAATTGTTCTGGTGGAGGAAGTGATGTTTCATTAAATCTATGCAGTCCATCGATGTAATCGTAGGGGAAGACTCCTTTTCTAAGAACCAGATCCATTTTACTACTGGCTACAATTTTGCTTGTTTCTATTAGATCTTCTCTTTTTAAATTCTCAGTTAATTTCATTAGGCTAGAAGGCATAAATCTAAGCGAATCAATAAACCTAAGTTTTATTTTGCCAACCTTTTTAGAGAAGCTTATAAATTTTTCCATTGTTGTTGCCAAAACATCTATTGCTCCATCATCTCTTCCTAACTCCGGGATTATGAAATGAGAGTCATATCCACTAAGGTTATGTAGAACAACAGGTATAAAAGATGGAACTTTGTAATTTAAGTTGCAAGCATTACAGGCTGCACCTCTGTAGGCTCCGGTAAGATGGTCGTGGTCACGCACTTTAACGTTTTCTGGTGTAAATAGGTTATTACACAGATAACATGTTGTTGCCAAATTGTGATGTTGAAGTTGGTGTTCATCCATAGGCTGCATCGGTATTTTAATTTTGTAGATTTCTTCCACCTTGGAGGCAATGTAATACAACTTATCTACAAAGTGTTTCGCTGCTTGTTCACCACGATAAATCTTCGGAGCAGATGATAGTCCAAATTCTTGAAGATGTTCTTCAGACAACGTGGATTTTGTTAGTATACAATAACTGTTTGGTGCATGTTTTTGATATTTGCTTCTTTTTGTGATATCCTCTTCTTGTTGTTCAATTGGAAGTAAGGATGCTTCGAAATCCGCGTACACAACAAATGGAACAGGGTATTGGTGATTTACTTTATCAAATTTTATCTGCGCTCTGCTGGGATGTGGCAATTTAATTCTTACCTCATAGTTTCCACTACATAACCTTTGATGTTCTACTAACCATTCTGTACCTCCTCTTCTTAATGGTTTGCTCACGTGGCAAAAGCATCTCTTACATGTTGTGATTTTACTTTTATGTTTTGTTAACTGTTTACATACGAGCCCTTCAAAATCTTTTATATACACGTAATGTGATATCTCTCCTTTATTGATTAATAACAGGTCAGTATGATTGTTGCGCTCATTCGATGTTATGCGCAAGGGATACACATTATTTGACGAATCCAAACCAAATATGTTGACTGAAGCCGACGGATTTTGCTTTTCAAATTTTGATATATCAGTAATTGCAACAGGGTAAGTCATTCCCTGGAAATTATACTTGTGTTGAACTTCTTCATATGCTTGACTTGGTCTTTCCGGATGGTTTTTTACATATTTGGCCAACATAACATATTTAAAACATTCATTATTTTCATTTTGCACGTTAATACAGGATTTGGTATTCATAATTTTTTGAGGTAGAGGGATATAGCTACTTCCTCTCATTCCATAACCGTGTTTATGAACTCTAACATCCAGACTTGTTATACTTAATAAAGTCCATCCAGATCCTCTTCCTTCATGCTCTTGTAGTTTTGTCAAAAGTTCCTCAATACATTCTGTTACGATCTTTTCAATATCTGACGCAGCCATGATGGTTCGGTTTTTTGTCATGAAACCTCTTGGTGATGTTTCGTTTTGAATGTTAGTGAATATGGCATCTAGCAACAGTCCAAATTTGATAAAATTTAATCTTTTTTGTTCATTCTTTAGTGTTTTGGTTACTAATTCTTTGGCGTTATGTAAAAAGTTTTCAAGTTGTAATTTTACGTTGTCAATTTTAAAATGTGTTACTGCCTTACCAGGTAGTGCTTGAGTGTGTAGTTCCACATCTACTGCTGTTGATGTTGAGGGTCGGTGAAGAGTAGACATAGCAGCTGTTGATGTTGAAGGACGGTGAAGTGTAGACATAGCAGGCGTTGAAGTCGATGTTGATGGTGTTGATGTTGAAGGATGGTGAAGTGTAGACATAGCAAGCGTAGAAGTCGATGGTGTTGATGTTGAAGGATGATGAAGTGTAGACATAGCAGGCGTAGAAAACGATGCAGCTATTGATGTTGAAGGACGGTGAAGTGTAGACAGAGCAGACGTAGAATTCGATGCAGCTGTTGTTGATGGTGCATATTGAATAACACTTGGTCTGGAATGTTGGTGTTGGGCTAACATTTGATCTATTTCCTTCAATTCTTCTTCTTCATGTTCTTCATCATGGTTGTTGTTATGTTTTAGTTCCTTATGAATTATTAAAAGAAATTCATCCTTAAATGAAGTCTTACAAATATTGCAGCGATGCATAATGTAGGTGTGATCTCCACAAGGGTCAACGCAATAATGAAAAAACACTGCAAATGCCCCTCTATTTATACCCTAGCAAAAGTGGTGGGGGTACGTATTACGTTAAGTTTTCTATTTTTTACATTTTATATTTACTATCGTAGCTGGAGGCTACAAAGTTCTGTATTTAGGTCAAGGTCATTGAACATATTTGCCAAAACGGGGAATAGAGCAGTAAATGATTTCATTTTAAACCATAAACTGATCTATTCCCCGCTTTGTATTTAAGAAGGATAATTTTCTCCAACAGGAAAATTTAATATATTTTAAACTCGGATGTGAAATCGGATTGTACACATTGCATCTCGATCAACTAAAAATTCCATAAAACAATAGGGATCTTCAGTTGTATATTCATCTTTAACATATTCGATGGTCAACATTGCCGAACGAAGATCTTGTGGAATTACGTCTACTTTTATTAGTCGCCTTTCGATTTCAAACCGTTTTGTTATTGATGTAAGTTTCATCACATCATCGATATCGATGAGGGGAAAGCTGTAACAAACGGAGTTTGCTGGTGAGTTCATAATGCCGATATGATAAATATTCACTGTTGCATCGACATTAAATAGACGTTCCCCCACCATTAAATGTATAAGTTACCCCCACTTTTTCAAAACAAAAAAAAAAAAAAAAAATTGAAAGCTAGTGATAGGAAATGGGTATTATTGTATCAAATATATGTAACAATGTTTATGAAACAAGGATGATTAAGTCCTGTAAGTAGGTCAAGGTCGTCTTAACTTATTACCAGAACGGGGAATAGAGCAGTAAGTGGTTCTTACTTTGACCGCAAACTGATCTATTCCCCGTTCTGTATTCTTCCGTTCAGTATTTCCAAACCATCTTTAGTCAGTTGAAACAAATTGATCAATTTCGAATGTTACAATTTCATTAAGAATTTTTTCTATTGCAACATCACCATCATCAAGAAAAACTTCTTTAAGAGTTGAGTTGGAGATTGGTTGATCAGGCAGTTGAGGCGAAGTCAATGGTTTTTCCAACTCCATTTGTAAAGTTTTAATGTATTTTGTCGCGTGTTGTATAATTGATAATCTTGACATTTTTGGACTAGCAAATGGTAATTTTGATTGTAGTATCTTGTATGCTTTATTTACTTTTAGCACCCTTTTCTGCTCTCGAACATTTCTAGGCTCTCTATGTAAGTTGGATGATCCAGCTTGACTGTCCATAGCTGACTAATTACTAAGTTCTGAAGCGGCCGCTTAAATACCCCGCTTACCTATACCATTAGAGTGGGGGTAAGTAGTAGAGTGGGGGGTAGGTAGTAGAGTGGGGGTAGGTAGTAGAGAAGGAAAGTTTTATTTAACAGTTTTATTTTTCTATCCTATCCGCAGATTTTCTAAGTCTGTGAGTGGGTCAAGGTCGTCTGAACATATTGCCAAAACGGGGAATAGAGCAGTAAGAGGTTCTCACTTTGACCTCAAACTGATCTATTCCCCGCTTTGTATTTCAAAGGACTTTAGTTTTAAGATAGTTACTCGTCCTGATCTTCATCCATAAGGAAGATTTGTTTGTAAGCTGAAGGTTCTTCAGCGAAAAAATGTTGGTCCGCTAACTCATCCTCTTTAAGAAAAACGGATTCAAAAGGTGGAGGGTTGTGTAAAACTTCTTTTTGAATTGAGGACGGTTCTTGAAGCTGCGATTGTAGGTTTGCAATGTATTTTATTGTCTTTTGTATAGTGGTTAATTTAGAATCATACGGATTGGAGGATGGTAATATGCTTCTTAATACTTTATAACGGTCAGCGATCTTTGTTCTCATTTTCCGAGAACTAGCATTGTTTCTCTCGGTTTTGAAAGATCTCGAGTTTAAGTTTGGCGAAGTATTACTAGTCTCTGGAAAAATGTTGGATAGAATCATAGCCTGGACAAGTATCGATGGGGCAGCAGAAGATGAAACAGTGATGTGCTCCATGGTGTCTGAGGTGGGCGAATACAAGCAGCAGACTAATTTTACCATCGATAAGGTGTCTCTTTTATACCCAATGGAAGTGGGGGGGGGGAATATATGTTGAAAAACAACATATATTTCAATGTTGTTTTTTACCAAACGAAAATTGTCTAAGTCCCAAGGTCATCTAAACAAGTTGCCAAAACGGGGAATAGAGCAGTAAGTGGTTCTCACTTGGACCGCAAACTGATCTATTCCCCGCTCTGTATTTTAAAGTAAACAATAACTCTTCTCACTATTGAGCAGCCTTTGTTCTTTGAAGCTCAAGTTCTAAGTCTGCAACCAGGCGAAAGTCTGCATCATGCTCCTCCCATTGTTCAGGAGAACGCGGTTGACCACACCACTTTGTAAAGGCGTACCTCATTGCCTCATTATACTCCTCCAGGATAACATGATAGGGTCTTGGTTGCTGCGTTGTAGACTGCATCGATGATGTAGTTTGTTGCGGATGTGACTGAGCATCATTCTCCGCAACCTTATTAATCTTAAAAACTTCAGTCATTTCTGCAGCCTCAGCAATTGCGTACAACTCCTCTTCGTTAATTTCCTTTCCCCATGTGTTGCTGTTGACGCTCATGATGATACAACTAATAATTATATTCCGAATCGCTCGCTTAAATACCCGCTTACCCCCTCCCCTCTTTACTGTTGAATAATGACTTTAGTATAATATTTCTCCTTTTTCCTTTTAAGTTTATCTTTGACTTAGTTTAAATTATCCAAGTCCGTTATCTAGGTCAAGGTCGTTGTAACATTGCAAAAAAAAAGTGTGGACAACTTATTTACACTCTGCAGCATATGCTACAAATTGTAAATAGGTTGTCCACACTTTTTTTTAATTTGGAAAAAATGCTTTATTTAATTTGGAATAAACTTTTGGTCTTTTTATTTATATTATTATTTTAATGATTTCCACACAGTGATACCTGTATCATTTCGAATTAAATAGTCCTTGTGGGTAGGTTTTTTGACGTGGAGGTCCATGGCTCTAGGTAACTCTACATAGTACAGTTTACCTTCACATTGAACCAACACCTTTGCAAAGTCCTTTATTTTAACAAAGAAGTACCGTTTGTTTTTACAAAGCCTGTTAATTCGAATTTTAATTGGCACCACTGTTGCACGTGGTGAAGAAGGAGATGCGCCATGGTTTAATTTTAAATGAAGACTGCACGTTTCTTCATTTAAAATACAACGTTTAACACAGCGTTCACCTTTCTTAGCACCTTTTTTGAATATATAATTACATTGTTGTGCAGGAAGCATGCACATCCTTTGTACAGATTTAAGTTGTTTAAATTTCTCTGAAGGAGATGAAGTATATGTGCAGATTACTGAAGGTCTGGTTGGAGAAGATGATTGGGTGGCTGGTTGGCTTGGTCACGAACTTGATGTTGATGAGGATGAAGAAGCAGACGATTTGGAAGACTTTGATGAACATGTAGAACAACTTGAAGATGTAGAAGGACTTGGAGAAACAGCACGAGACGTTGACAAAGGTTTTGGAGAAACAGCACGAGAAGTTGACGGAAGAGGTGAAGGACTTGGAGAAACAGCACGAGAAGTTGACGGAAGAGGTGAAGGACTTGTGTAAGTCGTTGACGCAGCAGGTAGTGGTGGACAGTTCTCCGGGACGATGTTAGCTAACATCAGGGCTGTCCGAAGGATGGATGGAACCGCAGAAGACGGAGTGGTAGAGGCGGGCGAAGACGAAGCAGAAGGTTTCAATTTGAGAGGTTGTGTCTGCTTCCTAATGTGTGCCATGGTGTGAGGTATAACAGCACAAGAGGAAGAATGATTTTACTAGTGCTGGGGGACCCTCTTTTATACATACTGATAGTGGTGGGGAGTGCAAGTGTTATACGGTAGGGGTAATAATGTTGTAACGAGTAAATATATATTACAATACGGGGATTTTCTAAGTCCCAAAGTGGGTCAAGGTCGTTTGATCATATTATTAAAACGGGAAATAGAGCAGTAAGTGATTCTCACTTGGACCACAAACCGATCTATTCCCCGCTTTGTACGTGAATTTTCTAAGTCCCAAGGTCATCTGAACATGAAGCCAAAGCGGGGAATAGAGCATAACATACTGCTCTATTCCCCGCTCTGTATTTGGGAAGGGGACAAAAGACAACAAACAAGAGACTGATTTTAAACAAGAGACTGACTTTATATTTTACAAGGTTTTCTCAGGCTAAGATGGGTAATGTCAACCGGTTTACGCGCCGTATTGACACAAGGTCGGTTTGCGCGCCATACCTTAGAGGGGTTAGGAAAAGGATGAGAAGCAAGATACATTACTTTGAAAATAAAGACTTTGCCAGCAACTATGTAAACAAAAATTAATCAGTTAACGTTACTTTTACAAGAACAGCCAAGGTCGGTTTTGCAAAGGTCAACAGTATCACTGAAACCCGGTGGGACGTAGACCCAAACACCCGGCGTCAGGCTGCTGCGAACCCAAGTTTTGACCAAGGTTGTTGAGGGACCTGTAGGGCCGGGAGTACATATTTCATTAGTAAATAAGACACTTCAAACCGATACCAAACATTAACATATATTAGACTAACTACATTACCTAGCAGCAAACTACAAGCGTTATCTAACATGCTTAACAAACTAACTAAACATGCAAGGGCGCGGATCTCTTAATTGCGCGTCGGGCCCAACGCACACTTAACAGACCTACGCTGCAGCAGAATGCAACCCACTGGGACGTATACCCAAACAGCGGGCGGCAAGCTACTGCGACGAGACTGCGGACTGCTCCCGCTTATAAAGGCAAAGTGACGTCACCAAAGCGGAAGGGGGGATGTTACGTCAGGGGGGGGGATATATTACAATACGAGGATTTTCTAAGTCCCGAAGTGGGTCAAGGTCGTTTGGTCATATTATTGAAACGGGGAATAGAGCAGTAATTGATTCTCACTTGGACCACAAACCGATCTATTCCCCGCTTTGTACGTGAATTTTCTAAGTCCCAAGGTCATCTGAACATGAAGCCAAAGCGGGGTATAGAGCATAACATACTGCTCTATTCCCCGCTCTGTATTTGGGAAGGGGACAAAAGACAACAAACAAGAGACTGATTTTAAACAAGAGACTGACTTTATATTTTACAAGGTTTTCTCAGGCTAAGATGGGTAATGTCAACCGGTTTACGCGCCGTATTGACACAAGGTCGGTTTGCGCGCCATACCTTAGAGGGGTTAGGAAAAGGATGAGAAGCAAGATACATTACTTTGAAAATAAAGACTTTGCCAGCAACTATGTAAACAAAAATTAATCAGTTAACGTTACTTTTACAAGAACAGCCAAGGTCGGTTTTGCAAAGGTCAACAGTATCACTGAAACCCGGTGGGACGTAGACCCAAACACCCGGCGTCAGGCTGCTGCGAACCCAAGTTTTGACCAAGGTTGTTGAGGGACCTGTAGGGCCGGGAGTACATATTTCATTAGTAAATAAGACACTTCAAACCGATACCAAACATTAACATATATTAGACTAACTACATTACCTAGCAGCAAACTACAAGCGTTATCTAACATGCTTAACAAACTAACTAAACATGCAAGGGCGCGGATCTCTTAATTGCGCGTCGGGCCCAACGCACACTTAACAGACCTACGCTGCAGCAGAATGCAACCCACTGGGACGTATACCCAAACAGCGGGCGGCAAGCTACTGCGACGAGACTGCGGACTACTCCCGCTTATAAAGGCAAAGTGACGTCACCAAAGCGGAAGGGGGGATGTTACGTCAGGGGGGGGGATATATTACAATACGAGGATTTTCTAAGTCCCGAAGTGGGTCAAGGTCGTTTGGTCATATTATTGAAACGGGGAATAGAGCAGTAATTGATTCTCACTTGGACCACAAACCGATCTATTCCCCGCTTTGTACGTGAATTTTCTAAGTCCCAAGGTCATCTGAACATGAAGCCAAAGCGGGGAATAGAGCATAACATACTGCTCTATTCCCCGCTCTGTATTTGGGAAGGGGACAAAAGACAACAAACAAGAGACTGATTTTAAACAAGAGACTGACTTTATATTTTACAAGGTTTTCTCAGGCTAAGATGGGTAATGTCAACCGGTTTACGCGCCGTATTGACACAAGGTCGGTTTGCGCGCCATACCTTAGAGGGGTTAGGAAAAGGATGAGAAGCAAGATACATTACTTTGAAAATAAAGACTTTGCCAGCAACTATGTAAACAAAAATTAATCAGTTAACGTTACTTTTACAAGAACAGCCAAGGTCGGTTTTGCAAAGGTCAACAGTATCACTGAAACCCGGTGGGACGTAGACCCAAACACCCGGCGTCAGGCTGCTGCGAACCCAAGTTTTGACCAAGGTTGTTGAGGGACCTGTAGGGCCGGGAGTACATATTTCATTAGTAAATAAGACACTTCAAACCGATACCAAACATTAACATATATTAGACTAACTACATTACCTAGCAGCAAACTACAAGCGTTATCTAACATGCTTAACAAACTAACTAAACATGCAAGGGCGCGGATCTCTTAATTGCGCGTCGGGCCCAACGCACACTTAACAGACCTACGCTGCAGCAGAATGCAACCCACTGGGACGTATACCCAAACAGCGGGCGGCAAGCTACTGCGACGAGACTGCGGACTGCTCCCGCTTATAAAGGCAAAGTGACGTCACCAAAGCGGAAGGGGGGATGTTACGTCAGGGGGGGGGATATATTACAATACGAGGATTTTCTAAGTCCCGAAGTGGGTCAAGGTCGTTTGGTCATATTATTGAAACGGGGAATAGAGCAGTAATTGATTCTCACTTGGACCACAAACCGATCTATTCCCCGCTTTGTACGTGAATTTTCTAAGTCCCTAGGTCATCTGAACATGAAGCCAAAGCGGGGAATAGAGCATAACATACTGCTCTATTCCCCGCTCTGTATTTGGGAAGGGGACAAAAGACAACAAACAAGAGACTGATTTTAAACAAGAGACTGACTTTATATTTTACAAGGTTTTCTCAGGCTAAGATGGGTAATGTCAACCGGTTTACGCGCCGTATTGACACAAGGTCGGTTTGCGCGCCATACCTTAGAGGGGTTAGGAAAAGGATGAGAAGCAAGATACATTACTTTGAAAATAAAGACTTTGCCAGCAACTATGTAAACAAAAATTAATCAGTTAACGTTACTTTTACAAGAACAGCCAAGGTCGGTTTTGCAAAGGTCAACAGTATCACTGAAACCCGGTGGGACGTAGACCCAAACACCCGGCGTCAGGCTGCTGCGAACCCAAGTTTTGACCAAGGTTGTTGAGGGACCTGTAGGGCCGGGAGTACATATTTCATTAGTAAATAAGACACTTCAAACCGATACCAAACATTAACATATATTAGACTAACTACATTACCTAGCAGCAAACTACAAGCGTTATCTAACATGCTTAACAAACTAACTAAACATGCAAGGGCGCGGATCTCTTAATTGCGCGTCGGGCCCAACGCACACTTAACAGACCTACGCTGCAGCAGAATGCAACCCACTGGGACGTATACCCAAACAGCGGGCGGCAAGCTACTGCGACGAGACTGCGGACTGCTCCCGCTTATAAAGGCAAAGTGACGTCACCAAAGCGGAAGGGGGGATGTTACGTCAGGGGGGGGGTTTATATTACAATACGAGGATTTTCTAAGTCCCGAAGTGGGTCAAGGTCGTTTGGTCATATTATTGAAACGGGGAATAGAGCAGTAATTGATTCTCACTTGGACCACAAACCGATCTATTCCCCGCTTTGTACGTGAATTTTCTAAGTCCCAAGGTCATCTGAACATGAAGCCAAAGCGGGGAATAGAGCATAACATACTGCTCTATTCCCCGCTCTGTATTTGGGAAGGGGACAAAAGACAACAAACAAGAGACTGATTTTAAACAAGAGACTGACTTTATATTTTACACAGTTTTCTCAGGCTAAGATGGGAAATGTCAACCGGTTTACGCGCCGTATTGACACAAGGTCGGTTTGCGCGCCATACCTTAGAGGGGTTAGGAAAAGGATGAGAAGCAAGATACATTACTTTGAAAATAAAGACTTTACCATCAACTATGTAAACACAATTAATCAGTTAACGTTACTTTTACAAGAACAACCAAGGTCGGTTTTGCAAAGGTCAACAGTATCACTGAAACCCGGTGGGACGTAGACCCAAACACCCGGCGTCAGGCTGCTGCGAACCCAAGTTTTGACCAAGGTTGTTGAGGGACCTGTAGGGCCGGGAGTACATATTTCATTAGTAAATAAGACACTTCAAACCGATACCAAACACTAACATATATTAGACTAACTACATTACCTAGCAGCAAACTACAAGCGTTATCTAACATGCTTAACAAACTAACTAAACATGCAAGGGCGCGGATCTCTTAATTGCGCGTCGGGCCCAACGCACACTTAACAGACCTACGCTGCAGCAGAGTGCAACCCACTGGGACGTATACCCAAACAGCGGGCGGCAAGCTACTGCGACGAGACTGCGGACTGCTCCCGCTTATAAAGGCAAAGTGACGTCACCGAAGCGGAAGGGGGGATGTTACGTCACGGGGGGGGGGTGTTACGTCACGGGCGGGGGGGGGACCTTGAACATGACCCAAAAAGGGGGGGGGACGACCTTGAACATGACCCAAAGGGGGGGGGGGTTGTGTCGTCACGGGGGAAGGGGAACCGGATGTAGACCGGTTTTTAGCTTTCTACCCGTATATGGAAATGTCACGGTTACACTTGGCGACCCGCTTTGCTCCGTCTGGTACCTCATTCCAGCTTTGCCTTGCGAACTGAATACACCTCTGCGCTATGTCTTCTCCCATTACACCCGAGAAACTGCAACGTTTGAAGGGGACTTTGAAGAAGTCTTCGGAAAAAAGGAGCGGATTCAAAAGACCTAGTTCTTTTAAATCTTGCATACGGAAGAATTTTCGAAACCACCCACTTTACTTCGACCAACGGCCTTCGACGTCCACTGCATCTTCACCATCGCTATCACCTCGCCCTTCATCGCCGCCACCAACTGTTGAGGAGATAATGAAGAGGACGGCTACGGTGAAACTTACCGAGTTGGTAACGCCGCTGGAGTCTGTAGCCGTCAAGTTTGCGCAGTTGAAATTAAACGTGGAGTATCTACTTGTGGGGAAGATCAGCGATGATGAGTACCTACTCCAACACCTCTTTGGCGGCGGCCGTTACGTCAAGGTCCACCTTCCAAGGTCCACTCTGCCACCTCCTGAGACCAAGTGCGACTTGATTTTAGTACGGCAGAAGGGACAAGTAAAGTGGGTTACAAAGGAAAAATAAACACTGACTACCGCTCACCGCTCCTTATCCACCATCTCCTTCAAACACAAACGGTCCTTTTCAGGACCACCCTAAGCATTTCAAGTTAGGGACTTGGCCTGTACATAGGCAGGAGACTATTAGTCTTATGTTTGTGTGCAGCCCACTTTGTGAAAATTTCTAAGTCCCAAGGTCCTTGACCTTGACCTTGACCTTGAACATGACCCAAAAAAGGGGGGGGAGGGGGGGGGGGTACACAGTTTGTGCAAAGTATGTCATGTGGGTACTCAAATTACGCGGATTGATCAGACAAACAAGTTGGCGCAAACAGCATTCAGTTCCGACAAAGGGTATAGCAGCAACAGCGAAAAACAACTATTTTCAAGGGCAAGCCTAAATAACTTCTTTATTTACGGTTTAAAATATATTAAGTGGGTACTCAAATTACGCGGATTGATCAGACAAACAAGTTGGTGCAAACAGAATTCAGATCCAACAAAGGGTATAGCAGCAACAGCGAAAAAACAACTATTTTCAAGGACAAACCTAAATAACTTCTTTGTTTTTGGTTCAAGGTCTAACATGTGGGTACTTCAATTACGCAGCTTGACAAGGCGAACAAGTAGGTGCAATTTAAATTTAAATCTAACCAACAGTATAGCATCCGTGGCGTAAAAACGATGGTTTGAAGGACAAGGTAACGTTGTGGTGGGGGTAGATGCCTATTATACACGATAACGCTACATCATTATTCTTCCAGCTCTTGTCGTATGAACATCTACCTAGACGGTCTGAAAAATGTCGCAGTTTTACAGGAACATGAGGAAAGTGACCTTCAGTAGTCCCCTTGACACTACTTTCTACTTCCCTGACGATGAAGACAGAAGGTCTACACTTTTAGTGGACAATGAGCGGTTTCGTCGAAGAATAATTGAGGTTGAAACACTTTTAACCAGTTGTTTGCTACGCAAAAAGAACCATATGAATACATGCACCGGTTTAGATCATAGTAGCTGTTATACTTATACAGCGTTGAAGCGCAAACATTATTGAGGTTTTTAGTTACGGAGGTAAGGTCTTGACAGTCTAAGAGCTAAACCCTAACTAACACATGTAAACTAGTTATTGTGCGATGTAAAACTTGGTGGGGAGACTGGTGTAGTGGGGGACTGGTGTAGTGGGGGACTACCATCTGCCGCACACTTGCCACCTGCCGCCTGCCACCTGCCGCCGCCCATCTGCTGTCCACCATCTGCTTTGTTCTACTACACTTTTACCCCCACCATTTTGTTTGATACCAAAAACGCTAGCTAGCGAATAGTCAGTACACCTCCGGCTATCGACCGGTGAACATCGAGCTCTCCGAGACGCTCTTCACAAAATAACAATATAATTTCACTCAAGGTCTGATAGATGTTTCTATTTCATTGCCGTCACGTATTCTTTCCTCCTGACAGCAATGAAATGCAAACACCTAACAGAACAGATAGGTGTCAAAAACACAACATGGACTCTGCGCAGGGATCGAAGTATCTACCGTCTTTCTTCAGAAAGCGAAGTGATGGCCGCAACTCGTCCGGATCAACAACATCGATGACAACGAACAACGGGGAACTATTGTAAACATGAATTATTGTAAATAAAGTAATATTTGTAATATGAATTATTGTAAATAAAATAAAGTAATATTTGTATTAGTACTACCTCGCACTAGTTTCATTCGATTGCTTCATTCGATTGTTTTCATTCGATATTTTATCGAATGACAACTATCGAATCACAATCGGATTTTACGAGTGCGAGGTAGTACTTTTTTAAAATTACCTCCCAGTGACCTTGAACTTTGAACTTTTACTCATTTCGTCACAAAACCGCCTACGTCACTGGCTCAGCCTCAGATGACGTCTTTCATGACTCAGCACTTCCGGTCACGTGACCGGAAGCTGTCAATCACTTGGCCCAGAAGCCCCAAATGCCCACTACTTCGTTCGTCACACCAAAAGATTTTAAATACATATAACAAACGGCCTTTTTACAGGCCACCAGTTTGTTCAATCGTTTGACACTCAGCAACCACCAAATTCATTTTCAAACCTCTCTCTCGACTTTAAACAGTTTCTTAACGAATATAAATCCACCCGTTTTCACATTACCTCACATCCAATGACGTATGTGTATCGTCACACCAATACGTCATCGCCATGACGTCATCACACCCTCTCGTCACACATACGTCATCACCACGTCACTCAAACGTCACTTCTGATTAAAAAACAATTATTTTTCAGCTGTCTTAGACTCCCCATATTGCCTCTACTGTGCAGGGTCCAACATTCGACGAGACCTTATGGGAAAAGGAATATCACACGCACAACCCTTACGCTTCGTCCAAATTAAACAATAACGATGAAATTAGGATTCCTATACAACAACAAGACATTTATGCTCTTCCATGCGAAAGTTATTTATATATTGAAGGAAAAGTAACAAAAGCTACTGCTGGAACCACTGTTCCGTTCATAAATTATCCTATGGCATTTTTGTTTGACGAGATTAGATATGAAATTTCAGGAGTTACAGTCTATTCAACAAAAAAGGTTGGAATTTCAAGTACATTGAAAGGATTAGCGTCTTTAACACCAAATGAGAAGAATCTGTTAGCTGTTGTAGGATGGGTTGCACCAGACAAAAGTACAATTACTCCTGACTCTTTGGGAAACTTTGATTTCTATGTACCTTTAAGATTACTCCTAGGATTTGCTGAAGACTACAGAAGAATAATAATAAATGTAAAACAAGAACTATTTTTATTAAGATCATCAAACGATAATGATATTATTAAAGCAGCTGGTGGAACAACTGATGCCAATTTAGACTGGAAATTAACATTAGACAGGATTGTTTGGAGAGTACCACATGTGCGACTAAATGATGAACATAGGATTACATTATTAAGAAAGTTAAAATCAGATCGAGACATTGTTATGCAATTCAGAAGCTGGGACTTTCATGAATACCCCGTTTTGCCTACAACACAACGACATACATGGACTGTAAAAACTTCTACTCATTTGGAAAAAGTGAGATATGTAATATTTGGATTACAAACGAATAAAAAAAGTATAAAAACTGAAAATGCTGGTGAATTTGACCATTGTAAATTAATAAACTGTAAAATGTTCCTCAATTCACAATTCTTTCCCTACGACAACTTTAATATCTCTTTTGATAAAAAAAGGTACAGTGTTTTATATGATATGTACGCTAGGTTTCAAAATTCATACTACGGCAAAACAAACACACCTCTACTATCTCCCGTACAGTTTGAATCGAAAGCTCCGATTGTTGTAATTGATTGATCCAAACAAAATGAATCTGTAAAATCGTCTAGTGTTGATATAAAAATAGAAATGGAATTTCAAGAAAACGTACCTGCAAATACATTTGCGCATTGTTTAATTTTGCACGATAAAATTGTTACATACACACCGATGACCGGTATTGTAAAGACAGTATTGTAAAACGTTGTACCTTCACCGGCACCGCCACTGTCGTTAACCTATAAATAGCGGAGCAACAATGCAGTTCTTCAGTTGATCGCCTATCGTCGCATGGGTAACATCTTCTACAAAATGAGTTCTCCATCTGTTGTACAAGGTGATGCAGAGGTAGCACCGTTATTGGAACGTGATAATACCTGTGAAGCAGAAATCATCAAGGAAATAACTGCATTTTTAAAGTTTGGTAAAAGAGATAGAGAGGAGGAAAGTATAGCATACCCATCAAAGGTAGTATCAAAGAGGAAGAAGAAAGTTGAAGAAAATATTCCTCCTCACATTTTAACTGAAGTTTGTTTGCGAATTATTTACCCCATCTCAGCATGCATCAGTAAAAATGTATCAGTTGGATTGATAAAGTCATTGGATTATTCCCCTACAGTAATACTACACCATGGAACAAAAAAGGTTTTATTTTCGCAAAATGCTTGGGAGTCATTTTTGAAACATGTACATTTAATAGAATGTTATTTAACTAACAGTTTGTGTGGAAGGAAAACACATAATCGAATTTTGTATTGTGACAATGAAATCGATATTGTTAATCATCGCGGACAACTAAAAGTGCGAATTAGAGACTTGACTCAACAGGAAAATAAGATTCTACTATCATGTGAAGAATTCTACGTTTTAAACTACGCAACAGAAGCTATTACAAGGTACATGAGACACTTGGTATTTGCAAGCACTATTATTAAAGAATATTTGGTCGATACTTTGGAAAAACAACCTAATAGCACCATCGTGTACGGACCTGTGGATACATCTATTTTTAATAGAATACCTCATGAAGTTTGCATGTGGAGAAAGTTAAAGGATTTTGAACCACTTGTAAAAATCGCTACAGAGGCTACAGAAGAAACAACACAGGAAGAAGAAGAAACAAAAAAACAAGAAGAAGAAAACGAAACACAAGAAGAAGAAGAAGTTAAAAATGACTAAAGCTTGACTTAATAAAGAAGAACATACGTGGGGTAGGCCTATTGGGGACGGTGCCCACGTTAAATATACACCAACGCGCTTACACCAACGCGCCTACACCAACGCGCCTGCAACTGTACGGCCTGGTATTTAACCTACCGTGGTGTGGAAAACAGTTTAGTTGATCGTCAGGTGCCATGATGAGCGGAGGAGATGAAGAAGTGAATGTAAAGCCTTGTGTAACAGAATTTCAAGCCTTTAGAAATAATGATGATAGGTTTATTATCAAGGAATTAGTAATTTTAGACTTGCTTACATTTGTAGCCTACCCATTCACGTTTGAAGCTCCTTTTTCTTTTAACAAACTTAACGCCAAAGCAAAAAGTACAAACAAATGGATAATAAAATACTTTCATCACATACATTGGTATGAAGGATTTATAAGCTACAGTAATCTGCACAGTATTATGTTTAACTTTTGAAAACAATATTCGCATATATACACAAGAGGATTAGAAAAAAAAACTGGATACAAACATACACGCACTGTGATGTGTTCAATATAACTATCAGTAAGGACTTCAACATTAATCTCGGTAATATCTGTGTTGCTGCAAAAGATCCTAAACACGGTCTCACAAACTGTGCATTGCACATCGCATATTGTTTGGCTGCTTACTTGAAACAAACGTGGGGATGTGGTGGGGGTAGCGGAGAACAGAAATGTGGTGGGGGTAGCGGGGCCTATAAATACGAGGAGACAACACCGCTCCAGCACGAGTATTATTCGAGACTCCGTAGAGGCAAAATCACAGAAGACACCACTGACGAAGATGGTATCACAACAATTTCTACAAACACTGGTTGATCAATTCAACATTCACTCAAAATCCGACCTTCTGCTAACTAAAAAGTGCTCAGAACTAAAAGAACAAAAACTCTACATTATTCATAACATCAAGAAAGTGGAAACCACACATGGAGAAGCAATTCTAGTATCATTGAGCGAAGGACCTTTCACTCCAGGAGATGAGCCGAAGTTTCTAGTATTTCTTCCTAAACGATTTGTTCAACTGCTACAAAATGAAGACTTGCGAGATATTCAATCGGGGACGTTGTATTTGGTATCACACGGCGTAAGCGGCAACAACTCGACGGAACTCACTCTGCACACCACGCATCTTTGTACATAATGTCTCTATTTGTATTTCTCTGTTTGTATTTCTAGTGATCAATGTTAGACTTAAGCTTATTGTATTGTAAAATGTTTGTTTAGTAAAGAAAATAAATAAATAAAATAAAAAAATAAAAAATAACACAGCAGTATACTATTTTATATACTGCTGCGTTGCTTTTTTTTAAATTCAAACTGATGACCTTGAACTTTCATTCAGGGTTAACTTATGAAGAGGTATAAAAGAGTGGGAGCAGTGAAATTAGTCTCAGTCTTGTCTAACACACGCTGCAGCTAACATGTCGGTGCCACCGATGAACAATCTACAATAGCCCATCCATACACATTATATGCGTCGAAATATCCCAAGTACGTTGAAGGTTTCTCTTGATCATGGTCAGGTAGATATTTGTTGTTGACTTTAACATGTCTTGACACGCTTTGAGTTAATCCACCTCTAAAACCCGACTCAACCATTAAAACCATATCTTTATCTGTTAACAGCTGGAGTTTGCATTTTGTTTCTTTCAGCATTGCTTGCCAAGCTAATCCTGGAGAAGTATACGAATGTAGAGGTTCCAAACCGTATGCTGCAAAACAGGTTCTTCGGAATTCTTCCATAACATCGCAGAGAAGAGTCACGTCAAGTTTTACATAAAAGTCTGAGTATTCTCCTAAAGTCTTCATATCCAACTTGTTCCATACTCGACATGCATGTTAATAGTCTTCAAGTGAAATTTCCGAATCATTAAGTTTGTTGTTAAATTGTTCTGGTGGAGGAAGTGATGTTTCATTAAATCTATGCATTCCATCGATGTAATCGTAGGGGAAGGCTCATTTTCGAAGAACCAGTCATCAATGTTAGACTTAAGCTTATTGTATTGTAAGATATTTGTTTAATAAAGAAAATTAAAAAACTATAAAAAAATAAAGAAAACAACAACACAGCAGTATATTATTTTATATACTGCTGTGTTGCTTTTTTTAAAGTTCAAACGGATTACCTTGAACTTTCATTCAGGGTTAACTTATGAAGAGGTATAAAAGAGGGGGAGCACTGAAATTAGTCTCAGTCTTGTCTAACACACGCTGCAGCTAACATGTCGCTGCCAACGATGAACAATCTACAATTCGGTAACAATTTGTAGACTTATTGTTGCGAGTTAAAATGTTTTAAAATACCGGGAAATCAAGTTGACGGGAAAGCTTATCGTAAGTGTGAGTGTTTCAGCTATTGCAAATGTAAGTGTAACACATATCAAATGAACCGACAAAATAGAATACAAGAATTACAGCGACGGATTACATTACTTTGACGGCGAATGTAGTAGCAACCATCTGCCCCACGCCAGCAGCCATCTGCCCCGCGCCATCTGCCTCGCGCCAGCTGCTTTGCAACCACCTGCCCCGCGCCATCTGCCTCGCATCCTACACTTTTACCCCCACCATTTTATTTGATACCAGAACGCTAGCTAGCGAATAGTCAGTACACCTCCGGCTCTCGACCGGTGAACATCGAGCGCTCTCTCCGCGCTCTTCACAAACGTAAAACATTATATTGAAATATCCATTAAAATTAGGTGTATTTATTATGACTCTGTTCATCTGGCAACTTTCCAAAACCTCGAGGTTTTTAGTGAAGAGTTAAGACTTCTCATAGCGTCCGGTTAAGATTTATCTTTGGAACTTTACGCAACAAAAAACAACATGGACTCTGCGCAGGAATCAAAGTACCTACCTTCTTTCATCAGGAAAAAACACGATGGTTGCGACTCGTCGGGATCAACAACTTCGATTATAACCAACAACTGCGGAAGCTTCGCATTGTAAATAAGGACAAACATTGTAAATAAAATAAATTAATTTTTGTAATAGTACTACCTCGCACTCGTATCATTCGATTGTTTCATTCCATTGTTTTCATTCAATATTTTATATCGATTAAACTATCGAATCACAATCGAATGTTACGCGTGCGAGGTAGTAAATTTTTTAAAATATCCTCCCCGTGACCTTGACCTTTAAACTTTCCCTCATTACGTCACAAAACCGCCTACGTCACTGGCTCAGCCTCAGATGACGTATTTAATGACTCAGCGCTTCCGGTCACGTGACCGGAAGCTGTCAATCACTTGGCCCAGAAGTCTCATTTCCACACTACTCACTGAACACTCTGAATATTGCCGTCACACTCTGTGGAGGACCGAATACTCAGAGGGGGTTACTTCTAACATAAAATAAAACTAATTTCTTCTTTACAAGCCCTGCCCTAGAAGTTTTGCCGCCCCAAATAGAATATGACGAATTCCCGTTCCCTCCCTTATAAATTATCCTTCACTAAAAATATGTTAAACACATTCCACGCACAGTTTTATGTATATGCGATTATATAGTTACTTAAAGCTATTAAAACATATTCTATAGCAGATACTGAAATAATAATATTATCTATGAAAAATCATAATCATTTAAATTTAGGCGTATTTAGGCCTTAATAATGAATTACTCCATTATTTAGTCCGTAAGATTAATGAGACACACCATAAATTAAGTTGTATTTTCTTGTTTCTGTGTTTTTATTGATGTACTTTCTAAGTTTCGTTTTTTTAGTTGTTTTCAATATAAGTCAATTTCCGTTTGCTATGATTTGTGCACTTTTACTATCCGTCATTTTAATTTATCGATATTTTAATTTTTTAATAGGACCGATCATTTTTGAACAAGGATCAGACTTCCTTTTTCAAACGTGCAAATATAATTATGAGGCTTGAACTGTTAAAACTCGTTTTGCTTTATCCTCAGATGAACCGAACGATCAGGATATAATTAATTGTAACTTAAAAATATCATAACTGTTAGTTTCTAATAATAGAGTTTCAAGAATAACGGACTTTTTATTTTACAAAAAGTGAAAGCTTCTGATACAATATGACGAAATTCTAACTCAATTTAAACAGTTTTAGCTGGATAAACCAATTTGAACTTTATGTTTCCAAGTAAATGAACTATTATGAAAACTACTTACAGACTATATAAATTGATAAATAGCAATATGTGACCTTCATAAACTATGGCTTTAATGCTTAACCTGCATACACTATGTCGTTGATGCTTAACCCTCATAAACAACTATGCCTTTAATGCTTAACCTTTAAAAACTTATATAAAGTTATGTTATCCTAAAGTGCACAATAGATCATATATATTACACAACTATCAAAAATTACTTTTTCCCTGTGTATCTGATGCAGTTATGGTGTAAAAATACAGCCCTTTTCCATGGCTCTAGACTTTCCGTGCCGAGGGTTTACATCCGATCTCAGCAACAAAGTCTTAAGTTCTCTTCTTATTGGGCTACTCTCACCTTAGTTTAATCCTGGGGGATTTGTAAGAAGGTGATGAAACCACAAAATTGAGATACAAGACGAATATATACACACTAAAATATGAATAGCGTCCCGGAATTTCCAACTACGTTTCGAGTGGCCCGGAGTTCAGCAACACCACTTCAGCAACGCATTTTTGTATGCGTGAGGCACGGGAACAAAAAACAAAGTCGGCTCCCTGAGAGAGCGGGACGTATTTCCCGGTCCCGCGAATCGTAAGAGGAAATCCTGGTGTGCTATTCGTTTTGTGTCTTCTATGTTTGTGTTTCATCACTATCCGACCAGGCCACCAGGATTAAACTGAGGCAAGAGTAGATCAATACAAATCAATAATAATTTCACCTCACCCAAAAAAAGGATGTCATTCAAAAGTAGACCAAGTTTTACCCAGCCATGGAGATTATATTTGTTTTATGTATGCTGGATTTTATAACAATAGAATAACTGCCTCACAATAACTATTAAGCAATTTAGGAACCGGTTTGTGTACGAGTTTTATCGGTTCTAGCTGATGCTGACCGCCCTCAAGGCGTTCTACCACTTTGACTCCTTGGCCGCGGACCCGCACCGCAGCCTCACCCTCTCCCTGGCGACCTCGGGCATGGAGTTGACGGACACCATCGAGCTGAGGCCGGACTCCGGGGCCCAGAGGCTACCCCTGCCCTCGCTGCCGACCAAGGTCTTCGTCTACGCCACGGGTGCCGGCTGTGCCACTGTGCAGGTAGGTTCACCGGTAATTATTCGTTAGTACCTGGGGGCGAGCTTTGCTCGGGGAAGGCCAGTAATTTTGTTTAGATGCCTCTGATTAATATTTAACCACTTCCTCTTACTGAATATCGGACTTTTATATATAATTTTCCTCTGTTATGCATTTTTAAGTTCACGTCGGTTGTTATTTGTATCTAAACGTCCTTTTGGTTTATTTTTGATATGACGACTCTATATATGTGATCCTCACTCAATGGTTTTAGTCACTGCTATCAGGAAACCACATGTTAGTTATAAACAACACTAGTATTACTTTGACAGATACCTGGATTATTATGAACAATTGTTACGATTATTTTGTTTAGATTTTACTCTCCATAAGCCTTTTATTATTTTTTTTAACTTTTCACTTTTTGCACATTAATTAATTTGTCTTGGGGAAAATACCTGCCTGTAACATATTTTTATCCTAGAACTTAGTTATTTCCAACATTTTAAGGAAATAGTTGGAGCCGTTTTTGAGATCAGAGTTGCAAGCAAGCACACAAGCAAGCAAACCTTACTCATATTAGAGTATAGCATATTGACCAATAACATTTAGAACAATTTTCTAGTGGGGGAACCAAATAAACTATATGAATCAAAAGTAGGGACGTTGTATTATTTAGCATACAACTTACAAGCATTTGGGATGAGCCTTACATTTCTGAGACTCCCAGAAGACAGCAATATCAGTGTTATGTGACCACCTGTCCTTAAAACAGCGCACTGCAGTGCGGCGCGGCGGTTAGGTTAGGTTTATCACGTATTCTAACCTAACCATGGGCATACATGTATTGCTTGACATATTTATTCCTATATTTCAACCCTCTATTCCTGATATATCTTTATTTGTCATGCACCGTAATTTAAATTATTCCTCCTACCCCTCTTGGGTTCACGTAAAACCCATAAACTCAAAATTTGTCAACAAAAGTTAAACTTGATTTTATGTTTTACTAAAAAATACTAAATATTTTATTTATGAAAGAATTTTACTTTACTGAAACATAAATATTTTACGCCCTGCATTAAAATCGATGGATTATATAATTTAAAAGCTAATTTTGTTATTATATAGTTTTCATAACCAACCAAACAAAATAAAAACTCCATCGATGATTGTTAAGTATGACTCAAACAATAAATATATAAACTATAACTTAATAGTTTACTTTATAATCTTTGGCGTGATATCACAACCTGTGCGAAAATTCAGTAGACCACTTTCGGTATTTGTAATGAAATATACTATCCAACTACTACTTTTTCAGTGAGTTAAATTTTTTTAAGCAAAAGGAGGCTTATCAAGGAACGAAACAACTGACTGGTTTCAAATTGCAAATTTAAGGAAGGAATTTTTAAAACTAGTTGTTGTTGCTATTGAAACATAAAATGCTTTCCAAGATAAAGTCCACAACCACAATTCGGAGGTCCCTCGAGTCTAATATCCGTTTCCTACTGCAGTGAATCGTGATAAGACCCATATCGGAAATGAAGTTGTCGATCATTTAACGTGGCCACATTGAGTACTTGAATTTCACTTGTAACATCTTATCCGTTCGTAAATAGTTTCCTTTTCTTCATCAATCGTAGGGAAAATAAGTTTATTCTTAAGTGACACATACACGTAATCTTCAATTAGTCAGGATAAACAACACAAACACGTGGATTGTCCAGATCAATGATACAGAGCCCTCTGGATTTGTAGTGTTGTGAGACATAGTTTATTTGTTCCTGAAAAATAAATTTATTTTATCTTTGAACCCATTCAGTTATTAAATTAGTGCAATTGAAGGTTTAACTATAAACCCCAACTCAGTAAAAAATAACAAAATAATAGTTTTAGTCGTTATGAAAAATATTACCTAACCCAAATAAGCCCTTAGTTACTCCGTAAATAATATATTGCTTTTTAAAACACACTTGTCTCTGATAGGTAATGTTGTTTAATTTATTTATTACATTGCTAGAATAATTTTTTGGTTATATTAAGAATAGATCCATGACGATTCAAACTTATGTTAATCTAAAAATTCAATTTTGAAAATAAACAGGTATTTATGTGATCATGTGTGTAATTCGAATCTTAATGTGGATATTTATTCGATAAAAATTACGGATAATCGACAAATTTAGTTAATATAAAGTGTGTAAAAAATTGCCCTTTGTTTCTAAGGGTATGTTTCTTGACAGAAATATTGTTTGTGACAGGGGAGGGTGACCTACGCTACCTACTCCCCAGCTAAGAGCAATGCTGTGCTGGACATCTCTGCAGTGGTCGAACAAGAAATATTACCCTCTTTGCAGGAAATGGATGGAAAACTTCCTATACTGGATATAAAGACCTGTTTTAGGTAAGGGCATTAGATAATATTATTTTAACTCCCTTTTAGTCTAGAAACGTGGTTTCCTACTTAATTGAAATTGGAAATCTATCAATTCAAAACTAATTTACTTCCGATGCAAGCAAATAAAGTATAAAGTTATTTATTTACTTTACTTAAAAAGGGTTACGTTACAGTTATTGCATAACTTCATCGCACGCACACGTGTTCTGCTATGTTTGTAATTGTAACAATATTTTATAAGAAAAATGATCTTAAAAACTTCAAATTTTAACAGTTCTACATTCTTTTAACAATATAATTCTTTATGAAACACTTTTAGTATCATTACAGTGGAAATAATTTGTAAACACACAACACGTCATAAAGAAAACATTAACAAAGTAAGAAGTTATTTATGTATGTGATCATACGGTTATGTGAACTTTAAATGGAGAGGGAATATGGCATGTGAAGTTTTCTAAATAATATTTTATTATAATCTGAACCGTTTCCTAGAGATTCTTTCTAACATGTATAACATTAAACATCCTTTTATCAATGATTCGCTTATTACTACCAATTATTTTTAAATATATACATGATACTATATTTTGTATAATTTTCAAAAACTAAAGGATTGGGTTAAGTTATTGTACTGTATATCTTTTAGAGTCCTGTATCTTTAAGATTTACACCTAACGGTAACGTAATCTATTATGGGATTGTAAGGACTCATACGAAGTTGTGAGGGATTTTCTGTACTAATGTTTTTTTCCCCGTTTTGCTCGGAATGACTCAGCCTAGCTGGGTTTGGAAATCCAGGGGTCGTCGTTAAACTCGATTTACTTGTTTCCAAATTATGGCAACAAATCCCTCCCGGTTTAACCAGTCCATTTGATGCCAATGGTATTTTTCAACGTATGAAACTAAGCTATAGGGCAACTCAGAATGGAGGTTTCGAAATAAAATTTCGTCAAATATGTCTCATCGTCGCTACCCTATATTGAAATCAATTTTGAATCCTCAAAGGTCGGGACGTATAAATCGCTTAGCACCTCTTCTGCTATCTTCGACCTGGACACCCCAATAACCTTGGCCGCCGCAATCAGGATGGATAGCCTACGCGGCTAATTAGCCTGCTGCTGATAGGCACTCTTCGAGCAACCTAGGATAGGGTTTGACGGGTCGTAGGGAAGTACGGTACGCCCCAAATTCTTATCAATGTCGTTAAACCCCTCGGTCGCCATCCGAAAACCTAGAAAAACCAAGAAAACGGGTGGCCGGTATTAGAACAGATAGCTTGTACGGCTAAACAGGATGCTGAGTATACCTTTAGCAACCAGGATAGGTGTAAACGGGTTGCAGAGAACGTTCAATACACCAAAAGTAAGCTTAATGCCAGCAAATATCTCAATCGCTATCCTATAACCTATAAGAACCAAGACAACGGGTGGCCGGTATTAGGATGGATAGCTTTTACAGCTAATGAGGATGCTGAATACACTTCTAGCAACCAGGATAGGTGTGGACGGGTGGTAAAGAACGCTCAATACGCTCAAAATATGTCCACCTATCGATTAAAAACCTGATTGCTATCCTAAACCCATAAAACCAAGATAACGGGTGGCCGGGGTTAGGATAGATAACATGTACGGCTAAATAGGATGCTGAATGCACTTCTAGCAACCAGAATAGGTGTGGACGGGTCGTAAGGAACGCTTAATACGATCGAACAGTTAAAATGTCATTAAATACTTCGATCGCTATCTTTAAAACCCATGAAAACCAATAACATGGATGGCTACTATGCCCAAAATACTTTAAATGTCGACTAACACCTTGATTACTATCTTAAAGCCGATATAAATCGAGAAAACAGGTGGCCGGTATTAGAATAGCCTGTATGGCTAACTGAGATGCTGAATATACTTTTAGCAACCAGGATAGGTGGTGATGGGTTCAGAGGGTTAAAGTATACTTCAGAGATACGTTACGCAGTGCAATATTACCTTTATCGAGGCTAGGATTTATTTACTGTTCGATCTGGGTTCTACTAAAAATCTGATTGGTTGTACTCTCTAAAAAAAGTTCTCGGAATTCGCTGTTGCCCAAACTATCGTTCTATCAAAGGCTAAGCAACTTCCGAACGGTTCAGTTTTATAACCTTTATAGGCCTATCACATTATGAGCGTCGAAACGCAACAGTGCAATAACAAGTACAGGAACACTATTGTCACCAATAAATTACTACACTACTCTCAATATGCGTATGAACAATGGCTCAACTGGTACAGGCTTTACTCAAATCCCAGAAAAAGGATGCAAAATAACCTAAATTGCGATAATACATATTAAGCAATCTATTAACAGTGCAGCAATCAACCAATAAATAACCAGTAAATAAATCAGCAATGCAATAGACTAGGGCGATTAATACATCTATAAAACTCTCAATCAATGGCTATTAATACCAAATAATAGCCTTACACCACTACAGTGGTAATGACACATAAAAATTTATCTAGTACAAATTTCCTTTCTAAACTGTTATCAATCTTATAATTTTACCAAGTTGTCAATAAAATTTTATTCCAATTAAAAATGTTATATATTTAATTGTTTATTCAAAGTTATAATCAGATAATAATATTACCATTGGCTCTCAGGCCTAACGATCGTTCATATACTGTACTCTTATCACAATGCAAGCATCAAGTCGGTATAGCACAGTACTTACTTCGAGAGACGAGTTATCCAAACGAAAATCACAGTCACAACTGGCTGGTGGCTGGGGCTCGCTTGGTTTTGATACCTGTATCGGCCTGCCATGCACAGAAACCCGTTTCCGCTGTTGGATCGAGACACGTTGGCGGCGACATCGGGGCTCACGCTAACTGCCTCGGCCTTGGTTGATGTTAGAACCTAACCTCAAAACTAAAGTTCTGCCCCTCGAGGTTACTAGCGACGATGGAAATTAAATAAAACTAACTCTTGGGAGAAATTAACTTCAATCTTCCTTAATAACACTAACAAAAAACGAGGGTGTACAAATTTAACCCTTCACCTTCCACTCACTTCGAGCAAAAAAAGAAACTGAAAAGAAAAAACAACTGTGTCTTCCTCCAAGACACTCAAAAATCGAGTCTCAGACTCTTAGCATCTTCTTACACAAGTACTGAAGATCACATCTTCCGATCTAATTCCAAAAATCTTCTTTGGAAAGTTCAAAACTCACAATAAACTTCTCGATGTTTCTAACAGAAAATCATAATAAAATAAACTAAACAATCCTCCCCATCATGAGAGGGAAAACAATACAAGGATCTGGTCTCTTAGCGCTTGTATGGTGTCAGACCAAGACGCTGTTGTTGATCCTTTTGAAAGTGTTGGTCCCGGGGATTATGATCTTCATGGTCCTCCGCTTCCCTCGTACTCTTCTTGGACCGCTGGTAACAGTATCGGCACTCCGGGACGTGGATGGAGGAGGAGGGATCGAAGTGGCGCTGGAAGGCCCCGCTTCCTCTTGATCTGGTATGACCTCGATGCTGGACGTCACGCTCCAGCCTGGCAACAGAGACAATAAGGGGCTAGCAGGCACTTCTCCAGACTCTCCGCTGAGTGGTACGATGGGCCAACCCCACCACTTCGTCTGACATTCCTGCTTACTCCAAAAGAGTTGGACGTGCGGCTGGAACGAGCTGAAGGTCTTCTACGGGTACAACATCCGTCGTCCGGGTAACTTCCGTAGCAGCCCTCGGAGATTGGAGAGAGGAGGTGTCCAGCAGAAAATCCCAATCCATCACCTCGTCGAGCTCAGGCCCTTCTGTTGTTGGGCGATCGATTGGGATGAGTGGAGCGAGCCTCTCCAACTTGTGAACCAAAACTTCGAAGGCCCGGTTGACCTCCCCCTTAAAGATATCCGTCTCGGAAGGTTTCTCCTCCTGAAGGGCGGAAGCTCGAAGCGCCCGGTCTATCTCCTTCCTGGTTCCACTGACGTCCACCTTGAAATTCACAAGGGGCCCACCTAGTGCCACCTCCGCGGCAATGGCGCACACGAACACGCCACAGTCAACGGCGTTTTTCTGTGACGGGCATGGTCGGGATTCCCACATAGACCATCTCCTTAACACGTTGATGGGTAGCCCAGCCCTCTCTTCTGCCAGCAGGTAGCCCTCTATTAACTCTAACTCAGCAGCCTGGCGTCGTCCTGGTAGCGAGTCGTAGGCGCTGACGGTGTTCGCCCTCTTGTCTGCCACCAACAGCCACCAGTTTCCTTGCTGTCCCAGCCTCGGCTGGTGGACGGGGACTAGGATTAACCTTATGGATAGATCCTTATGGGGTCAGTGAGAGATCCTTATGGTGTCTTCGGGCCCTCTTGTAGCCAGCCTCGTGATGTACTGGCGATGTCAGAGGATCGTGAATAAATACGTATTTAAAGTGATCACTGCCGGAAGGGTCGGTCGACTCGTGCTCCTTCGTTCTACGAGGCGTAGATACGCGCTGATGACCTCCCCGTTCACCAACTGCCCTGGGAACAGACATTTACGATCGTCTGCCGAGACGTGCTCAACCTTTCGAATGGGTCGGTGCGCAGTGCGAATCACATTTGCAGCCATTGGAAAAATATATCAAAACAATCTACCAAAATACAATTGCCGTATACGATTAAATATAAACAAAAATTCAAAATCACTGCAAAACAAAAGCGAAAAAGTCCATGCAAAGCGATAAAAACTGGATTACACAGGCAAAGCAAGCAAGCAGCATCAAACTACAAGCAAAGTTAAGGATAAGGCAGGCAGTTAGCATGCAACATGAAAAAAATAACAGCGTCTATCACTCTCAAGCCAAGCAACATGCAACACTACGATGATAAACTACCAACCCTTATGTGATAGGGTACTCACATGCCCGTTGTGCTCGAAACCAGCTGCCTATTCGGCAGGCACTCCAAGCAACCTGCGTACGCAAAATGTGGGTGGCTGCCAATCGCTGAGACCCATCTCTTCATATATTTTACGTGCGCTCGCGTGGTACATTTCCCGCTTGCGTCCTGAAGCTCGTAAATATTCGTGCTGGCCCTCCCTATTAATTTATAAGGACCATCGTAACGCGCAGCAAACTTCACCGCAAACGCATTCCCTGCAGAAGATATATGGTGTTGCCTCAACCACACTTGATCTCCTGTCTTGTATCAATCGTCTCGCCTTCGAAGGTTGTAGTATTTTGTCTGCTGACGACTCGCTTTCTCCATGTTCGCTTTACATCGTTCGGATATTTTGAAAAACTGCCTTAGTCGTTTTTGATTCATAGCAGAGTAGTCAGGTTCGATCTCTTCCTCATCGGTGGGAACTTCTAATGGGCCGTGTAACGCATTCGGTGTTCGCAGTTCATGCCCAAACTTAAGCATCGTTGGTGTGAACCCAGTTGAGTCGTGCTCCGCTGTATTGATGGCGTATCTAAACTTGTCTGGATAAACATCCCAAAATCGGTGATCCTCTTTTATGTATTGGGCTATCATGGTTTTGAGGACTCGGTTTGATCGTTCTACTGGATTTTCCTGAGGCGTATACGGTGCCGTTAGCTGTTGTTCGATTCCCCATCCACGGAGTAAGTCACGCCATATATTAGCTTTGAATTAGGATCCGTTGCCCGTGATAGCCACTTCAGGTGCCCCATACCTGAACATTATAATTTCTCGGAATGCATTTGAAACTGCCAGAGCCGTTGCTGATCGTAGTGGCGCCAATTCCAACCACTTAGTGAAAACATCTTGTACCACCAAAAGAAACCTTGCACCTTTATTCGATCTCGGGAGAGGAACAACCAAATCTGCTGTTAAAGTGTACCAGGGCCCAGTAGGTTTTCGAAAAACTATTTTCATGGCAGGTCTCTTCTGCTCTACCTTATGGGCTTGACATGAAATACATTTTCTAACGTATGACTTTGTCTTTGTGTCTTTAAGCATTCCGGGCAAATAGTATTTCTGCTGCATTCGTTTTATTGTTTTCCGGGCCCCTAAGTGTCCCACAGTCACGACATCATGATTCTGTTTAAGGACAGATTCTCGTTCTTCGATTGGTACACAGAACGACCATTGCAAAGTTTCGTCAGTTAGATCACTCCGTCAATTCACTTTTCGCTTTCATAACTTGTTGTTACTAAGCATAATATCTGTAAACTTCCGAGGGTCCCGTTCAACTTTAGGAAATATCCTCTGGTGCCAATCTATCCCGTCATCCTTTTGTGGGTTGCCATACTTTATCTCAAATGAACACACTTGTGGCTCGATTAAGTCCCACACTGGATAGCGAGAAAGATCGTCTGCAACCTTGTTCAAAGTCCCTTTCCTGTACTGAGTTTTGAAGTCGTGTTGTTGCAAATCGAGAACCCATCTCGCCAATCGTCCTGAAGGTTGTTGGAGGTTCATCAACCACTTCAGTGTCTGATGGTCTGTAACAGAAATAAACTTGTACCCTTCTAGATACGGTCGAAACTTCTTTACTGCCCAGACAAGAGCCAGACATTCTTGCTCTGTTACGGTGAATTTCCTTTCACTGTCTGACAATAATCTGCTTGCATAAGCGATGACAAATTCCCTCTTATCAATCCTCTGGGTCAGGGCAGCTCCCAGTCCATCGCCGGAGGCGTCAACTTGTAACCAAAACGGGTGTTCAAAATTTGGACAGGACAATATCGGAGTTGTTACCAGTTTGCACTTCATAGTATTAAAAGCACCTTGTTGCTCATCAGTCCAATTCTATCGGGCCGTCTTTCACAATAATTTTGTTAGGGGAGCTACCTCTTTGGCAAAGTTGTCTACACACATCCTGTACCACGAAGCTAATCCTAGAAAGCTACGTAGCGATCGTACTGGTTTTGGGACGGAAACTCTTGAATGGCTCGGACCTTCTCTGGATAGGTCTTAATCCCTCTGCAATCTCCTATATGACCTAAGTACTTGAGTTCCGGCTTGCATAACTGACACTTTTCAGGATTCAGTTTCAATCCGGCCTCCCTTAGACGTCTAAGACTTCCTTCAGCAACGCCAGGTGTTCCTCGAAAGTCTTACTAACAATGATAAGGTCATCCAAATAAGCAAACACTTTTGGTTCGAGTTTGGGTCCAATTAATTCGTCTAGCAACCTCTGGAAAGTTGCACCTACAGAGTGGAGTCCAACTGGCATGACGACGAACTGGTACAAGCCCTTAACTGAAACTGTGATCGCTGTAATCGGCCGGATTTCTTTAGATAAAGGGGCCTGCCAGTAAACCTGCTTTAAGTCCAGAGTAGCTTCAATAAACTTAGCTTCTCTTAACTTCTCTAAAATTGAATTGATCTGTGGCAAAGGGTATTCATCCTTCTCAATTATTTGGTTGATCTTGCGAAAATCAATACAAAAACGGTATTTCCCCGTACTTTTCTTTACAAGTACCACAGGGTACTTGACGATGGCTTAATGACGCCTTCAGACAACATGCGATCTACCTCTTCATCGATGACCTGCTACATTGCTGGGTTCCTAGGATCGTATCGCTGTTTTACTGGCTCTTTTTTCTTTAGTTTTATTGTATGCTCGAAGAAAGATGTTCGCCCAGCCATAGCGTCACATTTTGGCAGTTCCAACTTCAACATTTCGTCAAGTTTCATAATCTGTAACTGACTGAATTCACGAATAGGCAAACTGGTTAGTGAAGTGTCGTTGGATGCAGAAACCTCCGTTACGCAACCTACGTCAGAGTTGTTCTTTATTTTGGTCGAGTATTTTTGATGTATCGTTATCAAGTTTAGCAACTCTATGACATCAATGCCTAAGATACTTCGTGTGTTCAAATTAGGGAAGTGCACCATGGTTACTTCGTAGATGAAACCCAGTACCTCAGCTGGTAACATAAAAACTTTGTCTAGCAGAACTTCCGAATTATCGGCCGTCGATACTTTATACTCTTTGTACTCAGACTGGACCTTATCCATGAAACGAACAACTTCCTCATCAATCATGGATAAATTGGAACCAGTGTCTACCAGCGCATCGTACTCTCAGCCAAATAGGGTTACTTTTACATGTGGTTGTGGGTCTGTCCTTGTCTTCCCTGAGCCCATGTTCTGGTTTCTCACGGTGCCTAACTGGAAAGGGGAGGCCTTGGACTCCGGCGACCTCCTTCTTCCGTTGTCCTCTTCTCGTTTCCCTGCCTGAAAAAATCACACGAGGTTGTCCTGACGCCAACCTTTTTACAATTGGAACACTTCAACAATCTTGGTTTCCTGCAGTCATTTTAAAGATGTCCGATCTTGTCGCAATTTCAACAAATCCTAGGTGCCGACCTCATTTCCACCATAGTGCTGCCATAACGCTCATGATTGCCACCCTTAGGCTCCCATCGTCGTGTTGTTCTATGATATTCTTTACTCTGATATAGTACTTCTTCTCTGAAGTTAACCCTCTACGAGCTCTTGTTAATATTCTCACAATTATCGGAACGTTTCTCGAGTACTTAAGAACCGTTTTCTGACACAATCAATTGTAGTTAGGAGCCTTATAGGTTGGTCTGCCCTCTCCTTGGAAGGCGGTTTCGGGTACTAGTGCTTGAGCTGGGCCTGGTGGGGGTCTATAGTTCATCCTTTCCTTCAAGCAAGCCTCGTACTCTTCGGCTTCTTTTATCAGGCCGGGTGGATTTATAAAGTATCTCCTTCTGACGTAAGTCTTGTAGTTCGGATGCATGTTGTGCATGTTGTATATCCGGTCTAACTTCTGGCTTTCTGAGAAACCTCCTTGTCGTCGAATTAACGTAGATATAGCCACCACATACTGTCTAAAAACTTCGCCATCTCCCTGAGTCCTCTTTCGCACTTCGTCGTCTAAGTGGAGCAGGTAGCCAGGAGGGAGGTACTGGATTAAATGGGTAAATGCTGAGGTAAATGCTGCCCAGAACTATCGATTGTTCCTGCACCATAGAAGTGCACTGTCTTTCAATAACTCGGTTAACCCCTTAAGCATATTCTCAGGCAGGACGACATAGGACTCGATCAGCTCATGTAATCGTTCCAAAAAGGATATAGCGTCTGAATCTCTTTTTACGTCAAAACGTAAATTCCATTTTCTGACCATATTACACAACGAGGCCGTACTCAAAAATTGACCAGCTTCTGCATCGCCAGGTAAATCACCCGGTACATCTGCGATTCTCTTCAATAGTCTTCATCGAATCGGGTATTTCTGGAAGTATAATCCAGTGCGGACTGCTGTGGGGACATATACTCTGTCTCTGAAACTCTGTATTCAGATGGGTCACCATATCGGGTATGCATTGGATAGTGATGTATCTGCTCTTCCAAGGATACATTTGCCCAAGTTTGTCTCCCGGGAAACTCTAAAATTGGGCATGTATCGTAAGTTGGCAAATTAAACTTGGCAGTTGGAAGTCCACTTGACAGTGGTGTTCTTCGGATCTTGGTCAAAAGACGTTTAACCTCATCAAAGTTTGCGTTTGGAAGCAAACCTAACATTTCTCGAATACTAGCCGCTTCAAGCTCAAACGGTCATATCATTTATTCGCTGTAGCTTCGAACATCTTCGTCCGTCTCCTTTGAAGATTCCTTTCCAGGCTCAGTAGTTTGCGTTCTCGTAATCCCCTGTCTCACTAGTCGGACAAGCTCGGCCCTACGTTGCTGGGTATTTCCTTCTACAGATTACCATAGCTTAGTCAATTCGGTTTGTAGTTGAGTTTTAGACAAGTTATATACCCAACTGACTCGTACCTCTGATTCTCTCGTCGTGGAAAAATTTGAGGTCAACACTGGTGCCGTCGTCGTAATCAGACTCTCAGTAGAAACAACTGCTGAGGTGGTGGTTGTAGGAGTGGTTTTAAAGGTCGCCGTCGAAGAACCTTTACCAGCGTCATCGTGCTCTATGATGTGGAAGGCGAGAAGTAGTCTGAACGGTTTCATAAAACGCTCCAGATGGTAAAATATCGCTGTCGTAAAATCTAATTGTTCTCGAAATTTTCCTTTTTTTCTAAAATCTCGCACGAACACAGTAGTGCTTTCACAGTCGTCCCTGTTCGGGCGCCATAAATATGTGAGGGATTTTCGGTACTAATATTTTTTCCCCGCTTTGCTCGGATTGACTCAGCCTAGCTGGGTTTGAAAATCCAGGAGTCGTAGTTCAACTCGATGTAATTGTTTCCAAATTTTGGCATTATATCCCTACCGGTTTAACCAGTCAATTGGATGCTAATCGTATTCTTCAACGTGTGAAACTAAGCTATAGGGTAACTCATAATGGAGGTTTCGAAATAAAATTTCGTCAAATATGTCTCATCATCGCTACCCTATATTTTAATTAATTTTGAATCCTCAACGGTCGGGACTTATAAATAACTCGGCACCTTTTCCGCTATCTTCAACCTAGACACCCTAATAACCTTGGCCGCCGGAATCAGGATGGATAGCCTACGCGGTTATTTAGGCTGCTGAATACTCTTGGAGCAACCTAGGATAGGGTTTGACGGGTCGTACGGTACGCCCCACAATCTTATCAATGTCGCTAAACCCCTCGATCGCCATCCAAAAACCTGTAAAAACCCAAGAAAATGGGTGGCTGGTATTAGAACAGATAGCTTTTATTGCTAAGCAGGATACTGAGTATACCTATAGCAACCAGGATAGATGTGAACGAGTCGCAGAAAATGTTTAATACACCTAAAGTAAGCCTAACGCCAGCAAATATCTCAATCGCTATCCTAAAACCTATAAGAACCAATATAACGGGTGGCCGGTATTAGGATGTATTGCTTTCACAGCAGCTAATGAGGATACACTTCTAGCAACCAGGATAGGTGTGAACGGGTCGTAAGGAACGCTTAATATACTAAAAAAAGGATCACCTATCGATTAAAACCCTGAGCGTTATGCTAAACCCATAAAACCAAAAAAACGGGTGGCCGGTGTTAGGATAGATAACCTGTACGGCTAAATAGGATGCTGGAATGCACTTCTAGGAACCAGGATGGGTGTGAACGGGTCGTAAAGAACGCTTAATACGTTCGAACAGTTAAAATGTCATTAAACACTTCGATCGCTGTCTTTAAAACCCATGAAAACAAATAACACGGTTGGCTACTATGCCCAATATACTTTATATATGGACTAACACCTTTATTACTATCCTAAAGCCGATATAAACCGAGAAAATGGTTGGCCAGTATTAGAATAGATAGCTTGTACGGCTAACTGAGATGCTGAATATACTTTTAGCAACCAGGATAGGTGGTGATGGGTTGAGAGAGTTAAAGTATACTTCAGAGATACGTTACGCATTGCAATATTACCTTTATCGAGGCTAGGATTTATTTACTGTTCGATTTGTGTTGTACTAAAATTCTGATTGGTTGTACTCGCTAAAACAAAGTTCTCGGAATTCGCTGTTGCCCAAACTATCGTTCTATCAAAGGCTAAGCAACTTCCGAACGGTTCAGTTTTATGTCCTTTATAGGCCTATCACATTATAAGCGTCGAAACGCAACAGTGCAATAACAAGTACAGGAACACTATTGTCACCAATAAATTACTACACTACTCTCAATATGCGTATGAACAATGGCTCACCTGTTATAGGCTGTATTTAAATCCCAAAACAAGGATGCAACATAATCTCAATTGCAATAATACATATTAAGCAATCTATTAACAGTGCAGCAATCAATCAATAAATAACCAGTAAATAAATCAGCAATGCAATAGCCTAGGGCGATTAGTACATCTATAAAACTCTCAATCAATGGCTATTAATACCAAATAATAGCCTTACACCACTATAATGGCAATGAACAATGGAAATTTATCTAGTTCAAATTTCCTTTCTAAACTGTTATCGATCTTATAATTTTACCAAGTTGCTAATGACATTTTATTCCAATTGAAAATGTTATATATTTAATCGTTTTACTCCAAGTAATAATCAGATAATAATATTACTATTGGCTCTCAGGCCTAAAGATCGTTCATATACTGTACTCTTATTACAATGCAAGCATCAAGTCGGTATAGCACAGTACTTACTTCGGGAGACGAGTTATCCAAACGAAAATCACAGTCACAACTGGCTGGCGGCTGGGGCTCGCTTGGCTTTGATACCTGTATCGGCCTGTCATGCGCAGAAACCCGTTTCCGCAGTTGGATCGAGACACGTTGGCGGCGACATCGGGGCTCACGCTAACTGCCTCGGCCTTGGTCGATGTTAGAACCTAACCTCAAAACTAAAGTTCTGCCACTCGAGGTTACTAGCGACGATGGAAATTAAATAAAACTATTTCTTGGGAGAAATTAACTTCAATCTTCCTCAATAACATTAACAAAAAACTGGGGTGTAAAAATTTAACGCTTACAAAATAATGAAACGAAATGAAACAATTATTTATTCCGCAATCATTGAAAGGTTTACAAAACATATTTATTTAAAGAAATGCTTTTGTAAGTATTATTTACAATTTATAAAACATCACAGAAAAACCTAACGGCAATTTCATGCTTACTTTAGGTTCATATTAATGGATTACTCAAGTGTAAGAATTGAATAACGTAGTATTATTTGCGACTCATTCTTTTACCATCTCCTGGTGTCTGGACTTTATCTATACTAACTGATGGACCCACACAACTCTCATTTATATGTTGCCCTCTATAGTTGAATAAATATAAAAATGTATTGTTCAGGTGGAAGGGGTCCGAACCATCTGGGGTGGTTCGTGGGGAACTCCATCTCTTCTCCGGATTTCAACTTACGAACTTCAAGCCCAGCAAAACGTTGTCGAGCTTGAGATACGGCGCTGACGGTGACAAAGTCTGGTTCTCCCTTCTCGATGTGAGTCTCTAGAAAGTTTAAAAATTACAAATATTCGTAAAGTATCCTTAAAAATCCAATTAAAATGAAGCGCCCTAAAGATTTAAATTAACCAACCCTTTAGGATTACGCCCATTATCAGTATTTAAAGGTTAGGTAGAGCTCTTAAAAAAACTACTCAGAAATAAAAGAAATGTGTGTATATATACAATATTTTATATTACTGTAATATTTAATGTTAATCAACTTTAAAATTCTATCCCAAACTCTTTAATTTTGGGGTATCTCACAAACCCTTTGTCAAATAACATATTTTGAATCGATTTATTTTGTAAATTTAACATATTGAAGTGATTTTATTTAGTCACGGATCAATTACGGATCCGTATATAATTGTTACTTTATTTAGTACTAGTTTTTTTCAGGGAATTTATCCTATAGGGAAGAACCTATTAACGTAGTCGGCATGGTAATACTTACTTACTTACTTGAATACTTGTAGTTTTCGTCCGTACTCCTGAGGCAGAAATTGGACAGGTTATGAGAGATAATAAAAAATAACTAAATCTAAAATATGTTCTTGTAGGCCTAAGGGATTATTCAATAAAATTTAGAAAACTTTCCATATCGTAGAAACCGTGCTTAGTTAGAAATGCTTTTAATTCTATTTTAAACGTATATATTTAAGGATGTCGCTTGAAGCTTTTTTGGAAGATCCTGAAAAAGTTTTAAACCTCAATAGAGGGGTTTCTGTTCAAACAATTTAAGTCTATGTTGTTGAGCATGGATTCCTTTTTTTCTGGTATTATATTTATGATTTATAAAGCGAGGTTAAATATTTTGTGATTTAATGTAAACTACTGATTCGAAAATAATCATGCATGGGACAGTCAAGAGGCCAAGCTGGATAAATGCATCTCTGCAACTGGCATGAAGTGGTATACCCAGGATAGTTCTTATTGCCTTTTTTTGCCAGACGAAAACTCTGTTTAAATTGCTCTTGATTGCACCCCACAAAAAGATTGAATAAGAGATGTACTGTTCGAACAGCCCGTGATAGACAAGCTTGGACAGGGGGACGCTGATGTATGACCTCATCCTACGTAGGATGAAAAGTCCCCGAGCAAGCGACCCCTCTAATCCTTGGATATGCTCGCTCAAACCGAGCCCATCATCCAGCCTCACCCCTAAAAAGTCAGCAGTTTTTGATTGCTTGGTTTGGTCCCCTCCTATGAATAGGTTCGGAGTCCTATTATTTTTTGAATTTTATCCTTGAACTGTTTAAAAACATAAATAATTTGTTTTTTTGTGAATTTAAACTGAGTTTGTTTGCTTCAAAAAATTTAGAAAGGTCTGATATTTTTTCATTTGACTCGCCTTCAAGAGTATCAACATCCTTCCCCCTCATGACCAAAGTTGTGTCATCGGCAAAGAGGTAGATGTTGGACTTGGAAGGGAGTTTGTTATATCATTAATGTAAACCAAAAACAGGAGAGGGCCCAGCACGGATACTTGCCGAACTCCGCTTGTGATTTTTTGTGGATTTGACATGACATTTTTAATTTTGGATTTAGATTTGTCTTTAGTTTCTGTAATTTGGTATAGATTTGTTATGTACGACTCGATCCATTTGAAGACAAGTCCTAAGATGCCAATTGAAGCCAATTTTTTCAAAAGAATGATATGGTCGACACAATCAAAGGCCTTTGACAAGTCGGCGAAGCAACCCACCACTGTCTCTCTGGCCTCCACCGCATCGATACAATCAAAGTCAATCAAAGTCAATTTTGTGGATTTATTTTTCCTGAAACCATATTGTCTATTACAGAAAATATTGTTCAATTCAATGAATTCAGTAAGTTGCTCAGAAACCACTTTTTCTATTAATTTTGAGACTGACGGAAGAAGCGAGACCGGATGATAGTTACCCGGATCGATTCTGTCTGTTTTTTTAAAAAGAGATTTTACTTTAGCTACTTTACAGTTTTTGGGGAAAACCCTGTTTCCAGAGAAAAATGTATTAAGTGTGTCAGTGGTAATAACATTTCTTCTTTACAAAACTTTAAAACATACATGCTAGCGTCGTCAATACAACTTGATTTCTTCGGTTCTATTTTTGAAAAAATGTCATCCAGTTTTTGCGGAGTGATCTGAGAAAAATCTATCATTCTACAATTACTATTGTTCTTACTAGGAAAACCTGAAAAGTGATGATTTTGGTTGTTGGCATTTACTAGGTTTGATACATTCACAAAATAGTTATTAAATGTTTCTGAAACTTGGCAAGGATCTTCTATAGTGTTATCATTTACTTTCAGGGTTTTGTTATAGCTGCTATATTTTTGTTGTGTTCTTAAACTATTTATTACATCCCAAGAAGCATTTTATTTGTTTTTTGCCATTGTTATGCTTTCATGCGCCCAATTTAACTTTCCTAGCTGTATTTTATTTATATAGTTATCCTTAAGTTCTAAATATCTAAACTTATCATGGGCTAACTTTGAAAGCTTCCAAATAGAGTATTGTTGAAACATTTCCTCTTTTGTTAATTGAATTTCATCTGACATCCATTTAGATCTTTTTGTTTTCACTGATCTTACTTTATTCTTCACTATCGGTCAGCTAATATTAAAGTAATATGTAAAAATTCAAATAAAATTGTCATACATATCATCAACATCATCTGCCAAATACACAGAATTCCAGTCTTCATATTTAAGTCTAAATTTTAACTCGCTGATGTTTTCTGTGGTTATACGTCTATTCTCTATAATGTTCGTATCTGAGAGATGCCTATTTGGGTTTTCTGAAAGTACATTTAATATTATGTAAATGGCACGGTGATCTGAAATATGAGGTTCAACTGTTGTGGCATGAGTTGGTTTAACATTTTTAAGGAAATTGTCAATACACGTTCTCGAGGTTTCTGTAATTCTAGTTGGTTCCACAATGTTTGCTCTCACATTGAAACATTAAATTTCATTATTAAATCAATGGTAAATATTATCTTTCTTTAATAAATCTATGTTGAAGTCTGAACCTATAATTAAATGCTTATCTTTTATATCTAATTTCAATAAATATTCATTTAGTTTCCTGAAATAATCATCGAGGTTATTCTGGTATGGAGATCTATATATTGAAGCTACAGTAAAACGTTCTCTATTAATGGTAAAATTTATTTCAGAGCATTCAAAAACAGTTTCTCCAATAAGGTCCTTGCCAATGGTGGTCGGTTTAATATTTTAAATGATGTCAGAATTTATATTTTTGAAGGTAGCTACCCCACCTAGGCCTTTATCTGTTCTCCCATAACTGGCTAAAATCATAAATTAAGATATTCAGTGCACTTAGGCTATCTTAATATAATCCATGTTCATTAATCAAAAATAAATCGGGTTTCTCTGAGAGCAAAAAATGTTCAATGTTTTCGATTTTATTTGCAATGCTCCTTACATTTAGATGAGTAACTTTTATGTTACTAAAATCCTTAGGCCTAGTAGATTGCATGCACTTATTTAAGTTTTTTCTTGGTTCAGGTTGGTCACTTTGTTTTTGACGGCTTGTTGTAGCCTAAAGTCTCAATATACAATAAAACTAAATTACATCAAATATCTTTTCCTTTGTCATTTAGGTGCAACCCTTGATTTGTATAGCAGCTTCTATCAATTAAACTGTTTAAACTAATGTATGCCTGATTATTCTTAGAGCAAAAATCCAAAATCTTTTGGTTTTGTTTCTTAATCAAGTTATTTTCTGAATCAAGGTCCATCCTACACGGTGCTTCAACAAACAATATATGTTTTGAATCAACCACTTTTCGTGCTAGGTGGTTTAGATTCCATACCCAGGCCCGGGACCTATATATTAATTAAACATGGTATGTTGCTTCATACGGTTGGAGTTTACTGACATTTGCATACAAAACCCATTTTTTGTCCCCATGGCACCAAACCTGCGTACTCAGCAGCTATAATGTTATTCTTATGGATAATTATAAACATATGATATTTTGCTTGTGTTTGAACATATTGGTAACACTTGGCATGTTGCTTCATCTGGTGATGACCCATTGATATTTAAATAAAATCCCGATTTTTGGCGTCCTAGATACAAAACCTGTGTACTCGGTCCTAATGTTTTTTACTTATTGAGAATAAATAAAATGCCATATCTTGCTTATTTATGGTTATGCTTTGATGAAAGTTGGTAACTTCATGACGTAGTGAGGCACCATTTCAAATTCGCTGAGTATGCAGGTTTGCTGCAACGGGGGTATTTTATTATATTTTTTCCTGTGTAAATTGATCGTGTTGTTTTACTGTATCATAATGTTTGCTATGTTGTGATTGCATTTTGCTATCACTTAATCAGTATTATTATTCGTATGTCGTAACGAAACGGCAAGACTACAGCGCTAATTAATGTATTGTTCGTAATTTGTAATCGCTTAAGCTTTCGTGTAGGGAAAAAGTATGAATCGTATATTTATTTTATTTTTTGTTTATTTAATTTTGTATCTCGCTCTCCTTTCCGGTTTATCGAGCTTTTAAGTAGAGCAAAGAGTACAGCTATTTAAAAAATTACAATTTATAATGGACTCCTGTGACTGCTCAAACAGGTGGTCTGCTCTGCCCTTCTAGGCTGATTGACAAGGTATCCATGTTTATCAGCTAGCGACCACATCTTAGGTAACAGGTACCCGTCCCCTATTATCTACAAACATGGAGGGATCAAGGTGAAAGGGAAGCTTGTCATAATAGATAGCCAAAGGTCTTAACCACATATTATGACATCTTCATTTACTTCGCTGTACCCAAAGTCAACCTGACAACTGAATGTCAACCTGGGACAGCTATTTAAAAAATGCTATTTATAATGTACGGTTTCTCAATCATGATATCTAAGTTCGTTCCGTGTTTTGCAGGTGAACTCCTCGTGCTCCATCTGTGTGCGGCTGACCATTCACAGCGACTTTGTCGTGCGCGGCCTGAGGCCAGCCCTCGCCCGGGTGTACCCGGCCACGAGGCCAGATCTGGCTGTCGAGACGTTCTTCACCTCCCCGCTGCTCACGGACTCTGACGAAGACTACATAACCTGGTTCAACTCTCATTCTGGTACGTAGTAAACAAACTAAAATATGTTGTGTCAAAAGTAAAATATGTTATGTCTCAAGTAGGTGCAGTGTAATAAAAATAATGTAAGGTGAGTCGCATCAAAGAAACAGCATCGTATTAGCGATATTCCATAAATAATTTTAACTATATCATTTCTAGAGCCTTGACACATTGTAATACTAGGCGTTCACTTACTTGAAAGCATTTGTCAAGAACAACGATATTTAGGCAGATCTGGTTACTCGTCTCCTACGATACATCTGGCCGCTCTGACGAGTTTCATCACTTTGGATCACAACTTTGTTTCACAAGTAATATGCTTTGACTCCATAAGGCTCCCATCTCAAAGAATATTTTACAATTTTAACTGTTATTGAGATGAAAGAATACAGTAGAAAATTGTCTGATTTTGATTTTCTCGCCATTTTGAGTAGGTAAATAGTTTTTTACAATTGTTTACACAAATTTAAATTTCTAAAAATAAAGCCGATCGCTCTTCTAATTTCAACCGATGGTTAGACATGTTCAGTATATAATGATTAGGAACCAATGTACTTTAGTGCCGAGCTTATTTATTCTGTTTTTGACGAGTTTGATCTTGTTCCAATAGGATCCCAAGAGGACCAGCTGGTAGAGGTGAGGGAGTGTGAGCAGACTGAGGACGACGGCTTCTTGGCCAACGTTGCATCGGCCACGGGCTACCCGGAGGTTTACAACGACGATTTGACGTTGACCGACGTAATCATTCTCAGTGATCTCAACTCCGATGGCAATTCAACTTCCTCCCCAGAAGACTCGAGCTCCGCCACAGAGGAGACCTGGGTGACGTCTCCGGGAACTAGCGAGGCCGAGGGGGCGTCTACTCCGGGAGCTCCGTCCTCCAGTGAAGCTGTTGAAGATCACTCACCGTCGGAGTCACAGGATGATCGCCGCACCAACGGTGTCGGGCCAGCGGTCACAGAACGTCCGGTAGAAGCGACAACTCGGTCGACCGTCAACATCAAACTATCGCAAAAAGAGAAACCCAGCGAGAAAAAAGAAAATATTAAAAAAACAAAACCCACAACTCTAAAGAAAAATCTTACAAAAACCGTTTCAAAAACATCGGAGAAATCCGACAACTTGTTACTTAACAAAGAAATTATATTTGTTGTTAGGGAAGCCTCGAGTAATTTCACATCGTCTGTCCCGAAAAAAGGCCGGACGCCCTTGTCAGACAAAGGCGAAATCGTCATACAAGACCCCAATCAAACCGTCACTGAAGAAAAGGTCAATGTAACCCACAGCCCCGTCGAGGGGAAGAAGATGAACCGCGTGACTGGTCAAGGCGGAGAACCGGCGTTGTTGGAGGACGCCATGATGGGATCGTCGCTACCCGCGGCGGGGGTGCAGGACTCCGCTACCGTGGCTAAGGCTACTGGCGACCGAGTCCTAGTCCTGGATAAGAACGCACTCTGGGGAATGCTCAGGGAAGGTTCGAAAACTTCGGAAGACTTAAAAAAGGGGGGGTGAAGAGGATCTTTATAAGTTTAGGCGAATGTGGGAATCTTCTTGTCTCGAAACACTCATGGCGAATTCTAAATTAAATGTCAATCTACTTCACGATAGCTTGCGATATTTTCGTCTTTGATACTCTCAAAACCGTCGTTTTATATCGCGCATTTTCTGTGCGGTGCTATAAAAATTTGACTTTTTTCTATATTTAACATTGTAACTTTGTAATGCTGCTTTCATTTTGTCTTGTAAATAATTATATTCGATTACGATATAAATATAAATACGAGACAAGAAAGTTTCCCGATCGCCATTTACGAGGTTGGAGGAGTCAGCGGAAATTTTCGCTGGACTTAGTTTGGGTTTTTGACAACTTAACGACTTTTATAATTCCACTGATGTCGCTAAAGATAGATTTACGGTAAGGTAATGATGGCTTTTGGCTGTTCTCAAGTTAGATTAAGGAAGTGCTCAATGCTTTGCTAGACAATTCTGAATTTTTACATACTAGAAATGTTTACGGTTGTGTTAAGAATTATTGTGACTGGAAATTCATCGATATTAAAGTGTATGTCAAAATTAACAAAACTAAATGCCTTTAAAAGAATGTCTTCTGGCTAAATACGATGATAGTTCTTAACAGCGCTGAACAAATTTAAGATTTTTTATAGTTTCCTTATTTGTTGCTTAAAATGATTAAATGGAAAACCCCGTTATAAAGAGGGTTCAATTAACATCATAGAATCAACAAATACAAATATACAGCGTGAAGGAAATGCAGTGATGTATTATAGTTGTTGTGTACGCAAAGGATTTAAAGACTCTTTGAAAGAAAATATTTAATTGTAACCAGATGAATTTCCAGTGAATCACTCGTAGTTTAGTAGGTCGTCTACAGTAACGTGTTTTGGTTGTTTTTATTTTATAGATAGATATAATTGACGCTGTTTTAATTATGTTACACGAATTTTGTAAAGCTATTAGTAAGGTGGGCGATATTATATTACTAATTGCAACTCATAAAGCGCTCAAACCCCAAGAAAAAAGTCACGTTTTCTAAAATATATCTGCTTGCTGTTTCATATATACACTTTGTGTCAGATCTTTTTTTCATTCAAAGCTTGGACTCAAATTTTATAATTTATGTATTATGTATATTTGATCGAGAAAGTTTGAGTCAATCGTGGGTTTATATTTAAAAAAATTTCCATTCATTGCCTTAAATGTGCTCACAAATTATTTCCACAGTGCTAATAGCTGTACAATTCGTCATCGACTAAAGTTTTACTATATAGCCACTGTGTACGCTATTGTTCATATATACACCTATATTTTTTTAACATTTGCACAAACGAAGTATTTATTATGAGAAACCACCCCAACACACACAAAAACCGTCCATTTTCAGCTGTTCTTCATTGTTTTAACACATTTGCTATTAAGTGTACATTGCTCTGTAATTTATAATCTCGAATAAAACTTGAAAAAGTTCTTAAGAAAATCGTTATTGCATATATACATATTATACTAGACACGTTTAGAAATTTATAGTTCTGTTGTAAAAACTTATAAAATGTCTGTCATCTACATAACTATTGAAGAATGGATATAATGAGAAAATTTTACTAACTTTACATCTGTGACTTTTAGTTGTAACTAAACTGGAGGGGTGCGAAAACATCTGTCAAATCATTTAGGGAAGTGTTAAATAAGTAAGTCTGTGTTCGAATACTTAGCCACCTTCAAACTGATATTCATCTATTTCCCGAACGTTGCTGAGCTAATTAATTGTATAATTTTTTACTTTTATAGATGATCAGCTCCTTAGCTGTTTCTAAGTGTAAAATATTTACGAAAACTGTGATTATTAATTTTTTAACATTTCTTCGAATAAATATTTTAAAAGTGCACAACTAGTACGATACCTCATCGGTAGTTCTCTGAATTGTTCGAAAACAACGCTGACAATCTAATTTTAGCATACGTATTTAATTTAGTCACAAACTACCGACTTTCGAAAAAACAATATTTGAAAATGTGATATAAAAAAGGATACATAAGAAGCAATAATATAGAATCTAGAATTATTATATTAGTTATTTATACTAATCGGTTATATAAAGCTATTTTTAATACAATTCTCAAAAACTCTGATCAGAAACATCGACAGCAAAGAAGCTAAACATCGACACAAACAATGTTAACAGTGACGTATTATTATTCTTCACCCCACATATAACATATATGTACATAAATTTGAATAGAAATCAGTGTTAGATCTTGCAATAAAGTAGGAATGTAGGCCGCTATAGACCGGGTAGTCAGTTAGGTCCCTAGTGGGTGTATTGTTTATTGTTTCTTGTGTTGTTTATCCCTATCGGTTATCGACGTGTTTAAACTACACTGAGCGCCACTGGTGTCAATAAATCAATGTATATAGTTAATAAATTATCGTTAATAACTGACTTGGTTTGTTTCTTATTCCCTTTGTCTGTGTCGCAGATTGATGAATTAGTAACTTTTATATTTTAATAGCAACAAGATCACTTATTCCTCGAAACCTTAGATTGAGGAAATCTATTTTTAAACTGATAATTTTATGTAAACTAAAACCATAATAAATACTTATGCTTTAAGGTAATAGCCATTAGAAATTAATAAAACCACCCGTTCAAGAATGGCTGTATTTTAACAGTTTTTTAGACAAATACACAAGTGTTCTCAATCAGCTGATTAAGGCAATGGAAAAAACTTTGAAATGGATTTTTTTGTAAACAGTTTTTTATAATTTACAGAGAAAAATACCATAAAAGTAAGTAAAATCTACAAAGATAGGGAAATGGACTTTGATTTAGTCCAGACCCCCTTTAAACCGGCCTTGTAGAAGTCTCAGATAAGCTGTCCGAAGAAGTACACAAATTTTATATTTTACCCCATGGTAAACGCCATAAGATAATTTTATATTATTTTGTTGTACAATTAAATGAAAAAACATAAAAATACAAATACACTCTGCAAATTTAAGAACAAACGTATTTATTTCAGAACAAACTGCATGAAAATCGACTCAGTAGAACAAAGGACTGAAAATTTATTAAATTAAATACCATAAGAGAATTTGAATTCTTGTTTTATACTTATTTTTTAAGGACAAAATATTCCAAATGAAAATAAAACCTGCAAATATAGGAAAAATGTCTTTCATTTAGTACAAACCGCATGTAAATCCATCCAGCGGAAGTCTCAGACGAACTCCCTAAATCATTCATTCTTGCGTTTTAAATATAAGGATGCTTTACTAAGAAACGGTATTAATTTTTTTGGAATGAAATCAGGACTGATATTTTGTATACAAAGGCCTATGGGGGGAAATTCCATTAAAATGTGAAAATAATTAAGTTAAAAAGTGAAAGGAGCCTGTTTGCAGCCTGTTTGGTTATTAAGAGGTTGGCGTCCTCGTTTATTGAATACTTTGCCCGTCCACATGAGTCTCAGGCTTGTGCGTGAATCGTATCAAGCAAAAATGGGGTGAATCGCCACAGAACAAGCTTACAGAACAGTTAAATTTACCAGCTTGACTGGAGTCGAACCGACGACAGGGCCGCTGCCATTGTTCCCAAGTGCGTTGCCACTACCACTACATCAGTGACTCGCCACACTTTGCCCGTCCACGAGGCGTAACTCGATTGCTACGCCGGTCAAGTCGAAGTGCAATCTAGCAAAAGGGGATACAGTCAGTTTCAGAACTAAGTTCATATTTATTGGTACAGCTAGGCCTGTTACGTCTGCCGTCGTCGGTTCGCTCCTCCCACACCACTGCATGAAGAGTGTTGTAGGATATTTATTTTGAGAGACCATATCATATGTAGTAGATGCTTTGAAAATTTGTTTAATACTTTTTCCTTTGGCTTCTTTGAAATCACTATTTTAAATTTTGACTGTGAAATTAAAGCATCAGAAATAAAAAAATACAAAAAAGTCAATGCCAAATTTATTTATATTGGAACGCTGGTATTTTAGTTTCACACTCTAAAATTTAAATTATTTAAGTAATTTAAATAATCAGCTCCTAGTACATTATGAATCACTATTTTATTTTATCCCCCTTTTTAGAAACTTCAGTAATAATAACTGCAACATTGTTATCATCAAATATGGGGGCTGTCACGGGGAGTAAATTCCAAATAAATTTTGGAAACTCCAAACATTTTTGAAAAAGAGTGAAAATCTGGTTTGAACCCTACCGTTTTAAGCCTACTATAGACTTTAGTATTCTGCTATTATTCACAAGCATTGAACATTACATGGCTTACATTTATGAACAGTTTATATTCTATTCTATCTTTAGGACATTTTTCTATGTTTCTCAATAAATGTATTAGATTCCCTCGGCTTTTCATGGAGCCGCGATACCAAACAATTGTCCCATTAGTTTTTGAGGTGGCTCTGAACGAGACTATAAAGCAAGGGAAGTCGCAATCTTATGCAGGAATAACATTTATTATAACATTTATCAGCCACTCTTAGGCCTGAGGTATGTCAACCCCACTCACAGTAAAATATATATTATATTAACAAATTAAATGAGAAAAAAGTTAATTTTACTTAATGCTCAGAAAAACTCTAAGGCTTTTTTTCATTATTTTCAAAGCTAATCCAAATTATACCTTAGTAAATTTGTCATTACCGAACAAATAATATTATGGTAAAGATTAAAAAATGCTTAAGATTACAAGTAACAGATTATTAGCGTGGTACTTTAGCTAATATTTAATTTAAATTTACCCTTCTGAGTTCTTAGTTACACTATTACATGTAATTATGGTAACCAATACATAGGTTTTTAGGTTTCTATTACTTACTTTATCTTAGAGTACAGTAAGATGGACCTTATTATAAGTAATCGCTGAGGCTGTCTCAGCTAAGTGGGTTGTGAACAGGCCAAAGGACCCGGGTTCAATTCCCGGTCAAATCCACCTGACTTTTGAAACGGACTGCCAACGTGCTCCGAAAGCCACGATAACTTTAGTAAAAATGTTTCAATCTTGATGAAATTTGGTTAACTGTTGGGCCCTGCTACTTAAGTAGTTGAAGGTCGTCAGAGATACTAGTGCGAACTAAAAACTCTGACAATAGACTTTGGCCGGGAAGGTTTCACGAATTTTACTTTTACACGTAATCGCTATCTTATTTTATCTTGTTCTGGTAAAATGCATACAACGCTTAAGGCTCTTATTACTTTAGCTTATAAGCTATATGAGTCTTACCTAAAAAATAAAAATAGAAGACACCATTGGATGGTTACGTTGGTCAACGAAAGGACTTGGCTGGAGTTTCCACGGCAGTTGCCCAACTGTTTTTTTTTTCATGGGCTTGGACTTACCGTAATTTCTGCGGTTGAAGCTACTTTGGTTCATTGTGGTCTAAATACATTAAATCAAATAATAGTTCTTTATTATTTAAGTTATATGTAGCAATACAATATACATACATATAAAAAAGTCCCAAGGGCCACATGGACCTGTGCGTGTGACGAGTTCTATCTGGCCGCGACTGGAACACTCATAAAAAGTCTATAATATATAAAATACCCCCGTCGCAGCAAACCTGCATACTCAGCAAATTTCCAATAAATATATAAAATAATACATTAAAACACTTAACAGGATTTATAAGAAATATTCACAAACAAGCGATATTCAAAATATTAATTATTCCCCATAAGAATAACATTGGGGATAAGTACGCAGGATTTCTGCAACAAGGAACACAAAATAATGGGTTTTTATGAAAATATAAAAATAAATCATCTTAGTGAAGTCACATACCAATTTTAATCCATATACATTCATAAATAAGTGATATATAACATTTTAAATATTTCCCATAAGAATAATATGGGGACCAAGTACCTAGGTTTGCTGCTACGGGAACCATATGCAAAAAATTGTTTTTTTTGTGCAAACAACAATGAACCACAACCAGATGAAGCCATATACCAAATTTCGTCAGTTTATGTTCATAAATAAGCGAGATATACAAATTTTCTTTTTCTCAATAAGAATAACATTAGACAACGTACTGTGTTTAGCACTTTCAATATCTCAAGAACCAATTGACGTAGAGCAATGATCAAAATACCAAATTGTTTGTTTTTTTATGCTGAATTCAATGGTAAAAAATAAAATTTGATTTAAATAAAATTTGCATGTGGAAGCCCCAAAAAACTGTTTGGGGTACAAAACCCCCCAAAAAACCCCCTTTGGGTGGTGCGATTCGTCTGATTTTCGAACTCCTTCAAATAAATGGTGCTTTATACATTTGTACTAAATTTAATTTTTATGAGAGTTATCGTGCTTACGGATACACACACACACACACACACACACACACACACACACACACACACACACACACACACACACACACACACACACACACACACACACACACACACACACACACACACACACACACACACACACACACACACACACACACACACACGCACACACACACACACACACACACACACACATATATACAAATTTGAACGAATGGTGTTTTTGGCATCTGGGGACCTCAAAATGAAAAGTTATTATGGACTCGGGCTTAAGTTTTACCATGAGACCTACGGTAAAAGCTTCTTCCCTATAGGGGAAATTTGCTAAAAATAATAATTTCAATAAAAAGTTTTGGTTATAAATTTATTGGAAATTTAGAGGAAATCCATATACAATGACTGCATTTTTGACCATAGATTATGGCAATTTAGACAAAAAATTGTTCAACATTTATTTATAATTACAATGAAAAATGCAAGATAAGATAAAAATAAAATAAAATAAATAAATAAAATACATTAAATTACGGTATTTAGAAATTTGACTGAATTTTCTTAAGCTACAAAATAACAACAACAATAACAATATGGGAAAGCAGGTTTGTAGAGTTCAGTGAGTCAAGAAAAGTAAAGTAAAGTTAAGGTAGAGCGTAATTAGTAATGTCAGGTAAGTCAAAGTTTTGGAAGGCTGCTACCGCTGCTACACAACGTATTCTGGGCTGATAAGCGACTCAGTATTATCTGGGCCAATCTCCACCAACCAGGCAGAGACAACCCTCTTATAAACACTGGGCGAGACCTGCAGGTCCCGTATCTCTGGTGGAACATTTCGTAGCAAGAAGTTAGCAATGTAGTATGCATTTGTTAAACTGATAGATTTAACCACCCTAGGAACCTGCAAGCCTACACCCACAGCATTTCGGGTTCAATAGTTATGCGTTACTGGAGCAGCTATCAGGTTTATGTGACTATATGTAAAAGCTAATAAATCCCTAACATACCTTATTGCCTTATCGCCTTATTGAAAGTAACCCAGATTCTTTAAACAACAACTCGGTGGGATAGCGTTTAGGTTTCTTAAGCGCTGCTTTAATGATTGATTTTTTAATTACAAATAGTGGTTCAATTAAGGTTGAAAAAGTTCCTCCCCATGCAATCAACCCGTATTGTAAATAAGATTGAATGTAAGCATAATAAATTACTTTAAAAATTAATTTATTATTAATTTATTATTTATTTATTACTTTAATAAATTACTCTGTCAGTTAAAATTTGGCCTAGCTTATAGAAAATATAAATCATTTTTCTAAGTTTCGTTATTAATAGGCTTATGTGAGTTTCTCATCTCAATTTTAAATCAATAACAAAACCCAGATATTTGTGATTATTGACCCTTTCAATAACTTGACAATTACAGTTATTACTGGCCGGGTCGCCACACGAATGCAGGACCAGCCTGAGTTCCGCGGACGGCTCACTCATAGGGCGCAGCGCAACTGGCATACACTTAGTTTTGATTATATTCATTGTTAAAATATTATCTGAAAACCAGTTTTTTAAAATCTGTAATTCCCTTGAGGCAGTATTAAAAACATCATCCCATCCACGCCCTCTGAAGATTACCGCAGTATCATCAGCAAACAGAAATATTTTACCATTAATATTAAGTTTATCAATATTATTTATGTATACAAGAAATAAAAGAGGCTCCATGGTACTTCCTTGAATAATCCCATAATTTAATTTTGTTTCGTCACTAATTTCATTATTTATACTTACAACTTGAGTCATGTCACTCAAATAACATCGAAGCCATTTCAAAGTTATGCCCCTAACCCCGAAATGTTCTAATTTTTTAAATAAAACTTCTCTATCGATTGAGTCAACCGCTTTTGCGGGATCAATGAGTGTGATTAATACTTTTTCGTTGCTATTAACTGAATTGATTAAAATCTTATTAATTTGAAAAAGAGCGTCATTAGTATTTTTACCCTTTCTGAAGCCAAACTGATAATCTGATAAAATATTACGCTGATTTAAATAACTTTGTAATTGCATTTTTACACATTTCTCCGAGACTTTAGATAAAACGCTTGATAAAGAGATTGGTCTAAAATTATTTGTATCGTTTTTTGGTCCAGATTTATAGATAGGAATTACTCTGGCGACTTTGAACTTATTTGGAAATACGCCTTGTGTGATGCTCAAATTTAGAAGATGTTTTAAAGGTGCTATAATTTCTTGCAGATGATCCTTAAGTATTTTTACTGGACACTCGTCAACGCACACACAACACACTCCACCACCTGGTTGTCAGAGACGGGCTCCAGTCGTAGTTCATGCTCTACTCTGTATAACGCATCATCGACCAGTGGCGGGCCAACGGGTGGGGCAACTCGCTCGCTAACTTACTACCAACACTCGAGAAAAATAAATTAAACGAATTGGCCACCGCCCTAACGCACCCGTCACCGGCATTAGACGCTTGCAGGAAATGCGAAATAGGGAAGCTGCCCTTCTTAGGGTTAGCTCCATTAAATTCATTTATATTTTTCCAGAACAATCTATAGGGTTATTTGCAGACATTGTAATTTTTCTCTATGGTAATTGTTCTTAGTGTTCTTAATTTTGTTGGACAAGTTATTCCTACAGTCTTGTAACTGTGTTTTCAATTGTTCATACAAAGTACGTTTTTTAACAAGTCTACTCATTTTATCACGTTGTCTAATAGCATATATTAATTCTGTAGACTATTAATCCAGGGTTTTAATTTTTTGAATCGAGAGGATGATTTTTTTGGGCGCATAAATTTAGTTTTAAGATCAATAAACGTGCTTAAAAACGCGTCACAACACTCGTCAACATTTTGGTAGGCCAGTACATGATCCCACGACTGGGCCACCATTAAGCCACTCAGAATACCCGAGTCTAAGTACGTATTTCCCGTGTCAAAGTTAACTGTGCAGTTGCCGAGTTAAATTTTTGCCATGACAGCGTAGTGGTCCGTAACGTTAGTTTTAAGTACACATGATGTAATCGTATTAAAGTCAAAGTGTTTACAAAAAATGTGGTCGATGCAAAATTTAGAATAATATATTTCTCTTGTTGGTAAATTAATTAATTCAATAAAGCCCGCTGAATATAAAATATTAAAATATTCGTCTTTATAATTTGATTCTTTAGCATCCGGCAGAATATCAATATTAGTGTCTCCTAAGAATACATATGTATATAACTTATTATTTTTTAAATTCGAATAGTAGGTTTCTAGGGCGACTAAAAAAAGTTTACACTTATAGATAAACTGCGGTAAACAGTCAGTATACTGTAGTGTCTTGAATCTAAGGTAAAGTCCAGTTGAAGTCCAGTCGCTTCCCCCAGTGTTATCTGTTGCATTGCTCCACAATGACGCCGTCGTTCCTGTTCCAATTGTTGTTTGTAGTAAATACATCGTACCCGTCTAGATTAATCAATGTTTTGTCGTTGTCAGTCCATGCCTCAGTAAATTAAATGCATTCAAATTGAATACTTAAACTTTGCAATAAAATAAATGCTGTATTTATATTTTTGAAGTAACTACGAATATTTAAATGCAAAATAGAAAAATATTTACCACCAGAGCTAAAATAGTTATACAATTGTATATGGTTTTCAAAACTCATACATTGCATGTTATACTGATCATGGTCTGGTTCCTTATCAAAGTGAATCATGTCACTGTCCCTACCATGCATGGCCTCCCCTACTTTTATAATTCCTGGGATATGTAACGCACGAAATAATAGAATTAAAATTATTCTGTGCTAAAATTACTAATAATAAATTTATAAATTAATTAAACCGAATCAAAAAGTGACGTGTAAACGTGCTACTATTTACAGCGTTATAATACAAATAAAAATAATAAAACTGAACCCTTTATATTAAGTATATATATATATATACTTTCAAACTAAGAACATTTTCAGATAGCAACTTACATATTAATAACTAAAAACGGTTCAGCGGACAATTTTTCCGTAATTAACCCCGTATACATGTATTATATAAATAAACAAAATAAGTCTGGCATTTAAAAACAAACTATACTTGTTTTTTACATAACAAAAAGAAAGCATATTAATATTAAGATAAAGCGTTTCATAGATTTAAATTTAAATGCTGATTCATATTTCATTTATAAATAAAGCTTAACAAAAGCATGCCAGTAGGTGGGGTTGGCCAATACTGTATATGGCGGGGGTGGCGGGGAAAATTAGCATAAAATTAGCATAATTTATTGCCCCCCTGCAATTGTTTTTAATTACCCTAATTAATATGCAAATTTTTTAATTGCCATAATTAATATGCAATTTATATTTTTTCTACTCTTATTACCATTATTAATATGCAAAAAAATAAAAAAAATTAATTACCATAATTAATATGGAAATTTTTGTTTCTCTAATTAATATTTATATGCTTAACTACCATGAGTAACTAGAGTAATTGTACATCAACGTAACTGGAGTAATGTGCATAATTCAATGTAATTAAAAAATACCCCCCCCCGCCAACCACCATGACAGTGATCGATGATAATGACTTTTTGACAAAGGACCCCCCCCCAGACAGAGGGTCAAATTTATTAACATATAGCGTCGACCAACATGATAGTGATCGATGATAATGTCTTTGGGAGAAAGGACCCCCCGGACAGAGGGTCAAATTTACTGTCTAACAGCAATCACCATTAAAAGACCCTTCTCCGAATTCCATTATACTGGGTATGTTATTGCCCAGTAGGTGGCCTTTAACGATGGACCCTTCTCCGACTTTGATTTATGATAATGTTTTACACACAAAGGCGCCACCCCGACATTCCCAGTCATGGGGTTGATTCTATAACCAAGCCATTTCGTTAACAAAACACCCTTGTCATAATGGTATTATAGAGGGCTTGATTTACGACACACCTGCTTTGCGGATTCATTTCAACATTCCCAGATGTGAGGTTGTTAGGATCCTTCTCCGAATTAATTAGACAAGGGTGTTTATCAGCACCTGCGCTGCAGCTGCGTCAATCCATGGGAAACATCCCGCAGATAGTTTCTCAGACTGAGAGTGTTTTTTTCCGTAACACTTGCGTTCACCATTTTGGAACCAACAAATCCGATCAACACTAACTCCTAGCTCATTCTCAGTCTGAACACCGTCATGTATAGTTGTGCCACGATTTTGCTCCACTTCTGTGTGTTATTCTGTTAGTTATGTCCTCCTTGGATTATTAAATCTAAGTAACATTCATTCTTATTATTATTATTAGTTGTAATACACAAGAATATTTAATTTGTATCAATCATTTTTATAAGAATGTTATTCATAATGTAATATTCATTAGATAATATTTTATAATGTTAGAGATCATCTCAATTCAGCAATAATGATTATATTGTAAAATATATAAAAAATGGGTAAGAATATTAAATTTTATAAGTCATTTTTATAAGAATGTTATTATATTATTCATTATGTAATATTCTTTATATACCGTTTTATAATGCCAGAGATCATTTTAATAAGCACTAATGATTATATTGTAAAATATTTAAACAAATTCGCAAGAATATTAAATTTTATAAATCATTTTTATAAGAATGTTATTATTCGTAATATAATATTATTTATACACTGTTTTGTAATGCCAGAGATCATTTAATTAAGCAATAATGATTATAATGTATATTATCTAAAAAATGCTCAAGATTATTAAATTTTATAAATCAGTTTTATAAGAAAGTTGTCTTATGACTCAAGATGTAATATTTTTAACACAATTTTTATATCAGGTATAGATCATCTCAAAAGCATTTATTAGTACTATATACCGTTAATGTTGCAAATATCTAGATGAGGATTATTTTATGAATATCATTATATAAACTCAAGTCATTTCTCTTATCTAAAATAATTAGTGACTTACCATTAAATATATGGGATGTTAATTAAGATATGCTAATACTACCATTAATTATCTAAGAGTCTTTATGTCTGTAATGTTGGAAACCGTCCGACGTTCGTTACACGAAATCGAAGTGAGGTTATTGACATTACCTTTTGTTCAGAAGCAGTCCTTAGAGTCATTGACAATTGGCACGTAAGCCACGGGGCCTCCTTGTCTGACCACAGGTACATCTGTTTTAACCTGCAAGGTGAGGGTGACTCGCCCTGCTATCGAGATCCCAGGAAAACAGATTGGTCACTCTATAAGTCTGACCTCCTGTCTCAACTGGGATCATTAGGTGGGAGGGTCAGCTGCTTTGCGGACATGGACCAGATTGCTTCTGATCTTCAGAACGCAATTGTAAGCTGCTTCCAGGACAATTGTCCATTGCGGCGGGGAAAGAGTCGCACTAATACTAAGTGGTGGACTGCTGACCTTGAACGTAAAAGGACGGTTGTCAGGAAGCTTCATAACCATTGCAAACGGAGCCGTATCTGGGAGCCATACCATAAGGCACTCACAGAATATAGCCTTGCAATCAAAAAAGCCAAAGAGAACTCTTGGAGACGGTTTACACAGGAGGTAAACAGTTTCAGCGCAGCAGCAAGACTGCAGCGTGTTTTAGCTTCAAGCCCTATTGGCCTCCTGGGATCCCTGAGGTCACCAGGGGGACAATATACCACTGGAATTGAAGGAAGTCTCAAACTTCTCCTTGAGACTCACTTTCCGGATTGCATTTTTGAGAGTGACTGTTTAGGCATGTCCGGCAACAGCGAAAGGGGCTCATGGCCAAGAGCTGATCGCGGAAGCTGGACTTTAGCCAGACGGATTGTCACACTTTCCAAAGTTAAATGGGCCATCAGCAAGTTTGGCCCTTTCAAATCTCCTGGGGGGGACGGTATCATACCGGCAATGATACAGCAAGGACCGGAAGCTCTCTTGGTCCTCCTGTGCGAACTCTTCAGAGCAAGTCTGGCTTATGGGTACATTCCTCAAGCCTGGCGCCTCAGTAGGGTGGTCTTAATTCCCAAGAGAGGAAGAGCAGACTACTCAACTGCAAAATCATTTCGGCCTATCAGTCTCTCATCGTTTCTCTTGAAGACGCTGGAGAGACTGGTAGAAAGACATCTAAGAAAGGGAGTGCTTTCAGGTACTCCTCTCCATCGAAACCAGCATGCCTATCAGTCTGGTAAGTCCTGCGAAACTGCCCTGCATCAACTTGTTAGCAGGGTGGAGGACAGCCTTGCTGCTAAGGAAATCGCTCTATGCACCTTCATGGACATTGAAGGTGCATTTGACAATGTCACTTACACGGCCATGGTCCGGGTGGTGCGTGGGTGTGGTCTTGAGTCTGCTGTATGTAGGTGGATTGAGACCGTGCTCTGCTCCAGGCGGATTAGAGCCGATCTTCAAGGTGAATCGATAGTGATCGCACCCACGAGGGGTTGTCCGCAGGGAGGTGTGCTTTCGCCTCTTCTGTGGAACCTGGTGGTGGACGGTCTCCTTCGTGAGCTCACTAGCAGAGGCGTCTTTGTCCAGGGCTATGCAGACGACATAGTCCTAATGGTACAGGGAAGGTTCACGAATATTGTTGCTGATGTCATGAATGTCAATCTTCAATATGTCAATGTCTGGTGTCTTGGAGAGGGTCTAAGCATAAACCCCTCAAAGACAGTAGTTGTTCCGTTCACAAGGAAAAAGAACCTGGAGTGTCTTTCCAGGCTGAGACTTAGACCAACACGGCTTGAAGTATCAGGTACAGTCAAATACCTAGGGCTGACAATTGATTCTAAGCTGACTTGGAATGATCATTTGAATAATACACTGCATAAGGCGAAATGGGCGCTCATGACGTCCAGGAGATTTGTAGGCTCCACGTGGGGGATCAAGCCTCACATAGCGCTGTGGCTGTACAAGGCAGTAATAAGGCCTCAAGTCACATATGGATCACTAGTCTGGTAGACAAAGGTGAACCAGACTACAGCCATAGCCAAACTCACAAGTTTACAAAGGTTGGGCACACTTCTAGTCACTGGAGCTTTCAGGAGTAGCCCGTCAGCAGCTCTCGAAGTTGCTCTTAGATTACTGCCTTTGGATATCTTCATCAAGGCAGAAGCACGGAAATCAGCCTATCGATTAAAAGTCGCAGGCCAATGGAGGGAAGGCCTGTCTGGAACAGGCCATTGCACCATCACCAAAGCTGTTGCTCAAAACCCTGTGCTTGATATGACATCAGATGTCATGAGTACGGAGATGGTTTTCACTAAACCTTTTTCTGTTGGATTCTGCTACAGAGAAGAGTGTACATCTGAGGAAGGGCCCTATTCCAGGAAGGGCAGCCTTGTCTGGTACACGGACGGCTCTCTCATTGAAGGAAAATCTGGCTGCGGGGTGTACAGTGAATCACCTAGAACAGAACTCTGTGCAAGTCTGGGACAACACTGTACTATTTTTCAAGCAGAAATTTGTGGCATCATGGTTTGTGCCAATCTAGTCATTGCCAGACGCTATTGCGACAGGCATATAGTAATCTTGTCAGATTGTCAGGCTGCCCTCAAGGCTCTTGACTCCAACGAAATCAAGTCAAAATTGGTGTGGGAATGTTACAACACTCTCTGCAAACTCGCGACACGCAACTCGGTGCATCTTGGTTGGGTACCTGGCCATGTAGGCATAGGTGGCAATGAGTGTGCAGATAAGCTTGCTAAAAGAGGTTCCGGTATGCCATTCTTTGGTCCAGAGCCAAGCTGTGGCATAAGCAAAACAACTGCTTTTCACACAATAAACAAATGGTCCAGGGACTTACATCGCCAGCAATGGCAAGGTCATACTGGTCAAGCACTTGGCAAAAGGCTGCTAGCAGACACTTGCTCTTACTTCACTAACTGGTTGGTGAGGTTGGGCAGAGGTCGGGTTAAGCAGTTGATTGCTCTGATAACTGGACATGGCCATTTCAGGAAACATCTCCACACTCTCGGACTCAGAAATGAAAGTCAGGTGTGTAGGCTCTGCAATCAGTCTGAAGAGACTGCCAAGCACATCATACTGGACTGCGAGAGACTCGGGGCAAGGAGAAGGGCTCTGTTTGGTTGTAAGCAACCAGGTGATGAAAGGGACGATAGTATTGGTAAAAAACTCCTGGATCTCGTAAAGGGTACGGGCATTGGTTTGCCATACTAACGTACTAGGGACACACAATAAGCTTCGGTTGACGTGTGAGGATCTTTGAATCTTTGGATCTCTGAATCCGTCCCTTTAACAACACATAAACATAAACATACGACAGACCTGCTTTACGGATTCATTTCAACATTCCCAGATGTGAGGTTGTTAGGATCCTTCTCCGAATTAATTAGACAAGGGTGTTTATCAGCACCTGCGCTGCAGCTGCGTCAATCCATGGGAAACATCCCGCAGATAGTTTCTCAGACTGAGAGTGTTTTTTTCCGTAACACCTGAGTTCACCATTTTGGAACCAAAAAATCCGATCAACACTAACTCCTAGCTCATTCTCAGTCTGAACACCGTCATGTATAGTTGTGCCACGATTTTGCTCCACTTCTGTGTGTTATTCTGTTAGTTGTGTCCTCCTTGGATTATTAAATCTAAGTAACATTCATTCTTATTATTATTATTATTATTAGTTGTAATACACAAGAATATTTAATTTGTATCAATCATTTTTATAAGAATGTTATTCATAATGTAATATTCATTAGATAATATTTTATAATGCTAGAGATCATCTCAATTCAGCAATAATGATTATATTGTAAAATATATAAAAAAATGGGTAAGAATATTAAATTTTATAAGTCATTTTTATAAGAATGTTATTATATTATTCATTATGTAATATTCTTTATATACCGTTTTATAATGCCAGAGATCATTTTAATAAGCACTAATGATTATATTGTAAAATATTTAAACAAATTCGCAAGAATATTAAATTTTATAAATCATTTTTATAAGAATGTTATTATTCGTAATATAATATTATTTATACACTGTTTTGTAATGCCAGAGATCATTTAATTAAGCAATAATGATTATAATGTATATTATCTAAAAAATGCTCAAGATTATTAAATTTTATAAATCAGTTTTATAAGAAAGTTATCTTATGACTCAAGATGTAATATTTTTAACACAATTTTTATATCAGGTATAGATCATCTCAATAAGCATTTATTAGTACTATATACCGTTAATGTTGCAAATATCTAGATGAGGATTATTTTATGAATATCATTATATAAACTCAAGTCATTTCTATTATCTAAAATAATTAGTGACTTACCATTAAATATATGGGATGTTAATTAAGATATGCTAATACTACCATTAATTACCCTGATTAATATGCAACAATTTTAATTAATATGAAATTTGTTTAATTACCATAGTTAATATGCAATTTTTTTAACTAACATAATTAATATGCAAAAAAACTTTAATTAACATAATAAATATACAAAAAATTAATTAACATAATTAATATACAAAAAAAATTACTCTAATTAATATTCTTATGTTTAATTACCACAAGTAACTAGCGTAATTGTGCATAATTCAATGTAATTAAAAAAAATTAAATCGAATAAATTTAATGTAAAAATTTAAATATAAAGTTATACAAATCTACATAAATCGGTATGCTCTGTTTTTAAATCATGAACGTCGAGTGCCGTTTTTCATGCGCCATATGCGGTTTGGCATACAAGAGGAAAGACAATCTTGCACGCGCGGTGGCGACCAAGTCATCTGTCCTGAGTGAGGATCACGATTCGCCAATGCCGAAGATCTTCGTCACCACATCATGACAGTTCACCGCCCCATACCTCCCCAGCCTCAGAATCCAGCTTTCCGCCCCGGTTAGTATTATCATTAATCATTTTCGTGAATTAGAACTTTGAAGGGAGAGTGTAAATACTCTATATGATTCTTCAAATCAACACACATTGAAAGGTTTGTAAAATAGTTGTACTGATAATCCATGTTGGCGATTTGGATGTTGATGCAGTGCTCAGAGGTAACACTGATTATAATGTTCAAATTATAAGATTGTTTAAATAAATATTTGTATTGAAAGAAATTATATTATTTGTACTAAATTTTCATTGTTTTTCAGATATTGCTGCACCACCGAGGGTCGACCCCGCCAACGATCCTGACCAGATTCCTGCCCAAACACCAGACGAAGCCCCAAAAGGTAAGAATACTTTAATGGTAGTATTTGTAAAAACTTTATTTATAACATGTCTCACATCAAAGCAAATTATTGTGTAGTACTACAAGTACGTTTTAAATCTTTTAATTATTAAATAACTTTGCATTACAATATCCATTTTCACGTTTAAATCTAGTTTAATATTACTTTAATATGAAATATCCAAATTAAATTTAATATCTCAGTTTATCATTGACTTTACTAATAGGATTAATGTATGACATAAAACAACATGGATCACATTAATATTTAAATTTTCACTTTTATTTTAAAAACGTAATTTATTACAATTATCAAATTTTATCATTGAGCAATAGAAGTGAGTTTTAAATCTTTCAAAGATGAAATAAATTTTAATCAAAATTACATTTAGATTGATTTATATCAAATTAAAATGAATCTCATTGATGTAAATAATCTTTCAGTTTCTTACTAAAAAACATAGCTAATGAATTTTTGTCTCTCTCTTTCCAGGGTACCAATGCGTCCGATGCTGCAAACCCTTTTCAAGGAAGGACACATTGGCCCGTCACATGCGGTACGCTTGTCAAGGGTGGCAGGAGCGAGCTGCCCCAGTGGATCTTGCGGTTGCGGGACCGAGCGGGGCGCAACCTCATTCACAGCACCGTCATCTTCGTCGTCGAGAGGCACCGGCAGCAGTAATGAAGACGACGATTTGACGGTGCTACTTGAAGGTTTGACTCCCGATGGTTTCGAGGAATTCCAAATATCGTTTCTTGGTACATTAAAATCATACCGCTTACTAGAACCCGCAGACCACCATGTAACGTTGTTGGAATTCCTCTGAGCCATTCGGGAGCCAACAGCCCCAATTTTCCGTATGTCTTATCTAGATGAAATATGCTCAGATTTCTTTCAGAGCATACTTGCGGAAAAGGAGGCGTGCCAAATGAATGGTTCTGGGTGGAGCTTCGAGAGGGTGCTAGATATACAGCTAAGAGTCAATGTCTACCACCCTCTCGGAGGAAGTTCATTCATTCCACTACCACAAGATATTGACATGAAAAACCGTGGTTAATATGCTCAACGATCAGGACAAACGTTGATTCGAGTACTCTATCCTAACAAAGTACGTCATTGGTATGGATAAACAACAAAAACAGCCTATTCATTTCATAGCAGAGCTTAAAGAAAGAGCCAAATTAAACTTTGATGGCCTTCGCTTCCCCGTTAGGATAGAGCAGATTCGCACGTTTGAGCGCAACAATCCCGGCCTAAGCGTAAACGTGTACGGTTTGGACAAACAGAAAAATAAGAGAGATGGGCAGTTCCACAACATTGTATATCCACTTCGTGTGTCAAAATGGGAACTGCCCAATCATTTTGACCTGTTGTTCCCGACAAACAAAGACACGACCCATTATGCGTATGTACAAAATTTCGAGAGGTTGGTTGTATGTCAAATTACTCAACGTGGCCACAGACTATTCATCTGCAAGAGATGCTTTGCCATGTTCGACAATCGTCCAACAAAATTAAGTCTGCGTGGGGAGCAACGTCTAGAAGAACATAAGCGTTATTGCTATGATCATGCTCCTTTGCGTACAGATCTATCAGAAGACGCGGACATTAGATTCCACAGACCGGAGTGATCGCAACGTAGTCGATTCACTATCTACACTGACTTTGAGAGCGCTCTGGTACCAGTCAAACAAAAAGAACTTCTCGTCCCTCCTCCAACGATTCCACCACCAGCGTGGGATCCTGCAACCAATAGAAGAGTAGGAGGAGGAGGGGGACAACGCTATGGGATTGGGTCGAAGAATGTCAGGACATTAAAAATCCATACGCCGTACAGTTACGCTTACTACATTCGCGACGACAGCCGAAGCGCAGAAGAGGGGGACAACGACGACAACTAAGATCTAGCGATGCGTGACACATTTTCTAAACTGCGATCGTACAGGGGTGAGGACGCTGCCAACAATTTCTTCAATATGCTGCGGGACGATGTCAAGAAGATTGGTGACTTATTATATGGTATACGTCAACCAGGAAACCGCCCGCAGCTTACAGATCAAGAGGAGGCATAGTTCCAACAGGATACCTCTTGTCAAATCTGTAGACAAGAGTTTATCCGGGGTTATGTGGTAGATTTGAAGGTGGGAGACCAACAGAACTCTCCCACGGACAAGTACAGAGGAGCGGCGCACAGTTCCTGTAACCTGCGCTTCAAGGAGCAGGACACTGTCAACGTGTACCTCCACAATCTGTCAAACTACGATGCGCACTTCATCATCAGGGAGCTCGCAGTTGACAGAGGAGACGTTGATGTGCTAGCAAACATCTAGGATAAATACATCAAATTATCCAAACGTTTTAAATATCTCGGAGCGGGCCGGCAAAAATCCATCAAACTCCAATTTGTCGACTCGTACAGATTCCTGCCAATGTCACTAGCGAAATTGGCATTAATCTTACCAGTCGACAAGAAGACAACATGCCAAGCTCGAATCACAGACCCGGAAAAGTTTGAGTTGCTTCAGCGTAAGGGAGTGTTTCCTTACGAGCACATAACGTCGCAGGAGGTACTGAATGAAAATGTGTTACCGCCAATTAGAATCTTCAGAGATGACGTCAAAGAAGAAGACTACGCACACGCCCACCGCATATGGACCAAGTTCGGCTGTCAGACCCTCGGAGATTATTCAGACTTATATCTCCTAACAGACGTCCTGCTGTTGTCTGATGTTTTCGAGGGTTTTAGAGACATGTGCATGACACAACTTCGATCCTGCACATTATCTGACGCTAGCATCATACGCTTGGGACGTGATGCTGTTCAAGACCGGTGTGGTCCTCGATACCCTACTGGATTTTTGAGAAGGGTATTTGAGGCGTACTAGTCCAGTGTGTAACCCGACACGTCGCTGCCAATAACAAATATACAAGAGGATCATGTGGCGATCGAAACGGTCAGGTTGCATCTACAAGTAGAGATGGCGTTGAGAATGATGACGATCCATATTTAATGTAGTACGACGCCAATAATTTGTACTGTTTGGCAAGGTCCGAGACACTCCCATCTGGAGGATTCGAGAGGTTATCACAGACGGAATGCGACGACTTGAACGTAGAGAGTCTGCCTGCGGACGGTGAGTTTTAGAGGTGGATCTCAAATATCCCAAAGATCCAACGCTCCATGATAAACACAGTGACTTGCCGTTTTGTCCCGAGGTAAGAAGCAGTCAGAATGAAAGAGTTCTGGGGAAGTTCAAGGACGAAGCCGGCGGGGTGGTCATTAGGACATTCATAGGCCTGATGGTGAAATTCTACTGCGTAGTGTATGGCGGAATGACGTGCAGTATTGATAATGAAGATGGTATTGAAATTGATGCACCACCACCCACGAAGAAGGTGAAGGGTGTTAATCGTGCCATAGTGGAAAAGAAGTTTACAGTCGCTGACTATGAGCAGTGTTTGTTTCAGCAAACAGTCAAAAGCACTGAAAACAAACGCTTTAAGAGTAGTCACCACATTATTTACACCGTTGTGGTGACAAAGCGTTCGTTGGCACCATTCGACGACAAGCGTTAAGTCGTCCCGGAGGATGGTGTCAACACTCTTCCCTGGGGACATTATCTAATACCCCCAGTGGCACCACCATTACAACCTGTACCATTCCTTCCGCCACAAACACTACCGTCTTCATCAAATCAAACAACATTGTCAGCGCCAGCAGTGTTGATGGAGATTGAAGACGACAGTGATTAGCTGTGTAGTAGTAGTGAGTGCGTGTGCGACGACTCATGAGAGTAAAGACAAAATGGTGGGGAGATACTTCTAAGCAGTGCGGGTTTTTGTTTCAAATGTGTTTTATTCAAGTCACTTTTTTGAATTGTTTGTATATATTTTATCATATTCTAGTCATTATTTTGAAAAGGGTTGTAACTATCCCATGTAACATGTAACATTTCACGAGTCATTATTAATATCTTTCTTTCTTCGAATATTTTATCATATTCTACTCATTATTTTGTAAAGGGTAATATTTCATGTAATATGTGTTAAAAAAAATCACGAGTCATTAATCTTATATATTAATAAATCTAGTCACTTATATTCTTGTTAAAATTGTTTTCCCAAATTAGTCTTAAGTTAGACATAATGGTAAAGGAACAGACTCTAATAAAATCAATAATATTCATGTTTTTTTCATTGAATATCACACTAAACACTAAAGTAAAGGAGGAGGAAAATTGATTTTGATTATTATTATAAAAGATTATTTTTTCTCAGTACACAGTTTATTGACAATTTTTCAAAATTCAATTGGTATACATTTTTGCAAATAGTCTTCTCATCAGTGCATCATTTTGAGCAGTAGAATGGTCATCAAAGAGCTGAACAAGTCCATCAAAGTCCGTAGTGGGTGCGGCAGTACAGTTATACAAGGCAATATTGGCCGCAGACCAGAGTGTTGTCACTTTGAAGGCGACGCTCGTTGTACAGGTAGCGACGAACGTTGCGTCTCAGAAATCCTTGGTAGAATTGTAGATGCGGAGGTTGGCCGTAGCTGTCAAAGAATTCAATTCCTCCTCCCTTGTTCAGGTAGAAAGCCACCCAATGAGTGCCATCTTCATTGTGTGGATCAGTATTCACAATCAAAGCAGTAGATTGTGAGATATAATGTGGTAAATGATCCGCAGAGTAGACACCAACATTCTGTACAGATAGTTTGGACAAATACTTTTGGATCTCTATGGTATTCATTCTACTCTATCTATACCGTCAGTAGCGGAAGTAGTAGTTGAACAGAAGCAGGAAGTGGTATCATCGATATTTATACTTAGATATAACCAACCACGTAATGTGATACAATTGGTCAGGGCATATCGTGAGTGAACTGTCTTGTGATGGCGACAACGCACAGAGCTTGTTGATAGGAGATTGTTTATTGACGATAGCGACCCACATCCGATATCGTTGATATCAATAACATTAGTAGCACAGTGATCTGTGATCAAATTGTAGCGTACACATTCTTTTTTCTCAACACCTTTGACATAGAAAATCGAGCCTTTTGCGATACATACTCGTAATTTTTCCTCCAGTACATGATACCAGATATCGCCTTGATCCCACTCAAAGCCATGACAGTGTTTAATGAGCCAATAACTTTCACGTAGTTTCTCTTGTGTGAAGAAATCTCGGTTGAATGGTGATTTGGCGATATGATACGTTAACAGTGTACCGCTGTCCAATTCCAAGACACACACTTCCTTCAGAATGTAGTCATTATTCTTATCCTTGAAACATTGAAAATCCAAAATAATTGGAGATGATAAATTTTTACGCGGTACTCTGCATAAACGATCCATCTTGTATGAGTATTAATCACTGACTGACTGACTTATCTCTAACCACCAAAGTCCACATTTACATTGCGATGACGATCAATTTCAATAACGTTGTCAAACTCTGCGTATAACAAACAGTTGACTGTCTCTGTGAGCGCCGTGTCGAAACCAATCTCACACACACACACACACACACACACACACACACACACACACACACACACACACACACACACACACACACACACACACACACACACACACACACACACACACTGCCGTTACGCACTAGGTTCCAATGAGATGTGTCGCTTGCTGACATATCCGGTGTTAGATTGAACGTCATCAGACAATATCCATCGTCGTAATCATCTCTATTTATAAGATTACCAGCATCGCTAAAGTGTATGCCGGAGCCTGAAAACAGACTGTGATACACCATTACATATTTACCCTTGTCAGTTTCATAGTGTGGTTGTAGCGGTTTGGACGGCACTTGTTCACCATCCACGTTCAGCGAGAAGTAGTTGGTTTTGAAATTTTGGAAATTAAATGGATTTTTTTAAAATCACTATTATAAGGGGCGTTTGAGACTAAACCAACAATTATTCGTTTCGGCACCCGACCTAGAAATATATTGCCCAAAGTTTTGCTCCTTACGCCAAACGGTAGTGTGAATGTTTTCAATTTCACTCTGGTGATTGGGTATTTAGCTGTTCCGGTCTGAAGCGTCTTGCTGTGCGCAAACAGTACCGTGGGAATAACTTTACACCGTCGTATACAAAGATTTGCATCAACAATGTGCACCTTGTAGTCACCATCGTCTGCCATAATAGAGAAATAATCTTTTGATCGAATTAATTTAAAACGCAGTTCCACTCCGTTCAACAGGAACTTGTTCTAATTACACATGTCAACATCCAGATGACCGAGCATATCGATTTCACTACTTTTATTTGTCATTTTTCGTCTTGCCTTTAGTCCTTCATTATCGTCCAGGGTATAGTCCATATAGGCGGCGTCGTCCGATTGCCATAGACCACGTGTTAAATGTGATTTCCTAGCATCAAAGCCGTAATTCATCAATGTTTCAATATACGCTCGATATGCATAAGTGTTGTTTTGTGGTGTAACCAGTTTCTTATTCATTCACACATCGACTTGGCTGAATAACATTTGCAGCCAATTGTTGACTGGACCAATTTTCCGATTAATCGGCATCTATGATTGCCGCTCCTGTCGATTTGACAATAGACGCCATAACTTCCAACATTGTTTGCGAAAGATCGGTGTATTCTTCACCGTTGCCCGGCACAACAAACTCGATGGGTGAATCTTCAGTAAGTGTGGAGATTGGTTTGTACCCATTTACCACTCTCGATACTGGTGTGCGTAGGCGGTAGGGAGAATAAATCCAATTTCGTCTTGACACATTCGCAAGACTTTTGATGTAGAAACGACGTTGTGTTAATTGAATATATCACGTAAAGACGTTCTCTTCACTTTCCTATTATTATTCTTCTTCAGCTTTCTAACTCTCCTCCTCCCGCTACTCTTGTTAGATGATGGTCCTTCCTCTAAGGAGTTTCACCAAAGACTGCGGTGTGACATGCATGCTGCAGCGCATTGTGCGCTTCGCGGTACTCTTACGCGAAGCTCTCGCGTTATACTTTTGCGCAGGAGTGACGCGTTGGTGTTTCGCGTTATTCTTTCGAGTTGCGCGTCAGCATTTCGTGCGAGCACCGCCATTTCCGCCGCCCCTTAGCACACGTTGAAGTTTGCCGTCCGCCTTGCGTTTCAGCGAGTCTGTGAATTGGCCGAAACGATATGTAGCCACATCCTTAGGATCTCGCGTGGCTATGTCACCCAAGAATCCAACACCCGATTTCAACGCCTCTTTGGCAACGGTCGCGGCTCCCGACTTGAGTAGCGGTGTGATGTTGCGGAACATACTGCCTAGAAAACTGCCAATTCCATGACCGCAATGATAGGGGGCACCGCAAAATACTCTATCGATACTACCGCGAATCTGCAATTGTAGTACGCCAAGTATGGATCGTTTGCATTCATTGCTGCGCTCTTTTGAAATGAAGCTTCACTACGACGTCCCAAAGCGGAATGACGCTTTTCTACCAGGTGTTCCCTTAGGTCTATATCAATCGTTTCAAATGTCCCTTTCATAACCGGCACATAATGAGGACTGGTGAATTGCACTGTCTTTTGTGCGCCGTGTGCGTAGTTATCTCTGTCAATATTGATAAGCTTCAAAAGCGGCACTGTAGTGTCACCCATCATCTGCGGTTCAATCAGATCGCAATACACGTACATGTGTGTCGTCAGTCCCATAGTCAGATTAAGCACCCATAACTCGGTAAGCTTATTTGCCAATTCATTGTCGTACGGATCGAAGCCCAGCTGCAGTGACAGCGCGTCACTGAAATGTAAATTTGATATACCATCTACCATTGTCGTGATCTTGACTCTGTCCAGCTTTTTATCATATTCAAAATATAAACACTGAGTCACGTCCTTTGTAGTATTGATAATTTTCAATAAATCAGTTATGTTCTTGTAATACTCGGGTTTCATCTTTAACATAATTTGTTCCGTACTAACTTGAATAGGAACACCCGGTAGACTTAGCTTATACTCGAGCCAAATAAAAGCTTCATCACTCATAATTATTAGTGAACACGGATGATGTGCTTCGACCAACGCCATCCCCCACTCGCCTTCTAATCGCATTTTTCTCAGCAGATGTGTAGTATAATTGGAGACTGTTTTTTTTTTTAAATAATCCTTTGAGCTGTTGCTGGGCAATGTTAAATAAAATTGGCTACTAGGCATTTTGCAAATCTTTCTCTAGTACCCAAGAATTGCACTCGTCTCCGTAACCTTCCCACTTGACAAAATAGCACTTACTGCAGCCTCACCCCTTGGTGTCTTGTATTTTATCAATCTAGAACAGATGGTCGTTGTATATTGTCACTTTTTGTAATTCGTATTCGTAAAACTGTCCAACCACTTGTTCACCTTTGAGATCTGCCAACGTGTACATTGGCAGTGGCTTCAATGTTTTTACACGTCACACGACAAACACTTCTTTACTCAAATTAGTTTCGTAACCTTTTGCGAAAGTACCTTTCTCCTTAGATATGCGCACTGTTGTGCTAACTTTCAGTTTTGGCTTAACACGACGCGGTATCTTACCGTTCTTGTTGCGCCATACCTGATGCAATATCCGCTTATTGGTAGCAGTCACATCAACTGGGCGTATTCTGTTGCCTAGACCCCTGTGCGCGCCGTTATTGTAAGCATTAACCAATCTGTCCAGCACATCTACATAACGATATGTAATTTTGTAAGTCAAATATCGCCACATGCGTGATTTCAAAGTGAAATTCACACGTTCCATTACAGCCGCTTTAACATCTGGATTTTGTGTAGTAACATAAATGATTCTTTGTCAGTTTGTAAACAGCGTGGTGTTTTGGTCGCTTCTGCAAATATCTCCACGAAAGCGTTGGCCACTTCAGATCCGTCTTTCCTCTTCAACGCTCACGCATACAGAAGTTTGCTAAACACATCTATTACAGTCAATAAGTTGTTGACACCATCGTTGTGCTTACTAAGACCGCGCATATCATTCAAATCAGCTTGCCACAGTTCAAATGGACCATACACAATGTAAGGATTGTGCGGGGAAACGTTTACGTGCCGGTTTGTGCAACGTGTAAGTGTCCTTTGTTTGTAGTCATTCAATCACTTTGCGTTTTGAAACTGGTTTTACAGCTCGCACTAAAGGAGCTACACCGCCATACGACGCTGGTTCGCTCGGATTGTAATACAAACGTTCCATGATGAAAACTTATCCTGTGTACGGTTCCCACTTGTCTAAATTTGACGGTGGTTTGTTTATATTACAAACATCAAACTCCCCCGCCACTGGTGTAGATGTTGCACGTTTTCCTTTTGCCGATCGTAATCGATTTATAATTGGCGTCCGCAGTATTGATTCAGTTGAACTGTTTGCGTCTTCTTCATCATCTGACCTGCCTGCGAATTATGATCGATAATCAGCATTTATTTCTTTTAGCGCTCTTATATTATTCATATAGTCCTTTGGCACATTCATCGCTTTCAATGCATTTAGTACTTCACACCATCCTGGTGGTGTGTAATCACGCATACGCACTTTCACTATGAAATTTAAGATATCCACTAGATTTGAATTTGGGATTTTTTCACCATTAATGTACACCGAATAGCCACTGTCCCAACTGATTGAACTGCCTTCTAGTTTCATGAAACGTAAAAGATTTTGGGCGTCAGATCTGTAAGTTTTGGAAAACGTTTCCACAATCTCCTCAACTGGACCACCTTCCACAGTGGTGCGTATTCGATGACTATTATCATCCCCACCCACATTTGGTATGCTAATCGGTTGTCGATCATTCTCTGCAATATCGAAGGAGCGATGTAACGCTTGTTTGTATATTTTCCACTTTTCACTATCATCCATGTGTTTGTTATCCAATATTTGCTGCATCTCTGCGTCGAGACTGTTTTTACTGGATAGATTAGACACTGTTTTATTAATAGCATTTGTTTGTAATCGATCAATCAACTCTTTCGACACAACTACCATCTTCTTCGCGTGCTCCTTTCTTTTACACTAATAACCCGCTACTTTTCTAAAGTGTAACTTCACACACGACGTTCCAAAGTGGAATGGTAGATGACGCCCAGTGCTATTTCTTAAGTCAATTTCCACACTGGCAAAATATCTATTTATAACAGGCACATAATGCGGATCGATGAATCATGTTGATTTATGCAATCCATACATATAGCTGGATGTTGATATATTGATAATTTTTAATAATTGTGCGACTGTATCGCTGACCATCTGCGGTTCGACTAAATCACAATAAATGTACACGGGCGATTGTAAGCCGAGACGAATGTTTGGCGATCTTATTCTTTTGTTAATTGCATCACATTCCAGCGCCAAATATTTGGATCAAACCCCAATTGGAGCGCTAACGTTGGGCTTAATTTTATTTTCCCAACATCACATCGATATTTCAACGAATTAGTTGTATGAATTTTCAACAGTAAACTTTACACCAAAAGTATTCGCTAGTTCTTGTGAATTGATATAATCACACAATTCTTGAATATTTGCATAATCACCAGTCTTCAGTTTAACTCTGTAGTTTTGTTTTGGCATAGCTGACACTATTGGTGTCACATCAGTAGCGCTGTCCATAACACGCACCAATGCTTTTATGTTCACACTTGCTTCCACTTGTGGTTGTGTGTAAATGTCAATTGTTTCACCATTACCGACTGATAAAAATGAACAAGGATAATGTTCTTCCACGAGTGCCATTTCCCATTCACCAGCGTCCAGTCGAATAGCTCTCGGTAAATGTGTTATATAATTTGCAACTGTATTTTTCGGATAATATTGCATCAAAATATTACTCGAAGATGTCAAATAGAATTGACTATGGATGTCGGTAATTTTTTAACTATTCAATGCTGCCTGTAGTACTTTGCTCAAAAGTAATGGTATTATGAGTCCGCCGCCTTTTTGTATTAGATGCTTTCGCTTCTTCGCCCAACCTTCGCCTCGTTTCGCCAGTCTGCGTAGCGCCGCTTTGTGTTTGCTTAGCTGACTTTTGCTTTTCTTGGACAGAGGAACGTTACCACGCAACACTTTGTAAGCACACTCGCACACTGATTGATTACAACTCTTGTTACAAACTTTTAACAACGCTTTTCGCTCCTTTGGCGCTGCGTGTATCAAAGCCCTTAGTAGAGTTGCGTCCTTCCGCAAGCACGACATGATTGCTACTGATATGGAAATTACTTTTTCTTTGGCACATATACATAATTTGTAGAATCGTCTGGAAATATACAACTTCGTATTCGCATAATCTCGTCTGTTGATCGTTTCACGTCTATCAATAGGTAACCGTTTGGATTCCTCGTGGCGTCCATGTACGCGTCCTCTATGAATTTCAAACTGTCTGGATATATTTGTCTGGCCAAGTACCTGATTTGCACTCTATCTCTAGGATTCTTAAAACACACAATGTAATGCGCATTCAATGAGATGTCCCTCTGCCCGCGTCCTTGATGAAATAAATTTTGAGTGATGAAAAACACACTTATATTGCGATGATGACATCCTTTAGTGAAAAGATCCACCACACGATTGTCTGCCTCACGCATCATATCGTCTATAATTACAAGTGTTGGTTCATTACCAGAAAAATCCTCCAAATTTGGCAATCCTTCTATGTGGTTAATGTTTAAGTTATTTGAAGCTCCTCCTCCTCCTCCACTACCATAATGCCAGTTTATGCTGGTAAATTTTGTGTCACACATTTGTGTAATGTGTTTTATAAACTTTGACACAAATTGTGACTTACCACAACCTGATGGTCCCGCCACAATGGCTGAGAACGGATGTTTCCACATCAACACTATTATCACTACTGATTGAACATTACCACACTCTCAACTTACACACTGTGATTGTTTTTTTGGGGCTAATCTTAATAAACAGCACAGTGGTTATGTTCAGAATGTGACTGTAAATATTAAACTGAAAAAATATCAAAATTGTACAAAGGTATTTAAAATATACATGTCTTGCTTTATACAAACTCCAACGGTGTGTATCTGGTTCCTGGTCTGGCGCTGTGTTTGAGCAGGTGAAGACGTTTTCCGCCACTGTTGTATCTCACGATGTCCATGTCGCTCACCACATCGTTGAAACGTCTAGGGAGGTACACTCGAAGGTAGAAGTCATCACCGACCTGCCCCTCCAGGATGACGACGACGGTCTCGCCAAATGGTGTAGTCACGCGCTCCATTGCAGTGATGAGGTACCCACTCTCCTCACGGAGATCTCCAATTCTGGTGTAGATTGGAACGTCGGATTTACAGTTGTTGAGTGAAGTTCTAAGGTCGACGGCAGCGTCGGTGGCGACTCAACTTACGTTCTCGGATGCGTTCATGATACTAGTAGTAGGATGTGGACTAGACGCAGAGGTGGCTGGGAATGATGCTCATTGTGCCGCGTCCTCACCTTATAAGCGACCGGTGCGGCCATTTTGTTCACAGGTGACTCGCGCAAGTGACAGGTGTTTGCTGCAGCTGCGGGGGGTATTTTTTATTTAATTTTTTTTAATTACATTAAATTATGCACAATTACTCCAGTTACGTTGATGTACAATTACTCTAGTTACTCATGGTAGTTAAACATATAAATATTAATTAGAGTAAAAATTGCATCTTAAATATGGTGTTTTTTTGCATATTAACTATGGTAATAAGAGTAAAAAAAAATCAATATTAACTAGGGTGATTAAAAAAAATTGTGGGGGGAATAAATTATGCTAATTTTATGCTAATTTTCCCCGCCACCCATCGCCACATACAGAATCGGCCAACCCCCTCTACTCATGCCATATAATTTATAATAGGAATGTATACTTTATAGCCACGCAAATACAATGAAATGTTATAGGCGCATTGTATGAATGCATATTAAGACAAATAAATAAACAAATAAACAAACCCTACGTGCATAATGGTCGTTTTAGTGTCTAACTTTATTTATTTTTTCTTTATAAACCAAACCATAACATTTTGTAAAGTCACCTTTTTTATTTTCGTAATAATTAATTCTACGAAAATATTTTTACTTTAATACACGGAAGAGACAAACAAAAAATAATTGTTTTTGTTTTATTATTGATGAAACAAAATACACACTTCTTTTCTATGATATAACCAGCAAAAGTTAAAAGAAATCAAATCAAAATTAACAACACGTTGCTTTCATAACTAAAACCCTCTGTAACGTTTTTTTCATTATCTTTCCGGACAGTCGAAAATAAAACTAAAATTCATACCATTAAAATATACTAATTTGCCTTTTTTGAATATTAAATTCAGCAAATATTTAACGTAAATCACAAAGGAACCCAATTAATAACAAAACAAGGTGAATTGAAAACTTAAATTGCTCGCTAGGTTTGATTTTAATTAAGAAACAGTTAATCAAATCTCACTTATTGGAGGAGTTGGTCCAGATCGTCCATTGTTCTAAGTAAAGTAGGTCGGCATCCCGGGTCGGACTTCTTCCTCGTGAACAACTTGCAGTCACGGGACCAGGTGGAGACCAACTTTTTCTCTCGAACCGCTCTTCGTGCCTTCCGAGGATGGCCTTGTTATAGGCTGTAAGGTAATCGTTGATGTAAAAGCTGTAGAACAGCCACGAGAGTAGGGTGTATTGGACACTCCGAGGGCAAGAGGAGTCAGGAGGAGCACCCCCCCCCCGAGCCCCCCCCCCCGAGCCCCCCCCCCCCGAGGTCTCGTCTGTGACACTTTGCGAATTTTTTTTTGCTAACTTTTTTCCGAACTTTTTTGCAAACTTGTTTGCGAATTTTTTTTTTGCGAATTTTTTTTTGCGAATTTTTTTTTGTGCGAATTTTTTTTTTGCGAATTTTTTTTTGCGAATTTTTTTTGCGAATTTTTTTTTTTGCGAATTTTTTTTTGCGAATTATTTTTTGTTGCAATTTTTTTTTGGCGAATTTTTTTTTGTGAAATTTTTTTTTTTTTTGGCAATTCTGATTGCAGATTCTTGTTTGTCTAGTCTAGCCGAGTAACCTAACCTAACCTAACCTAACCTAACCTAACCTCGGATCAGATTTCTGATTGCAGATTCTTGTTCGTATAGTCGAGCCGAGTCATTTGAGTACCCACATCGTACACTTTGGATGATGTTTACAAAAAAGGGGCCCGCACCACACTTTTGACCTTTTTTTGCATTTTTGGAATCTCCTCGTCAAGCCGAGTATTCTCAGTACCCACATGACTTACTTAGGATAATTAATACAAGAGTTGAACAGGGTAACGCTACAACCAACAGAGCTAGCCCATTAACGCCTGCGGACAATAAAACTACCAGTGAATGCGAATTTTGATGAGAATATAATTGCAATGCTTTGGGTTAGAACCCTTGAAGGGGGGTGTATCGATACACCCCCTTCAAGTACTCTACACCAAGGCAGCTATTCACACAACCGACCGACGCGGTCGGTCCTGTCTGGGATGCAGCTGCTGTAACTGAATCCCCAGCAGGAGGAGCGCGCGACCCCAGCAGGAGGAGCAGGAGCTGCGCCCGACCCCAGCAGGAGGAGCAGGAGCTGCACCCTACCCCAGCAGAAGCTACGTCCGACCCCAGCAGGAGGAGCAGGAGCGGCACCCGACCCAGCAGGAGGAGCAGGAGCTGCACCTGACCCCAGCAGGAGGAGCAGGAGCTGTGCCCGACCCCAGCAGGAGGAGCGTGCGACCCCAGCAGGAGGAGCAGGAGCTGCACCCGACCCCAGCAGGAGCTGCGTCCGACCCCAACAGGAGGAGCAGGAGCTGCGCCCGACCCCAGCAGGAGGAGCGCGCGACCCCAGCGGGATGAGCAGGAGCTGCGCCCGACCCCAGCAGGAGGAGCAGAAGCTGCACCCTACCCCAGCAGGAGCTGCGTCAGACCCCATCAGGAGGAGCAGGAGCTGCGCCCTACCCCAGCGGGTAATGCAGCAGCGGGCAATGGATCCACATGCTGTTGATTCCCCGTTGTTTGGAGTACAGAACGTCGTCAAGATCTTGGATAGTTGAAAACACTTTTGGCTCATGAACATACTTGAACCTTTTGACAATACGCCATAGCCTCTTCTTATAAAAATGCTTCAAGGTGCAATCATCGTCGTCTTTTCTATTGTAGAACTCACGGTCTCATTCTTGTTCTAGTCTTCAACAATTCCTGACGTATGGGGGAGCGAAAATCTCCCCCTAAGCCATTATGTGTTAGGGGGGAGCGAAAATCTCCCCCTAGTAATTAAATAAACAGAACACCAGATGTCAAACACCCACGGTCTCATTCTTGTTCTAGTCTTCAACAATTCCTGACGTATGGGGGAGCGAAAATCTCCCCCTAAGCCATTATGTGTTAGGGGGAGCGAAAATCTCCCCCTAGTAATTAAATCAACAGAACACCAGTTGTCAAACACCCACGGGCTCATTCTTGTTCGGGAGTTTGAAGTTTGTGGTTGTGTAATAGTGTTGCTGTGTGACGTTCTGTCAGAGTGATCACCCGACGTTTTGACCTAACCTACAAAATGAACCACTTAACCGCCTATGTGTTTAATGATCGGCCTTTGTCTGTACTGTTTGACAGCAGCGATAATCCATGGTTCAAAGCTAAGGATATAGCTACAATATTGGGCTACGCTAACCCTAAAGAAGCAATCAGAGCACATGTTAGAGAAAAATATCGCAAAACAATTCCTGAAGTATGGGGGAGCGAAAATCTCCCCCTAACCTATAACGAGAAACATTCAATCTTTCTTAACGAGCCGGGATTATATTCGTTACTTATGAAATCTAAAATGCCCATCGCCGAGAAGTTTCAAGATTGGATCTTTGAAGAAGTTTTGCCATCCATTAGAAAAAATGGTCAGTACAGACTTATAAATGAGAACCAACGGCTGCTACAATCACTTACAAAGTCGCTAACAAATAACCGAAAGCTAGATCAAACAAATTCCGAGTTTAAAACTACAAATGATATATTGCGTATGGAAAACCAATCCATGAATCAAACGCTGATCGAACAGACACCTAAAGTGGCAGTGTTGCCTAAAGATGTAAATCTGAAGCATATATTTTGTGTGATGATTAGGGAAACCCTTCTAGAGCAGTACGGAGTTTGTGAATACAAGTGCATTCGAACACAGAAGAGGAAATTTAAACAAGCCTTGAAAAAAGCAAAGGAAGAAGGATTTACAATGTGCTACTGTAGAGAAAATGTCCCCAACGGCATAAACATAGTGAATAAGGCTAAAGAAGTGATTAAGAGTTACGGCATGCACATTGACTGCAGATACAACAACATCCTAACCTCGCACAATTTCATTAATATCGTTGAACATATCTTCGATAATGCATAGGTCTGCGCTTGTGGACTCGTTCCAGAACCTTCGACGCTAGTCAGGTAGCAACACTCGATACGTGCTCCAAAGATGACCAGTGTGGATGACGCAAGAAAAGTAATCACCATATCAATGAACAAAATACGTTATAAACGTAAGGACAAATTTTATTGAAAATGGAAATGTACGATGGTCCAGATATGGTGTTCATGTGCGGTTTATTTTTGGACAAAGATGGTGAAATGCACCAAAGTGTTAAACAAGTAGTTGATAAAGTGGAAAACATGTGGATCTATAAATCAACAGGAGTACCGAAAATTACAGGCTTAACTCAAACTGTTACACAACGCAGTGCAGGTTCGCAACCACCGTCGAAGAAGCGAGCTGTGAGGAAGAAACAACGAGTGTTGCAAGCAGCCAATTAAAGCATCCGCATTCCCAGACAGGAGGGCGACGCGTCGGTTTTTTGTGTGTGTGAACACCTGCGCCCGGCCAACTACTACTAGAGATGTCGAGCAGAAGCACTTTCATGCCAGAGTTTCCGAGCGTGTACGGCACTGCAGCAACCGCGGACCTGAGAGCTACCCTCAACAACTGCAAGTCCGACTCTCCGCTCTGCACCCGGATAGCTGATCTCCGAGAGGAATGCGGCTATCTCATCACTGCGATGGTGCGAGCCACCACACCCTTTGGCGAGACGATCATCGTGATCCTGGAGGGGCAGGTCGGGGACGACTTCTTTCTACGAGTCTACCCGCCTAGGCGCTTCAACGAGGTCCTGAGCAACACCGACATCGAGCGCTACAACGGCGGGTTTGGAGAACGCATTCGCTTGGTGAAGCGCAGCCCGAGGGGTTCCAATAGCAGATTCACACCTTTAGAGTTTATGTAAAGCAAAACTTGAAGATTATGTAAATACATTTGTAAATTACTTTTCGTAGTCAATACTTATAGTCACGTTCAGAACATAACCACTGTGTTATTTATTTCACTTAACCCCAAAAATGTCCTTTAGTAGTAAGTTTAAGAGCGTGAGTATGGTAACTGTGGGGTGTTTAGCTCATCAGCGTCATCATCAGAATCATCGATATTTGTACATAGATGTAACCAACCGCGTAATGCGATACAATTGGTTAGAGCACATCGTGTGTGAGCTGTCTTGTGATGGTGACATCGCACTGCGTTTGTTGATAGTAGACTGTTGATTGACGATAGTGATCCGCAACCAATATCGCTGATATCAATGACATTAGTAGTACAGTGATCCGTGATGAAATTGCATCGTACAAACTCTATTTTCTCAGTACCTTTGACATAGACAATCGGTCGTTTGACGATACATGCAGGTAAATTTTCCTCTAGCTCATGATACCAGATATCACCTTGAGCCCATTCCAATCCGTGATAGTGTGTTGTGAGCCAATAGCTTTCACGTAGTTTCTCTTGTGATAGGAAATCTCGACTGAATGGTGATTTGGCGATATGATGCATTAGCAGTGTTCCACTGGCCAATTCCAAGACACACACTTCCTTCAGAATATAATCGTTATTGCTGTCCTTGAAACATTGAAAATTCAAAAATAATGGGAGATGCTACATTTTTACGAGGTACTCTGCGTAAACATTCCATCTTGTATCAGTGTTGGTTGCCGACTGATTATGATTTAACCGACAAAGTCCACATTTAGATCGCGATGTTGATTAATTTAGATGACGTTGGTAAATCCACATATACCAAACAGTTACCAATCTCTGTGAGTGCAGGCATGCATTATACCACATCGATATCGATAGTGGCAACAGTAGTACTAGTAGTAGTAGTGGTCATCGACACATCGATCACTCTTCTTTATTCTTCCGCAATGTGCATTATCTTGTACGTGACAACTGGTACTAACAGCGATCCTCGTCGCCTATGTATTTAATAACCAGATAGGAGCTGCTCTGTATGAAAGTAGTAACAACCCTAGGTTCAAAGTTACAGAGGTTGCTCAAATCTTAAGCTACGTCAATCATAAAAAAACACTTACAGCACAAGTTAGTGAACAATACAAGTCAACAAACTTAGAAACGAGAAACTTCAGTCTTTTCAATCCTTTACAAAGTCACTAACAAATAACAGAAACTAGATCAAATTATCTCGGAGTTTAAAACTAGAAAATTATATGTATATATATATATATATATTGTGTAAGGAGACCCAGACCATGATTCAAATGTTGTCTGAACAGACCTCTAAAGAAGCAGTGTTGCCTGAATAACTTGACTTCGAGCCTTTATCGTATGGTAGTTCGTTAACAAAATAACTTTTACATTAACACGACGATCACTTTTCTTGCTTAAGTCACGATGTGCATTATGGCGTACGGGACGATTGGTAATAACAGCGTTTAAAGTAAACTGTGCACATTCGTTGTGATACGTCTTGTCACAGCAGGTTAGATTTCACATTCCCACATTCAACATCAATTACAATTGTAGACGTAATCTCATTTCATCTGTTGTGATTTAAGTCCACGTTAACCGTTGCACATCCTCACGCGGCTCGTAAGTGTAATGAGTATTTAGTATGACAATAAACTTCTCGAATGTTAGTACGTTAAATCTTAGCTTGTTCATTGACTCATCGATCCCTATTCTTGTTTCAGTCTCAATATGCATTATGGTGTACGTGCCAGATGGTACTAACAACGCTTGAAATAAACTGCACACATGTGTTGTGATACATCCAAACACAACAAGTTAGATGCATCATTCTAACATTCAGCATCAATTGAAATGTTATGCGTGGTATCATTTCATCTGGTGTAATTTGAGGGAATAACTCGACTACGAACCTTTATCGTATGTTAGTTCGTTAACAACGTAACTTGTACATTGACGCATCGATCACTTTTCATGCTTAAGTCACAATGTGCATTATGATGTATGTGACGACTGGTAATAGCAATGCTTGAAGTAAACTGAGCACATGTGTTGCGATACGTCTTGTCACAGCAGGTTATATTGCTCATTTCCCCATTACACATCAATTACAATTGTATGCGTAATCTCATTTCATCGGTTGTAATTCAAGGCCGCGTTAACTGTTGTACATCCTCACGCGGTTCGTAAGTGTAACGAGTATTTAGTTTTACATTAAACTTCTCGTATGTCAATCCCAAGTAATCGGTGTTTGAAGAAGTTTGCCTTTCCCTCAAGAATTGTCACTAGCATTATAACATACGCGTTTAATAACCAGATCGCACTTGTAATATTTTTGTATACCGATAAAAATTCCAAGTAATCGAGGTTTGAAGAAGTTCGCACATTGATAAAAAAAAAAATCCAAGTAAACGATGTTTGAAGACGTTTGAGTTTTCGCCATCACACAAGTTCCAATCTTGAGTAATGTCAACCCAAGAAAATGAAAGCTAACAGCATCACGTAGTTGTGTTTAGTTACGATAGGTATAGTTAGGTTTATTAAGAGTGTTTCCAGTTAGAAAGGGGAAACATGGGGAGACTTATCTCATCGTTAGGTTACGATATCCAGTGTAAAGTTAGGTCCCTGCATAGAAATAGGAAACGTAGGCAGTTGTATCTCATCCTTAGGTTATGTTATGCTCTGTTAAGTTAGGTTTGTGTTTATAGATAGGAAATATTGTCAGTAGTATCTCGTCGCTAGGTTAAGGCATGCTCTGTTAAGTTAGGTTTGTTGTTGATTATACAAAAAAAAAATCTGTACCTTAATGTCGGCGTGCGCAATTTAAAAATGGTATAATCATAATGCGCACGCCGACATTAAGGTACAGCGTTTGATTCATGGATTGGTTTTCCATACACAATATATCATTTGTAGTTTTAAACTCGGAATTTGTTTGATCTAGCTTTCGGTTATTTGTTAGCGACTTTGTAAGTGATTGTAGCAGCCGTTGGTTCTCGTTTATAAGTCTGTACTGACCATTTTTTCTAATGGATGGCAAAACTTCTTCAAAGATCCAATCTTGAAACTTCTCGGCGATGGGCATTTTAGATTTCATAAGTAACGAATATAATCCCGGCTCGTTAAGAAAGATTGAATGTTTCTCGTTATAGGTTAGGGGGAGATTTTCGCTCCCCCATACTTCAGGAATTGTTTTGCGATATTTTTCTCTAACATGTGCTCTGATTGCTTCTTTAGGGTCAGCGTAGCCCAATATTGTAGCTATATCCTTAGCTTTGAACCATGGATTATCGCTGCTGTCAAACAGTACAGACAAAGGCCGATCATTAAACACATAGGCGGTTAAGTGGTTCATTTTGTAGGTTAGGTCAAAACGTCGGGTGATCACTCTGACAGAACGTCACACAGCAACACTATTACACAACCACAAACTTCAAACTCCCGAACAAGAATGAGCCCGTGGGTGTTTGACAACTGTTGTTCTGTTGATTTAATTACTAGGGGGAGATTTTCGCTCCCCCTAACACATAACGGCTTAGGGGGAGATTTTCGCTCCCCCATACGTCAGGAATTGTTGAAGACTAGAACAAGAATGAGACCGTGGGTGTTTGACATCTGGTGTTCTGTTTATTTAATTACTAGGGGGAGATTTTCGCTCCCCCCTAACACATAATGGCTTAGGGGGAGATTTTCGCTCCCCCATACGTCAGGAATTGTTGAAGACTAGAACAAGAATGAGACCGTGGGTGTTTGACAGCTGGTGTACTATTGTTCGGAATTCGACGCGGGTGGTCTATAATTATGGGTTCCTGCAAGGGTCGGTCGCCCTCCTGTCGGGGTATCAAATTACAGCATCCGCATTCCCAGACAGGAGGGCGACGCGTCGGTTTTTTTTCTCTGTACACCTGCTTTCATCATCCCACGACGCACAGCCCGCCCCTAGCAGTAAAGTTTAGTTTAGTGTTGAGTTTCGAAGCGGCGACAGCTACGAAGAGATCATGGACAACATCGAGTGGGATTGTAGCATCACAGACGTCGAGTTGGAGGATGTATGTGTTGCGGCGGAAACGTCAATGAATATCAATAAGAAGAGGCCGTTTGACGATGAAGATGATTACTTCGAAGGTGATGAGTTCTACAATAGAAAAGACAACGATGATTGCACCTTGAAGCATTTCCATAAGAAGAGGCTATGGCGTATTGTCAAAAGGTTCAAGTATGTTCATGAGCCAAAAGTGTGTTCAACTATCCAAGATCTTGACGACGTTCTGTACTCCAAACAACGGGGAATCAACAGCATGTGGATCCATTGCCCGCTGCTGCATTACCCGCTGGGGTAGGGCGCAGCTCCTGCTCCTCCTGCTGGGGTCGGGCGCAGCTCCTGCTCCTCCTGATGGGGTCTGACGCAGCTCCTGCTGGGGTAGGGTGCAGCTTCTGCTCCTCCTGCTGGGGTCGGGCGCAGCTCCTGCTCCTCCTGCTGGGGTCGCGCGCTCCTCCTGCTGGGGTCGGGTGCAGCTCCTGCTCCTCCTGTTGGGGTCGGACGCAGCTCCTGCTGGGGTAGGGTGCAGCTCCTGCTCCTCCTGCTGGGGTCGGGCGCAGCTCCTGCTCCTCCTGCTGGGGTCGCGCGCTCCTCCTGCTGGGGATTCAGTTACAGCAGCTGCATCCCAGACAGGACCGACCGCGTCGGTCGGTTGTGTGAATAGCTGCCTTGGTGTAGAGTACTTGAAGGGGGGTGTATCGATACACCCCCCTTCAAGTGTTCTAACCCAAAGCATTGCAATTATATTCTCATCAAAATTCGCATTCACTGGTAGTTTTATTGTCCGCAGGCGTTGATGGGCTAGCTCTGTTGGTTGTAGCGTTACCCTGTTCAACTCTTGTATTAATTATCCAAAGTAAGTCATGTGTGTACTGAGAATACTCGGCTTGACGAGGAGATTCCAAAAATGCAAAAAAAAGGTCAAAAGTGTGGTGCGGGCCCCTTTTTTGTAAACATCATCCAAAGTGTACGATGTGGGTACTCAAATGACTCGGCTCGACTATACGAACAAGAATCTGCAATCAGAAATCTGATCCGAGGTTAGGTTAGGTTAGGTTAGGTTAGGTTAGGTTACTCGGCTAGACTAGACAAACAAGAATCTGCAATCAGAATTTCCAACAAAAAAAAAAATTACAAAAAAAAATTCGCAAAAAAAAAATTGCAAAAAAAATAATTCGCAAAAAAAATTCGCAAAAAAAATTCGCAAAAAAAAATCGCAAAAAAAAATTCGCAAAGTGTCACAGACGAGACCTCGGGGGGGGGGGGCTCGGGGGGGGGGGTTTGGGGGGGGGTGCTCCTCCTGACTCCTCCTGCCCTCGGAGTGTCCAATACACCCTACTCACGAGTCGCTGAGCGCCGCTCCAGTCATCCTCTGCCGGTGTACACTGAAAGAAATTAGTGGTTGTTGTAGCAAAAGTTTAGATAAATCTAACCAAACTGAACCCCTAAATTTGGAACAGTGAAACCTTTTGATATTTTATACAAACGTGTTTCGCATAGTCTGTTTTGGTATTTCAGTAAGGAAAGGTTAGTAACATTAGCAATTATGATCCCAGATAAAACACATGCACACGTTAAAAGAATTAGTCAAACTGTTTCAGTGCTGTTACTGCAGCGTACCGCTCCATCACGCAGCACGTTCAGCGGTTTTAGCCAAACAGTTCGGCTACTTCATCGCGTGGCCTTAAAAAGTGACCGGCAGGTTTTACTGAAGACTTTCAGTACCTTTACATCAACATGTCACAGTTCTAGCCAAACAGTATGTCTGAAACTATCAAAACCTTCCAAGGATCTTCACAAAAGATCTACAGTCCTAGCCAAACAGTTAAGCTGATTTTTTGAAACTTTCAGCGTAGCGTTACAGGGTATACTGCTACTCTAGCGACTCAATGTGGATAGCTCTGATATGGCCTTTGTCAACCTCTACTAAACAATTCTCTGTATTAGTAAACAGTCAATAATCACTTTTAATGGAGCATTTTACTATTCCTGAAAACTATTTGTTAATAAAACATTCAGCTATATCAACAAAACTATTAAACAATTTTGCCCTTACTTTTAAATAGCTTTATCAAAGTTTAATTATTTTTATCTAGCGTTATTATTTATTTTTAGTTTAACAATTTGCTAAATCTCTAATTTTGTATTATGTGTTTTATCTAGACTCTGTTTAAATTTAATGCAATATGTTTACATTGTCTAATACATTCATAAATAATTAACAGATAAACATTTAAATTAAAATATAAATCCAGCACTTTCAGAAGCTGGCATGATTAGAATTTTTCTTCTATTATTTATTATTTATTTTTTAAATTAGATTGCATTTTTTAATAATGCAGAATTTATATTTACATATACGTGTTTATTTGCCTAGTGCAAGTTAATTGTTTTATAAATGTTTTAAAAGATAATGTATAAAATATTGCTTTATATTTAAAGGGACGAGATAAATAAAACACATAGGCCTTAACACAGAACATTAAAGATTTATAAAATTGTTAAAGCCAAATCAACTGATAATCTAGATAAAAATAGTTAAACTTTGTGAAAGCTATTTAAATATAAAAGCAAAATTGCTTTAATAATTATTCTAATTTACCTGTGTATGAGTGGGCCTACTTTACCTGCATGTTTTTTTTTCTATCACTATGGTTGCTCTTGAAATATCATTTAAGATATGTTGTTGTATATTACAAATATTTAACCATAAAGTCTAGGTTGATGACTTACCAATGTTTAAGATAGCCTATACAATATTTATTTAAGTTCAAGGGATAAGTTTGTACGTGCAACACAAACAACATTAATTTGTGAATTGTAAAAGCAGGATTAAATTATAGTTTGTGGAAAATAGCTAAGCATTTGAAAACTATTCAAATGAAAGGAAGACTGTCTCTTTCCTTTGATCAAAACTAACGATTCACGCTGATTAGCCTAAAAATGTAACAATATAAATAAATATGAAAATTCAATTTTAAGAAGATGGTTGTAGAATTCTTAACTAATACCTGCCATTTAATTATCACACCCAGAAAGTTGTAGCTGCCACTACAATAATATCTTAAAATAAATAAACGTATGATCACCCTTACTTTTAAATAGAGAGATTGGTGCTTTATGTATTAATGTAAAATTTTTGGTTGCTTCTAATTTTAGTTCCTTAGCTATACTACAGATAGTAAACATTTTATTTTATAAGACCAAAGGTTTTTCAAAAATTAAAATTGACATTTAGGTATTGCAACTTTGTAAATATCTATCTTCTTTTCACCATTCAGCAATTTCTGTGGGACTGACTTATTTTAACTTGACATTGAACATTTCAACCTCTTTGGAAGAATATACTTTTTGGAACTAAAATTGTGTAATCAAGAAATTAATAAAAATAATCAATTACAGTTTTTGTTAATTTTCATTTGCATTACCAAAAATTGTTTAAATAATTGATTTACATAGTAGAAGGTAAAATAAAGAAAACAGAGACAGACGATGACATTTTTTTATTCGTTTGAGAGAATAAGGATACATACTTAATTAAAACCAACAAGATAAGTATAACTTTGACCTATAAAAACTGATTTTTCGCTTGTACAGAACCTGAAGATAACACTAGAAATATTACACATACAATCACAATACACAATGTGTAATATACAACAAATTGTTGTCAACAATAGGAGTATGTAGTTAGTATTAAATCGTAATATCATTAAATTAAACAATGAAGTAAGTTATTAGGTGATGGGTTTTTTCAACTTTAGCTATTACTTTATTGTGTTTTGTTCTCACCTATACTGTTGGCGAGTTACGAGAAGAGCCCTGGGCTGATTCGCAATACACCCATGTGTTCCAGCGGTATCACTCAGTTTGAAGACACTAATTTAAATAATTCCTGTCTGCGAGAGTTAAATGTCATATCATCAATCAGCTGTTTCATAGCGATGAAAAACAATATTGTTTATTTCGTAATAAGGATTTTTGTTGTTAGAACGTCAACTATTAAAGCAATAGACGGATTTTTCAGTACAATTTAACAAGTTTATAGCTTTCCTTATATTATTTATACTTTATGTTTTCTTCATCTCATCTTTATACATTTATTTACAATGCATTTGTGTTATCCTTAGGTTTTATCATTCTTTCTTTGCCTTGTGAAATGGTAGGTGTTCGGAAACGTGGTTCTACAATACACAGTGAAGCGAGGGAAGTTATCAGAAGTGTAATTGAGTGTTGTGACAGAGAAGCGAGTGGAAAATCATTAACTGAACCGCTCGAAAAGGCAACCGAAAGGGCAGCTAGATATTGTAATGTTTCAAAATCAACCGTCAAAAGAATTCGGAAGGAAGGGAAGAATACTCCTAATGAAAAACTGTCTTCACCTGGAAAGAAAAGAAAACGACCTGAGCATCGAAATGCAGTTGTGGACGATTTTGATAGGCGTGTTATCCTGGATACAATTAGAGCTTTTTATGTTAATAAAAGTGTTGTGCCAACTTGTAAAAAATTGTTACCCGTTCTAAAGGAAAAAATTGGTTTCAAATGGGGAGAATGGACTCTTCGTCGTGTGTTAAGGGAAATGGGGTTTAAATGGAGAAAATGTGCATCGAAAAGAAAGATTTTAATTGAACGTGACGATATTGTTTACTGGAGGTTCGAATATTTGCGCCAAATCAAGAGCTACAGAGACAATAAAGTTAAGATCTTTTACTTAGATGAAACGTGGATCGATGGCAACTTAACGTTTCGAAGGTGTTGGCACGGAGTATTGCCCGATATAAACTCTTCAAACCACCTAATTGTAGTTGACATTGGGTCAGAAGATGGGTTTTTACCTGGTGGCCGTCTTATTTATAAGGCTAACTGTTCGAAAGGAGATTACCATGGGCAAATGAACTCCAAACTTTTTGAGAAGTGGATTAGAATGCATGTATTGCCAAATCTACCTGACAACTCAGTACTCGTAATTGACAATGCCCCATATCATACAGAACAAGATGATAAACCCCCTAATAAATCGTCGACAAAAAAATGCATGGTTGAGTGGCTGCAAAGGCATGGTGAATGTTATGAGGAAAAGTCAACCAGGAAGGCAACTCTCTATGAAGCGGTTTTACGACTTAAACCAAAAGAGAAGCAGTTTAAAGTGGACAAGTTGTTAAAGGAATCCGGTCACAGTGTATTGCGACTTCCCCCTTACATGTGTGACCTGAACGCAATCGAGTTTGTTTGGGCCCAAGTGAAACATCATGTTCGTAGTAAGAACACATCTGGAAACATGTCTCTAACTGCACTGCAAGTTCAAGTTAATGAAGCTATGGACAGTGTAACACCTTCAGACTGGAAAAAGTACATCGATCATATAACAAATAATGAAAAGCATTATTGGATTAAAGATGGAATTATGGAAGATGCAGTTGATCAAGTTATTGTACGTCTTGGAGGTGATAGTGACAGTGAAACAACCATTTCTTCTAATGACGAAAGTGACATTGAAAATGAGTCATTTGATGAACTGTCTCACCTTTTACAGGATGGAGAGGAGGATGTTTAAGTCGTCAAATGAACAAAAAATAGAAGAAAACGAATGATTTATTTGTTATTTTATGCTATTCGGTCCACAAAATCACAAGTCCTACTTTGTGTTTAAAATGTTATAAGAAATTAAATTATTAATTAATGATTACTGATTTATTATGGTTTACAATTTTTATATTAGTTAATATATAGTTTATTTATGTAAATGATAATTTTACATGACCAAAAATGAACTTTGATTTTACGTTCTGGTATCCGAATTCATGCAGTGCCCGAGGACTGTGCAAGCCGAGCTCCGAGGGCTGTGCACGGGGCGCATTGCCCTGAGGGCCCCCCCGGTGGCGCATTGCACCAAACTCAAACTGTTATAAAAACACCGCAGATTTTTTTACGATTTGATCTCTCAGTAGAACTTAACCTTGTATTTTATTTCAAAGTTTAAGTTACCGTACGACTACAGGTTGAAAAAGATTTGCAGTAACAAAATTAACTTTTTCACGGAGTGTAATCAATTTTCTTCCAGATCTTTGAACCGACAAAATTACTGATGGTATTGCTACTAATTACTACTAATGAATAGGGCAATGTACTCACTATTTCCAGTATATGGAAGTGACATTCATTATTTAGACTTACAAATGTAAAATAGTTTACCCAAAACAAACCTTTTAACTTGCCAACATTTTTGAGTATTTTTGTTTTAGTAATTCTTTATTTGTTGGTAGCGTATTAAAACCTAATCCAAAACACGGGATAGATTTGGTGTGGGGGGGCGAAACATTTTGGCTTTGCCCGCCCGCTGAAAAACTAGTGGGCCGCTAGTTTGTCCGAATTTAATCGTTTATTTATTGCGTAGTCATTTTGTAACCACCGGTATTCTGACATTGCAAGCAAACTTTAGATTAAATTAAACAACTAACATTTATCAAACCGAGTTAATATAGACCTAATTGAAACTCATATTTATTACGCACACAAAAAACTTACATACAAATTATTACGGTATACCTATGTTTTTCGTTTTCTCATGAGTCATCTTTATTGCAACATAATGTTTTACAATGTGCTGTAGATTTTTTACAGAGAAATAGTTAGATCAATGCCTACTTTAGCGCTAATGTTATGGCCATATGGTAGTGCCTGCAACTTTTGATATGCAATTTTCTCAGGGCTCTTCTCGTAACTCACCAACAGTAAACACTGGAATATACTCCTCAAATCCCCATGTTTTCAACACACAACACAGCATAGCACAGCACAGCACAGTGCACAGTCTTTATCCATGTTGAACATTTTGAACAATGAAATGAAACATGAATCTAGAATTTATAAGTAATTAAAACGGAAATGTCGGTAATAGCAGAAGAAGTAATGACCACAGACAACTGACACCGTATACAGCACCGATTGCAAGTCCCCAGCTCATAGACGAATACGTGGCCCAGCATCAGCAACCTGCTCTGACGATCTAGCTAAACTGAGTTGGCGATTTAGCCAACGTTCGATTGCTTCATGCTACCGGTTTCCTGTTTCGATCGAAATGTTTTGCTGGATTTAGTGAAACATGTTTAGAAATTGTAAATAAACAAATCTGGTAGAAATACAGAACTCCTTAAATGTGAATGGCTATGTTCCATTACCGCAAGCCTTTTTTTCTGGTACGGGGCGGCACGGCAGACAGTTTGTAGCCTAGACAGAGGAGGTCAAAGAGCAAACGTCCGCACTCGACGGCATACAGAACTGAACTGAATTTCAGTTCATTCGATTACCTGAGCTGCTTTTCCTGTAATGTAACCACATTTTATAACATATATTCACCGTAAACATATTGGTATACAAACATGCAATATATTTTATGGATAAATAAGTGAGTAAATAAGTATATTTTAGAAGTAAATAAGGTCCCACTAGTAACTTTAGGCAATCAACGAGTCTTTACATCATTATAAATATCTACGAGTTAATCTGTAGTAAAATAACTAATATAACTACACAATATATAGTGATTAAACGCAATCAGCCATATTTAGTTTTGTTCAAGTCCTGTACGACGTAGGTACACTAGTTAATCATTATTACATCCCAACCCATCCGTCACTTTTCATTCGTAGTAATCGCACAGTAATTCGAGGATCAACCGTTTGAGGCCTGGTCAAGACAGAATCTTGTTGCGATTCAAAAACTTTCTAAAATATACATTAATTATTAAACAATTTAAGTAAAAATGTCATGTAATTTTACAAAAAATAGTATTTAACAGTATTTATAACGGTTGGCCCAGCATTTTATATACTGTAAAAAATAACGATAAAAAGGCAATGACTAACTTAACTTTAAGTATTTTCTTTTACATAGGTAAAATTAACGATAAAACGAGATCGCACGCTGCACGCTGACGTGAGGGAAGTGAATTTCCGCATTAAAACCTTGCAGAGATCAAATAAAGGGTTTAAACCAACACTGGTTATATTAAACAAAATTAAAAATGTTTATTTTTTGGATGTTTTGATGCTTCTGGTTATATTTAAATTTACTAATAGGATGCAAATGTTGTACATTATAAAGTTAGAAGGCGGTATTGTCGGGATAACAAGTTGGTATAGGGTTATATAGGGGGTGATAAAACGATATTAAGATATGAAAAACAGCATTTTCCAGGGTAAAATCCCCATAATACAACGTACTGTATAATGACAATTACAATTTTCTTTAATAACTCGGTAGGTACTTGTGCTAGAATGATGAGAGAGGGCTTAAAATACTTGGCATTTACGTACAAGAAGTTAACGTGCAATAAGGGTATTTTTGGGGCTTTTCTGAGCCTTTTTGGGCCCAAAAACTCCCCAATTAGGAAGTGGTGTTACATTACAGGATCCAGGAATGTGATGCCTTCTTCTTCTGCTTCTTCTCCTTCGTCTTCCGCCTACCCATGCAATCCAGGCCGGCCCTCTACACCGTGAAACGGTGGACTACAAAACCGGCCAAGCGACGTTGCCTATCTGTGCGCTCCAGCCGGTGGGGAAAGATTTACTCGCCCTGCTTGGGTATTGAGTGCAGAGTTTTCGCGCTCTTCGCATTATCTACTTAACTGGTTTGGTTTCTATTTAGTGATACTACATATGTTGTCTCAATGTTAGTTTATTGATTTACCAATTTTTAAAATACATTTAAAATCTTCTGGGATACCGGTACGTTTAATGTTGACTGAAGTTTTCTTTAAAAATTGTTTAGTTCGATTATAGTTTTAGTTGTTTTAGTATATGGATTTCGCGTCAATAATAAGGTTAAAAGCTTAAGCTCTGTTTGTATTTTTTATAAACTTAGGTACCCTGATTTATAAAAAAAGGGTTACAGAAAAAAATTAAAATCATAATTTTAAAATTTAACTATGTTTCACGATTAAATTGTAATGCATTTTATAACTGAATTTAATGTTTAACAGTAACTTGTTCCTACGTAAATAGGTAATTTTTTCAGAGTATTTATAGTAAATCATTAGGGCATCGGCTCCTAACTTTTCAACGTTTTATATACATTTTAAAATGTAATTTTGCTTTAAATTAAAGTAGGCTATGTCCTGCTTAGAAATTCCCTCTAAAAGTAAAAGAAGCTTCATTTATAATCCGTTTATTTTTTATTTTTAAGGATTTTAAAAAGCAAATAATTTTTTGTGTAAGCGAACGGAACAACCGAGGTAAAAATAAACTTTACGTTTCGTATTATGTCGCTGTAAGAATGTTGCAGTAAGAATGTCGCGGTAAGAAGTGCATCGTGATAAGCTCACATCTGAAACAAAAAGCAGTATTCACTATTAATTGTTTTAGGATTTTGTAGTTGATATGGCAGTTTGGACAAAAACTGTAAAATTGTACAGAAAATCTCCAGGAGGGCTGATTCCAGGTAGGAATCAACGAATCGAATCTTTTATTTTAAACTTAAAACTATTCATCAAAATAATATGAAATTTGTTTTCATTATGTATTATGTCGACGTATCATAGTACAAGAGCCCGCATCTACAGCATAGACCAGTGTTTGAGCTTTACAGTACCGTTTGAATACTTAAATCAATTATCGTTTTGCACGATATTGCGGTAATGCGAAAAACAAAAAGGTTTATAATTTAATGTTATGATAGGAGTGAGGCACCTCACTGTGGTTGGGTATGTAACTTTCCTTTTTTTATTCGGGTTGTTATAGGCTATTGCATTTTACCTTGCAGAACTGCCACTCCCACTCTCACTCTTGGTCCACTTTTCTTCCCCTTCGCTGTTGGAGGTAGTAGATGAACCGTTCAAATCATTGAATTTTTCGCCTGGTTCCATTCTACAAATATAAGTTAAAAATTACCTTTTCTGAACTAAAATACCTAAATGTTTAAACTAGATAGAAAAAGAAAAAAAACCGTTGAATATTACACAACGAACCGCAGACGATTTTACCAACTGGGCAAACAACGCGAGCAGCCCAAGAAAACTGGAAATGTGATATAGTTTTTAGTGGAATATTTTTATATTACCACTTGACATTAACTTAGGTAGTTTAAATCCATTTATTATGATATTTTGGGCCTAATTAAAACTAGTATTAAACTCTGAAATCACAAAAAAAGATTACGTTCAAACTAAATATACAAATTTGTAGGTTTATGATAATTAGTAATTAATAGGCTAGCCACCTCGGATAACTTAGAGCCTTAGTTAACTGGAGCTTAAATAAAATGGGTAGTGTACTATGCCATTACATATTATGAAAAAAATCATTGTCAACAATTACAATTGTATGTTACTTTGAAAAGTGTTGCTAACGTAACGTAACTATCAGTAAGTAATTGAGAACTAAACATCGACACAAACCGGCCCAGTACAGATGCATTGTATATGGCAATAACTTAGATTGGTTATTTTTGGGATAACTTAATCAATTTGACCCTCTTGAATGAGATAATCACATTTGTTTTGTTTTTTTTTCGGAAAAAACGGTAAAGTGGTAAAAATTAGAAAATAAAAACATGAGTTTTGTCAACAAATATAGACGATTCATAAGTCATCTGTTTGTATTGGTTTTGTATTCGTAACTGTTTGATGTCTTGGTAAACGTGTACCATTCTTGAAGTTATATATGTTTTATATTTTCTGAAAGACAGTTTAGTGTAGATTTCATACATAAGTTTAGTTTTTGTCACAAACTGAATATTCTCCAGTAATTTGAAAGATTCCACCACCCTACATAGGTAAAAGAATTCTCCCACTTTTATGCTGTGTGTGTATTCCATAATGGGTAATGTTAACAGTTTGACCAGCCTCAATATTTTCACAATCTTATGTTAAGCAAATATTCGTTTGCTAGCGATGTCGCAATATGGCGATAAGTATCGCTATCAAAACATTTACTCACTGTCATTGTGTATTGCGAGTTGTGAGATGCATATCAGCAAGTATACTTTCAGGCTTGATTGGTTGGTGAGGTTGACATGGGGCTTAGTAGGTTAAGTAGCTTGGGTTAGGAGCCTCGTGCCTCGGCAAACTGTCGGCGTAGTTGAAATGGCCAAAAAAAACTAAAGTCAATCCACCAGACCACACCGTCTTATAAACATTACCTAACACAACGCACCTAGCACCTGAACATAGTTATTTTTGCCTCATATCCCCAATTAGGTTAGGTTTGGCTGGTTATCATAGCTAAAATAAATTTTATTTTACATTATAATTTTCATTATTAGTTCATAAAAAATTATCTTATCATTATAATATAATTTAGTTAATATTATTTTTATGAGCAGAACACGATCAAAATATTATTTTGATCGGGTTCCGTTTGTTTTTTTTAGACGTCGGGTTTTAACTATAAGCCAACAGCTGTTTTATGACGTCACGTTCTGCTCCTATTGTAACATTTCATTAGCGATGCAGTTTCAATACAGCGATGCGATTAAGTTAAGACGTGGTTGCGATGCGATCACATCAATAGTTTTTGTCGATGCTCATATGACATCGTGCGGTTTGTACTCCTGTCATATGATGAATGTTTCCACATGTTTGTGTTACCAACGAAATTTGCGTCAGTACTTTGTGCAAGTTACGTTATTATTGTACTATTTGCTTTCAAACTGTAGTATTTGTATTGCAAGTATATCCTTCCTCCCCTTCAACTGTTAGTTGCCAAAAAATAATGAAATCGTTCACTTGTACCCGCCATGGAGCATTGGAATATTTTACTTCGTTAATATAAAATTTGTTAAGTTTGTTTTTTCCATGAAACCAATGTTTCCTTTGTGATCATATTGTTCAGGAGGGTCGAATTGATGAAGTTATCCCAAAAAATAACCAATCTAATATTGCCATACACAATGCATTTTTACCCTAGGCCCTAACTTAAATAAAAAGAGTATGGTAGGTCTACTCAGAACGGTACAGTCGGCACGACTCTTATTCGATAAAGGTAGGTTAGGTGAGATGTAAACTGCTCGTTAACCAAGGTGTTAGTATGGCAGCAGTTTAGTTGGGTTATTTTATTGTTGATAATAAAAAGTTGGTGGCATCACTCATGTCTTCATATATGTGGAGGCGTAGAGGAAATACTTTGCTTAAGCCCTGAATTATTTACTTGAGCTACCAATAAAATTAAGCATTTGATTACAGGCCTAGCCTCCTCTCTAAAGCCTTGTACGACTCAAGGTTAGATCTCACTTTTGTACTATTAACATTCAATCTTTGAAGGGGTCTGAGAACTTAATTTGCAAATTTTATGCAAATATGTTATTACTCATAGACTAGCATTTTGCCTGCTCCAGCTTTAGTGAGACTACTCAAGCCAAGTTAATTTTGTGAGCTAGGCATACCTACTTTGAAATTCAGATAACCTTACTTGAACGTAAGATGGATTACACTGTGTATGTATGGCAATTTATTGATTGGAGGATAAGTAGGCAAAATTGACTAGGCCTAAGTTATTTTGTCAAACAAAACTGTTTGTCCTAGGATATCCTTCTAACATCAATCAGCCGCTTCCTTAAAGGAGTTGCAGGGGTTACTTAAAGCCTAAAATAACACTGAACCAGTACCTTTACAGATAAATTTTCACATACCTTACCACCCATCTTGACGACATATAGCAATAGCAAAACTTAGCAATTGCGAGCCGTTCTTTGACAAATTTGGTCACTGAGCTCTATGTTATATTTTGTAAAGAAAAAAACCTCTTTCAACTTGGGAACCAAGTGATATAATGCTTATGATCAAATTGAAACAAATAGATGTTCCTCCCCCAAGGGTGAACAAACGGACACCTTCTATGCGGCAGGTGCGCAGTGGAAGTCTTTAAATTGTTATTATATTAGGATTGGCTTGGGCCAGTAGCATAAAAGGTTATATGTACTCAGAGGTCCTTTGGGGATCGGAGTGGATGATCGACAGTTGTCAATGAAACCATGATTAACACTTCATTCCATTTAATACCTATGTGCCTTGATTCCAAAATGTACAAACAATAATATAATGATTTGCCACAAGATTACCAAACAGTATATATTAGAAAAAGGATTGCAGGAAGCTTATACTTAATTCAACGTATTAAAAAGAGAACAAGTTATATTGTTTTTGGCAGAATTTGGCTGTATGCAATATAGTTGTATGTTTACTTTACTACCCATGAGGTGAGTAGAGAGAAACTAAGGGTTTAACGCCACTTTCGGCACTTTTTTCCCATGTTATTCTTATGGGGATCAGTTTTTGCACCGACGCCCGATCCTACCCTACACAAATTTTCTTTTTGGCCAGTACCCTTGCCTTAAATACATTTTCCCCATATATTTTTAAAATTTGCTCTAAATTCATTTTAATATATCCTTTGCAGAAATCCACGAGTTCTGGCTACTTGGGAACCCGAGCCATTTGACATATAATAAATCACCTTTCCTCCTAATTACCTTCCCTACCAAATACATGTCTTTATATTTAGTTTTTAACAATTCTTCTGTACAAAATCCTCCTTTGATTATATTGCCATTTTCATCTTTCAAAATATAAGTCACAGGCTTTGTTTTCTTAACTTCTGCTATTGTAAAAAGCTCTCCCGTCCAGTTAGGGGTATATCCTTTACTAAATACATGTTTATATTTAGATATCCTTACACTATCCCCCACCTTATATCTTGGCTTTTTAACTTGTACTTTAGATGCTAACCTTTCATGTACATCTTTAGAGTTCTTAGCACTTACTTGGTTAGGCTTCATCTCTATGGATCTATGTACTTTATTATTATATATCCTTATTAACTTTGGAAGTAAATCCAACCACTTGTAACTCCCTTGTGCACTAAACTCTCTATACAACCAATTCTTTAAAGTTCTCTGGAACCTTTCCACAATAGCCGCCTTAGTTGTAGAGTAAGTGTGGTAGTGATTAATATTTAGAATTTTCATTAGTTTGGTAAAATGTTCATTAAAAAATTCTTTTCCGTTATCAGATTGAATATTTTTAACTCCCTTTGGGAGAATAGTTTTTATAGCTTCTGTGACTACTAATCCAGTTTTATTCTTTAGTGGAGGAGCATAAGCTTTTTTAGAAAATGTGTCTATTAAAGTTAAAATATATTTATTCCCAGAATTCTAACTAGCATAATTCCGCATATCTATTAAATCGATTTGAACAGTTTCGTTTATACCCAACACCTTAAAAGACCTTCTAACAAAGTTCTTTCTCGCGGGCTTATGCAATTCGTAAGCAATTTTTTCCATTTTTTATTCTTTATTTTTAATGTTAACGTATCTGCCAGTCTCTGTCGTTTCAAAAACACCTCCATTGCTACCAATTAACATACCATCACTCATTCTTTGATATACATAGTTTTTTGGCAAATATGCCTCTCCATCTAAAGTCTTAAATCCGCTTAAAGATGTAGGGTCTGCAACCAACAATTTAGGATTGTACATCATCAAATCGATTTGATTATTGTCTTGTATAAATTTATTAGTTTTATTGTTAAACCTTAATGCATGTGATTTTAAACAAATATCAAATTTAATATTGTCTTGTCTAAAAGTTTTAATATTATCGTCATACCTCAAAACTTGTGACATTAAACAAATATCACTCCTATCTTTGCCTTCAGGTACATTCTTTATTAATTTGTCCTCTGCATCCCACATATCGCTATCTAATGTTAATACATTATAATTTTTGTCCCCCTGTTTTATTATGCTTTTCTCACCTTTTGTTAATATTTGATTAACAACAGCCACATCATTTGGCAATGTTCCAGGTAAAATGTTTGTTATTTGCTTATTTTTACCATCAAATTTAAGACCGTCTAAAGTCACAGTCTGATGTTTTGTAACACAATCGTTCTCATCAAGAGCGGGTTTAACACGAACTAGCCTTTTATTATTAAAATCCCAAAAGTTTAGATCCATTTTTGGTACTTGAGAGACGTTTACAACATCATCGCTTTCTTTACCAGCCAACAAATTACTTATTTTTCGCTTTTTGGCATTCCAAATACCATTCTCTGATTCCAAAAATTCATAATTATTTTTGTCTTGTACAAAGACACCATCTTTTCTTATTAAAGTTTGCTCTAATGTGGGTACATCGGTTGAGCTTTCACCTCGTTTAACATTAGTAATTTTGCGTTTATTAGCGTTCCAATTATTACTCTTGGATTCTAAAAACTTATATTTAGTATTACCTTGTACAAAAGCATCACCTTTTCTGGTTACCGTCTGCCCCAAAGTCGATACATCATCAGTAAACTCCCCACCTTTAACACTACTAATTTTATAATTTAAAGCATTCCAACCATCATCTTTTAGATTTAAAGTAGTTTCTTTAAAACTTCTAGCTTCTGGTTTACTATACGGGTTATATACGCGATAAAATTTATCTATCATCTTTTTATTTAATAAACAATTCCACTTTCCCTCAATTCTTCTATGATAGAATCTATCTCATTATCCACTCCAGAATTTCCCGCCAATCGGCTTAACCAAAGCAGTCTTAACCTATCTACAAGCTCATTAGGATCGTCCCAATAAACATAGTCTATTTTATTACCAGTTACCTGCCTTAAACCTTCACCAACAGTCTTAAACAGGGGTTTAATTATATTAAGATATTTAGTGTGTTTATTACTTGACATCGCCGCACCTGGTTTATAACCCTTTAAATGTGCATTTGTAGCTTCCAAAATCTCTTTATAATTTTGCAAATCAACCTGACTATAGTTTACGGGTTCTTTTAAAGTTAACAATTCCCACAATCCCTTTGTCCCTTTATAAATTGTTTCTCCAACTGTAACATCATCATTGGCAATTTGAACTTCCTGATTCCCAATAAAAAATTTATTTCCTTCTCGCCTAATACCATATGTGGTGTCTGTCATACTACTTCTACTAAGGTAATTTCCTAAATAGTCTGATGCTAAAAGACCAAAATCTAATTTGTGCGGTGTTATCTGGGTTATTCTTGGTATTCTAGACGGGGTCTTTTCTAAAATCATTGGGAGAACTGGCCTCTCTGTTTTTGTGGCTAAATTTTTTAATTCTTGCAAAGGCTCTATTAACGGTTGTAATGTTTGGAACCTCTCTTCAGCCTCTAGAAATTTACCACGTTTTAACGTCCTATATTTTTCTCTTATTTGTTTTGCAGACTCTACCAATTCTTGTAGAATATTTGTTTTCATTTTATTTACATTTTATTTATCTCATTTGTCAAAGGATTATACTCAAACACTTTATCGTGTATTATTAGGCAATATGCAGATGTGTTTGAAGGGACATTTTCTGCAGTTTCAATTTCTAATTTAATATCTACAACCCCCTCTTTGACTGATTCATTCTGCCTAGAACAATCTATTACAATTAGAGGATATTTCTTTATAAAGTCAGCTCTGTTAAACATAGGATTGGGGACGGTGTTGTAATAACTCTCCTTAAACCTCACAAACATCTCATAAGCTTTAGAGGCATCTCCATTTTCAAAGTCGAGATTTAAATCACTATAAGGATAATATTCAGAGTTTAAAAACACTTTGAGATTTTTCAATTTACAGTGATCAAATTCATCAGTTCTTTTTCGTGCACTGTTGTCCCTACCAGTTTGGAAACCAAATATAATATACCTGGGCTTCTCCAAACTCGAAGACGTCTTAACTGACCATGTATGTCTCTTGGTTTCGGGGTATGATGGGAGTTCGTGTAGCTCCAAACTTCTAAATGCAATTTGCAAATTTTTATTTTGCAATAACATCTTTTGTAATTGAAGCTTCTCCCCATCAGATGGCACCACATGCGGCATCACCCACTGAATCGATTTAAGTGTAATTTTAGGAATAGGATTGACCCCAGTTGGAGCATTAGATGTTGTTAATATACAATTTAAGTCGTTTTTGGATCTTTTCAACACCAATTAACATTTACTAAAACCTTATTAAAATCCTCAAACACACCCATTAACAGCTCTAACGGGACACAAGTACTAAACTTGCCGCTTTTATGGAACTCCTTTAAATTTTCATCAGAATCAAACGCTACATTTGACAATTTCGTTGTTTTATTGTAAGAGCACAATATTTTCATAAGACTGGAAATTCCCGGATTTCTTACAATATCTATTTCTTTACCAGCAACTTCATATCTAATTTCGTCAAATAAGAATGCAAATGCATTATTTATAAAATGTCCTTTATCATGATTCTCTATTTCTCCTTTAATATACAGATAACTCCTACATGGGAGTGTTAGTAAATCTTGATTATTTATGCATATTCGAATTTCATCGGAATTAATTATTGCTAAAGTGTTGTGTGGAACATAGGAGTGATTTGTAATTTTAACCACGCTATCGTCGTATTGAAATTTTCCTGTAACGTCTAGAAAATCTTCCATTTTTATTAATAGAAAATTTTAACTTCAACCCAATTGATCGCAGAAACCTGGCATTTTGCACACTCAGTCCGTTCTTGTAAATTCTCATATCTTTTTTATATGACAAGTAATTGTAGTTTATTCTTTATTAAAGTCAATTGGCTTGTCGTGTTGATCTGCAAATGTAATGCTAACAACATCTAAACTTCTCTTATTTACAGGGAAGTATATAATATTTCTGGGGACCTCAATAATTTTGTAGCCGGGAGGAGCTTCTGTGTAAAAACTGTGTATGGTGTGTGATTTGTCACCATTTAAATAAGACCCATTCACAATATTACATTTTACTCTAATCACATTTACATTATTTATGTTGATTTTATTTACGGATTTAAACGCAATATCTGGAGTTGAAAATCCTTTAAATCCCAATAATTCAGACCCTAAACACGGTTTTGTAAAATCAAACACATGGCCAGAATGTAATGTGGCTTTCATAGTTTTATTATCGGCTATAAGTACAAAATCTGGGAGTTGCTTTTGAATTTCCTTCGCAAGCTCAAACACTTCGTATGTACCTTCAGCAATTTCAATTACATTTGGAGCTTTGTGATCGTAATAATACACATCCTCACCCTCGTCTGTAGTTAATTTTGTGTCTTTAAGTTTATTTAATTTTGGAACTAGCCCTTTGTAAAATATAAGTTTGACTTTTGTATTAATTAATGCTACTTTATTTTGTATAATAACTTCAATTTTACCATCTAATGCTCGGTTTAATTCGTGAATTGTGACCTCCCCTTTTGGGGTTGTAATTTTGTGCATTTTGTAATATGTCAAAGTATTTAGAGGTTTTTTAACATTAAATATAGAATTATAACTTTGAAAATCTACCAGTCCAATTACATAATCACCATTTAATTCTATAGGAGGAAAGAACACCGACTTCAACTCTGGCTCTGTACCCGTAAATGTTATAGTAAATGAATCCATTTTTATAAACTAAAATTTTTTAGAAATGATAAACATAAAATTCCACAAATGGAACTGTTTAAATCTTGTATTTGATCAGTTGTATAGTAAATTTTAGATGGTACAAAATATTCAATTACCTCTTTTGGAGGCTGTATTCCGAATGGGTCAAAATATATTACAATATCTTTATTTTTACGATATGCTGTCCAATGTGTGCCCCTGTCACTGTCTAAATTAATAATTCCACATTCTCTTACTTTTGGTCTCTGTTTTCTTAGCTCACTTTCAAGGAGTGTACCTAAAAAACGAGCTAAGAAAACAGAGACTAAAAGTAAGAGAATGTGGAATTATTAATTTAGACAGTGATAGGGGCACACATTGGACAGCATATCGTAAAAATAAAGATATTGTAATATATTTTGACCCATTCGGAATACAGCCTCCAAAAGAGGTAATTGAATATTTTGTACCATCTAAAATTTACTATACAACTGATCAAATACAAGATTTAAACAGTTCCATTTGTGGAATTTTATGTTTATCATTTCTAAAAAATTTTAGTTTATAAAAATGGATTCATTTACTATAACATTTACGGGTACAGAGCCAGAGTTGAAGTCGGTGTTCTTTCTTCCTATAGAATTAAATGGTGATTATGTAATTGGACTGGTAGATTTTCAAAGTTATAATTCTATATTTAATGTTAAAAAACCTCTAAATACTTTGACATATTACAAAATGCACAAAATTACAACCCCAAAAGGGGAGGTCACAATTGACGAATTAAACCGAGCATTAGATGGTAAAATTGAAGTTATTATACAAAATAAAGTAGCATTAATTAATACAAAAGTCAAACTTATATTTTACAAAGGGCTAGTTCCAAAATTAAATAAACTTAAAGACACAAAATTAACTATAGACGAGGGTGAGGATGTGTATTATTACGATCACAAAGCTCCAAATGTAATTGAAATTGCTGAAGGTACATACGAAGTGTTTGAGCTTGCGAAGGAAATTCAAAAGCAACTCCCAGATTTTGTACTTATAGCCGATAATAAAACTATGAAAGCCACATTACATTCTGGCCATGTGTTTGATTTTACAAAACCGTGTTTAGGGTCTGAATTATTGGGATTTAAAGGATTTTCAACTCCAGATATTGCGTTTAAATCCGTAAATAAAATCAACATAAATAATGTAAATGTGATTAGAGTAAAATGTAATATTGTGAATGGGTCTTATTTAAATGGTGACAAATCACACACCATACACAGTTTTTACCCAGAAGCTCCTCCTGGCTACAAAATTATTGAGGTCCCCAGAAATATTATATACTTCCCTGTAAATAAGAGAAGTTTAGATGTTGTTAGCATTACATTTGCAGATCAACACGACAAGCCAATTGACTTTAATAAAGAATAAACTACAATTACTTGTCATATAAAAAAGATATGAGAATTTACAAGAACGGACTGAGTGTGCAAAATGCCAGGTTTCTGCGATCAATTGGGTTGAAGTTAAAATTTTCTATTAATAAAAATGGAAGATTTTCTAGACGTTACAGGAAAATTCCAATACGACGATAGCGTGGTTAAAATTACAAATCACTCCTAAGTTCCACACAACACTTTAGCAATAAATAATTCCGATGAAATTCGAATATGCATAAATAATCAAGATTTACTAACACTCCCATGTAGGAGTTATCTGTATATTAAAGGAGAAATAGAGAATCATGATAAAGGACATTTTATAAATAATGCATTTGCATTCTTATTTGACGAAATTAGATATGAAGTTGCTGGTAAAGAAATAGATATTGTAAGAAATCCGGGAATTTCCAGTCTTATGAAAATATTGTGCTCTTACAATAAAACAACGAAATTGTCAAATGTAGCGTTTGATTCTGATGAAAATTTAAAGGAGTTCCATAAAAGCGGCAAGTTTAGTACTTGTGTCCCGTTAGAGCTGTTAATGGGTGTGTTTGAGGATTTTAATAAGGTTTTAGTAAATGTTAAACAAGAATTGGTGTTGAAAAGATCCAAAAACGACTTAAATTGTATATTAACAACATCTAATGCTCCAACTGGGGTCGATCCTATTCCTAAAATTACACTTAAATCGATTCAGTGGGTGATGCCGCATGTGGTGCCATCTGATGGGGAGAAGCTTCAATTACAAAAGATGTTATTGCAAAATAAAAATTTGCAAATTGCATTTAGAAGTTTGGAGCTACACGAACTCCCATCATACCCCGAAACCAAGAGACATACATGGTCAGTTAAGACGTCTTCGAGTTTGGAGAAGCCCAGGTATATTATATTTGGTTTCCAAACTGGTAGGGACAACAGTGCACGAAAAAGAACTGATGAATTTGATCACTGTAAATTGAAAAATCTCAAAGTGTTTTTAAACTCTGAATATTATCCTTATAGTGATTTAAATCTCGACTTTGAAAATGGAGATGCCTCTAAAGCTTATGAGATGTTTGTGAGGTTTAAGGAGAGTTACTACAACACCGTCCCCGATCCTATGTTTAACAGAGCTGACTTTATAAAGAAATATCCTCTAATTGTAATAGATTGTTCTAGGCAGAATGAATCAGTCAAAGAGGGGGTTGTAGATATTAAATTAGAAATTGAAACTGCAGAAAATGTCCCTTCAAACACATCTGCATATTGCCTAATAATACACGATAAAGTGTTTGAGTATAATCCTTTGACAAATGAGATAAATAAAATGTAAATAAAATGAAAACAAATATTCTACAAGAATTGGTAGAGTCTGCAAAACAAATAAGAGAAAAATATAGGACGTTAAAACGTGGTAAATTTCTAGAGGCTGAAGAGAGGTTCCAAACATTCCAACCGTTAATAGAGCCTTTGCAAGAATTACAAAATTTAGCCACAAAAACAGAGAGGCCAGTTCTCCCAATGATTTTAGAAAAGACCCCGTCTAGAATACCAAGAATAACCCAGATAACACCGCACAAATTAGATTTTGGTCTTTTAGCATCAGACTATTTAGGAAATTACCTTAGTAGAAGTAGTATGACAGACACCACATATGGTATTAGGCGAGAAGGAAATAAATTTTTTATTGGGAATCAGGAAGTTCAAATTGCCAATGATGATGTTACAGTTGGAGAAACAATTTATAAAGGGACAAAGGGATTGTGGGAATTGTTAACTTTAAAAGAACCCGTAAACTATAGTCAGGTTGATTTGCAAAATTATAAAGAGATTTTGGAAGCTACAAATGCACATTTAAAGGGTTATAAACCAGGTGCGGCGATGTCAAGTAATAAACACACTAAATATCTTAATATAATTAAACCCCTGTTTAAGACTGTTGGTGAAGGTTTAAGGCAGGTAACTGGTAATAAAATAGACTATGTTTATTGGGACGATCCTAATGAGCTTGTAGATAGGTTAAGACTGCTTTGGTTAAGCCGATTGGCGGGAAATTCTGGAGTGGATAATGAGATAGATTCTATCATAGAAGAATTGAGGGAAAGTGGAATTGTTTATTAAATAAAAAGATGATAGATAAATTTTATCGCGTATATAACCCGTATAGTAAACCAGAAGCTAGAAGTTTTAAAGAAACTACTTTAAATCTAAAAGATGATGGTTGGAATGCTTTAAATTATAAAATTAGTAGTGTTAAAGGTGGGGAGTTTACTGATGATGTATCGACTTTGGGGCAGACGGTAACCAGAAAAGGTGATGCTTTTGTACAAGGTAATACTAAATATAAGTTTTTAGAATCCAAGAGTAATAATTGGAACGCTAATAAACGCAAAATTACTAATGTTAAACGAGGTGAAAGCTCAACCGATGTACCCACATTAGAGCAAACTTTAATAAGAAAAGATGGTGTCTTTGTACAAGACAAAAATAATTATGAATTTTTGGAATCAGAGAATGGTATTTGGAATGCCAAAAAGCGAAAAATAAGTAATTTGTTGGCTGGTAAAGAAAGCGATGATGTTGTAAACGTCTCTCAAGTACCAAAAATGGATCTAAACTTTTGGGATTTTAATAATAAAAGGCTAGTTCGTGTTAAACCCGCTCTTGATGAGAACGATTGTGTTACAAAACATCAGACTGTGACTTTAGACGGTCTTAAATTTGATGGTAAAAATAAGCAAATAACAAACATTTTACCTGGAACATTGCCAAATGATGTGGCTGTTGTTAATCAAATATTAACAAAAGGTGAGAAAAGCATAATAAAACAGGGGGACAAAAATTATAATGTATTAACATTAGATAGCGATATGTGGGATGCAGAGGACAAATTAATAAAGAATGTACCTGAAGGCAAAGATAGGAGTGATATTTGTTTAATGTCACAAGTTTTGAGGTATGACGATAATATTAAAACTTTTAGACAAGACAATATTAAATTTGATATTTGTTTAAAATCACATGCATTAAGGTTTAACAATAAAACTAATAAATTTATACAAGACAATAATCAAATCGATTTGATGATGTACAATCCTAAATTGTTGGTTGCAGACCCTACATCTTTAAGCGGATTTAAGACTTTAGATGGAGAGGCATATTTGCCAAAAAACTATGTATATCAAAGAATGAGTGATGGTATGTTAATTGGTAGCAATGGAGGTGTTTTTGAAACGACAGAGACTGGCAGATACGTTAACATTAAAAATAAAGAATAAAAAATGGAAAAAATTGCTTACGAATTGCATAAGCCCGCGAGAAAGAACTTTGTTAGAAGGTCTTTTAAGGTGTTGGGTATAAACGAAACTGTTCAAATCGATTTAATAGATATGCGGAATTATGCTAGAGAGAATTCTGGGAATAAATATATTTTAACTTTAATAGACACATTTTCTAAAAAAGCTTATGCTGCTCCACTAAAGAATAAAACTGGAGTAGTAGTCACAGAAGCTATAAAAACTATTCTCCCAAAGGGAGTTAAAAATATTCAATCTGATAACGGAAAAGAATTTTTTAATGAACATTTTACCAAACTAATGAAAATTCTAAATATTAATCACTACCACACTTACTCTACAACTAAGGCGGCTATTGTGGAAAGGTTCCAGAGAACTTTAAAGAACTGGTTGTATAGAGAGTTTAGTGCACAAGGGAGTTACAAGTGGTTGGATTTACTTCCAAAGTTAATAAGGATATATAATAATAAAGTACATAGATCCATAGGGATGAAGCCTAACCAAGTAAGTGCTAAGAACTCTAAAGATGTACATGAAAGGTTAGCATCTAAAGTACAAGTTAAAAAGCCAAGATATAAGGTGGGGGATAGTGTAAGGATATCTAAATATAAACATGTATTTAGTAAAGGATATACCCCTAACTGGACGGGAGAGCTTTTTACAATAGCAGAAGTTAAGAAAACAAAGCCTGTGACTTATATTTTGAAAGATGAAAATGGCAATATAATCAAAGGAGGATTTTATACAGAAGAATTGTTAAAGACTAAATATAAAGACATGTATTTGGTAGAGAAGGTAATTAGGAGGAAAGGTGATTTATTATATGTCAAATGGCTCGGGTTCCCAAGTAGCCAGAACTCGTGGATTTCTGCAAAGGATATATTAAAATGAATTTAGAGCAAATTTTAAAAATATATGGGGAAAATGTATTTAAGGCAAGGGTACTGGCCAAAAAGAAAATTTGTGTAGGGTAGGATCGGGCGTCGGTGCAAAAACTGATCCCCATAAGAATAACATGGGAAAAAAGTGCCGAAAGTGGCGTTAAACCCTTAGTTTCTCTCTACTCACCTCATGGGTAGTAAAGTAAACATACAACTATATTGCATACAGCCAAATTCTGCCAAAAACAATATAACTTGTTCTCTTTTTAATACGTTGAATTAAGTATAAGCTTCCTGCAATCCTTTCTCTAATATATACTGTTTGGTAATCTTGTGGCAAATCATTATATTATTGTTTGTACATTTTGGAATCAAGGCACATAGGTATTAAATGGAATGAAGTGTTAATCATGGTTTCAGTGACAACTGTCGATCATCCACTCCGATCCCCAAAGGACCTCTGAGTACATATAACCTTTTATGCTACTGGCCCAAGCCAATCCTAATATAATAACAATTTAAAGACTTCCACTGCGCACCTGCCGCATAGAAGGTGTCCGTTTGTTCACCCTTGGGGGAGGAACATCTATTTGTTTCAATTTGATCATAAGCATAATATCACTTGGTTCCCAAGTTGAAAGAGGTTTTTTTCTTTACAAAATATAACATAGAGCTCAGTGACCAAATTTGTCAAAGAACGGCTCGCAATTGCTAAGTTTTGCTATTGCTATATGTCGTCAAGATGGGTGGTAAGGTATGTGAAAATTTATCTGTAAAGGTAGTGGTTCAGTGTTATTTTAGGCTTTAAGTAACCCCTGCAACTCCTTTAAGGAAGCGGCTGATTGATGTTAGAAGGATATCCTAGGACAAACAGTTTTGTTTGACAAAATAACTTAGGCCTAGTCAATTTTGCCTACTTATCCTCCAATCAATAAATTGCCATACATACACAGTGTAATCCATCTTACGTTCAAGTAAGGTTATCTGAATTTCAAAGTAGGTATGCCTAGCTCACAAAATTAACTTGGCTTGAGTAGTCTCACTAAAGCTGGAGCAGGCAAAATGCTAGTCTATGAGTAATAACATATTTGCATAAAATTTGCAAATTAAGTTCTCAGACCCCTTCAAAGATTGAATGTTAATAGTACAAAAGTGAGATCTAACCTTGAGTCGTACAAGGCTTTAGAGAGGAGGCTAGGCCTGTAATCAAATGCTTAATTTTATTGGTAGCTCAAGTAAATAATTCAGGGCTTAAGCAAAGTATTTCCTCTACGCCTCCACATATATGAAGACATGAGTGATGCCACCAACTTTTTATTATCAACAATAAAATAACCCAACTAAACTGCTGCCATACTAACACCTTGGTTAACCCATTGAGGTAGTAATTTTATTCTATTTGTAGTAGCCTATAACGGGAATTGATTGGTGCTGCACTCTAGTAGCAAAATATGTAACTAATGACTGCGGGCGTCTACGGTTCTATCCGCTAGGGGCGCGGACTGACTGAAAACACTTAATATCGCCGCCAGGCCTTTGGTCGTGTTAGCTGAGTTGGCTACGTCGTGGAAACACCTTGGCCAGGTGGCGATACGATGTTCGTGGGTTCGATTCCCGCACACGACCAAAACTGACCAGTTGTGCAACTCTCAATGAGTTAACCAGTCTGTGGCAACGTTGGTGGGAGGGCCCAAGTAAAATAAACGGTGGCAGGCTTGCTTGGAAGTTGACGGGATAGGTTAATTCTTTGAGACTTGCACATGGTCAACACTGATTTTGCTAATTTTTACTTATGTCTACTGTGTGTGTGCCAATGCGACTCTCTAAACTGAAAGAAAACAATATTTTAATTAAAATATGCCATTAATCCATTTAAAAACACCAATTTTATACTCCAATTCACACGTTAATAAAATTACAAGTAAGGAACGAGACCTGCTCGTATGTCTACGCCAATGGGTTAACGAGCAGTTTACATCTCACCTAACCTACCTTTATCGAATAAGAGTCGTGCCGACTGTACCGTTCTGAGTAGACCTACCATACTCTTTTTATTTAAGTTAGGGCCTAGGGTAAAAATGCATTGTGTATGGCAATATTAGATTGGTTATTTTTTGGGATAACTTCATCAATTCGACCCTCCTGAACAAGATGATCACAAAGGAAACATTGGTTTCATGGAAAAAACAAACTTAACAAATTTTATATTAACGAAGTAAAATATTCCAATGCTCCATGGCGGGTACAAGTGAACGATTTCATTATTTTTTGGCAACTAACAGTTGAAGGGGAGGAAGGATATACTTGCAATACAAATACTACAGTTTGAAAGCAAATAGTACAATAATAACGTAACTTGCACAAAGTACTGACGCAAATTTCGTTGGTAACACAAACATGTGGAAACATTCATCATATGACAGGAGTACAAACCGCACGATGTCATATGAGCATCGACAAAAACTATTGATGTGATCGCATCGCAACCACGTCTTAACTTAATCGCATCGCTGTATTGAAACTGCATCGCTAATGAAATGTTACAATAGGAGCAGAACGTGACGTCATAAAACAGCTGTTGGCTTATAGTTAAAACCCGACGACGTCTAAAAAAAACAAACGGAACCCGATCAAAATAATATTTTGATCGTGTTCTGCTCATAAAAATAATATTAACTAAATTATATTATAATGATAAGATAATTTTTTATGAACTAATAATGAAAATTATAATGTAAAATAAAATTTATTTTAGCTATGATAACCAGCCAAACCTAACCTAATTGGGGATATGAGGCAAAAATAACTATGTTCAGGATATATTAAAATGAATTTAGAGCAAATTTTAAAAATATATGGGGAAAATGTATTTAAGGCAAGGGTACTGGCCAAAAAGAAAATTTGTGTAGGGTAGGATCGGGCGTCGGTGCAAAAACTGATCCCCATAAGAATAACATGGGAAAAAAGTGCCGAAAGTGGCGTTAAACCCTTAGTTTCTCTCTACTGAGGTGCCGGACGACAGGTAAATAACAAGTCGGTATGGTCAGATATCTGAATGTATTCAACAATAACGGATTACAATGTCACAAAATATGCTATAAATGATTTCTTCCTGTTTTCCTTTATACCTTTTATACATATATATATATATTTGTAACTTGAAACAATAAAAAATGTGACAATTCAAATGGCACTGGTCATCACTGTCTTATTTTGAGCATTAGGCGCCGCTGAGCCCTATCACAGAAACTTTTTTGTTTTATTTGATTGATTTGGGGTTGGCAACGCTCAGAATATTTCACAAATATAACTGGCCAGTTATAATAAGCAACAGGGTAATTTGGCGGGTATATACCTCACCTGTATCAGCAGCCTTTTTTTTAGGGAAGACTGGTGACTGCACCAAGTCTTTAGTTGTGTGGTTTATATTTTTATTTTATGAATTTAATAGAGCGCTATCCTCCCAACCCATTCAACACTTTTTATATATATATATATATATATATATATATATATATATATATATATATATATATATATATATATATATATATATATATATTTAAGCTATCGATTTTATTGGGTCGCCTGCTCCTTACAGACCATGCCAAAATGAAATTTTACTATCTTTTGAATACAATTTATTTGTCATAACCCCTGATTCATTCCATACAATATGAAAATATGTGAGCGATACTGTATTCTGAATATCGTAAATAAATACTTAATTACGACAAGCCTTTGACATTAAGTTGTGCATTGACTAGAACAACATGTATAAATATATCTTATATTTAAGTTACGGCAAACAGGAAATAATTTAATAATGCAAAATAATTACTTTAACATTTTAACATGCACTAAAGACTTTAGGGCTTCGGCTTCAACCGTGATGAACAAAATACTTTTTTAACAGGGTGACAATCATAAGGGTGACCTCAGTCAGGATTATTCTAAACGTACATTAAAATAAATAATTCGTTCAAATACATTGCTTTATATAACTTACAACTAACAAACATGGGATTTGTGGCTCTGGCTAAGACATGAACTAGAATATACACAAAAATTACAATTACTTACAAATAACGGGTCGACCCTCCTACACATGCGTCGTAAACGTACATTTAAAAAAACAAGTTGGCGGGCCGCTGCATGCCGACAATTTAAATATATTGAAAAGGCGCGACGAATAAATTCAGAATTTGGCCATTATTTCCGGTCGGGTCACGTGCAAAGTGATTTTACTTTAATTTCAAACTACACCTTGCGATAGAACGCTAATACTACAATCTACGATTATTTCTGAACAATTGAGAAGACTTTCTCACGCCTAAACAGATCTAGATTGACTCTACCCCGACCGAACGCCAAGAAAACTATATTAATTTTATCCTCGCGAGCAGCACAGCCTTATCCTGAAAGGACGTTAAACCAACTGTCTACGATTCTTGGTTCCCGGCGGCGGCGTCTAATCGTTCGTATCCTTCCGCCACCGTACTTGTGACCTTTGACATTGGCCCTATTTTCTTGTCAGCGCAGCTTATTGATATGAAATCGGCACATAATCACCCCCCCCAAAAAAATTGGGGCGACCAGGCCGCAGGCCCGCTACGGCACAGGTGCTACCCCGAACCAATTTGGGCGAAGCGCAGTGCACGGAACGCTACACAACTTAACTACCAAATGACAATGGCAAATAAATAAATAAATATCGATGCATATACTAAATACAGATAATAAATAGACACACATATAATAACATGTACAGCAATATATTCTTGAATTTACATGCGTCAATACCATTCTACCGCTAACCTAATAAGATAATAAAAAACAATTATTCCGTTTCCACGTTTGAGGGTTCCCTAATTTCAGAGAGGGAGGAATGTTTGGCTGAGTGACGCCATGGCACCTTACAACAATGTGTTTATCTTGTGGGAACAAAAAGATTGGTGGGAGGAACGCGCACGCCCCAACCACTATAAGTCCACCTCGCGGGTGTAATTAGCACCAACAGTTCCACATTCGAAAGTTCACACCATCGCAAAGCGTCGTCACATTGGGGTTGAAGATGAAGATGGTGGTGGTGTAGGTGTGAGGGAGTGGGTGTCGGCGGTGTCGGTAGTGGGGCCATCCGCCCGGGTTGTTGTAGGGCGCGTGCAGCTGAGGTAGAGGCTTATCAGTAGTTGGAATGCGGCCGGCGATGAATGGACATTATCTGGTCTGCCGTTGTAGTATCGTCTTTGGAATAGTGATTTGTTTTCTGGACAGAATGGAGGGAAAACAGAATGGAAATTAATAATTCTTACTGAGGGCGGGTTATTCAGTGATTGGATAAAAATATTTATCGATTTGATTGATTGTATTAAAGAAGGTGATGCATTGAGGGTGGGGGGGAGGGTTGATATAAAAATGTATTTGTTATTGTTTTTAAGGATTTTTAAGATGGATTTGAAGTTTGATTTGGTTTGATCAGGCGGATGACGTCTTAGGATGTCATTGATTGATACGAGAATCACACAAATGTCTTTGAAGGCGGACACCCGACGTCGCACGGCACGTTTGAGGTCATTGGTGGTCCATCCCCCTCGGGCGCCGCTGCAGTCAACCTCTCGAAGTGGCTCCGCTTTCCACCACTCCCTACACAACCTAACAGCCTGCGAATCCCCCAATACACTGACGGCGGGTAGTGGCTCGGCACAGTTCTCCATCTCTAAACAAGGACACACCTCCTTATCACACTGTGGCTCGGTGACACACTCTAAGCCTGTTTTTACCTAATCTCACTTTCTCACACATTTTATTATACCACTTTTTTATTATATTATATATTTTTTTCATTTTATTTATATATACCTTTTTTTTACATTACTATTCTAATCGCCGGGCGTTCCGGGACTAACTCTATAGTAATACTTTTTGACTTGAGCCACATGTACTACTCTGACCACCTTCGGATCCGATACTAATTGAATCTTAATGTTAACGGGGTTGAGTACCTTGAGGATTTCATAAGGGCCTTTCCAAGTTTGGGACAGCTTGTTGGAGATTTTATTCGCCTTGTTGCTCGGCACGTATTTTCGGTACACCACGAGATCGCCGGTCCGGAAGGGCGATGGTTTGCGATTTTTGTTGTACCACTCCCTACTTTTTTTATTCGAGGCCTTTAAATTATCAACGATTTTCCGTACCTTTTCGCTAGCGGTATCGGCGGGAAGCTCGTCGTCTAAATTCCACTGCAATTTTAGCGGGTGGTTCAGATCGCGCCCAAGGAAGGCTTGAGCCGGAGTTACGCCCGTACTCTCGTGGATCGCTGAATTGAAACCCATGCAAAGATATGGAAGGTTCTCGTCCCATTTATTTTGACTTTCAGTATGAAATATTTTTAATACGAACTTGAGGTTTCGGTTCAAACGTTCGGACTGATTGGAGTTTGGTCTGGCAACCGAGGTCGTTATGTGTTTCACACCTAGGCCAAAAAGAAAACCCTTAAATATTTCTAATTTGAAAATCGAAGCATTGTCCGAGCAAATGGTCTCCGGAAACCCGTGTTGTGCAAAAATGCTGTCCTTCAGAGCATTGACGATTGTTTTTGATGTGGCCCTCCTTAAGGGAATGACCCAACTGAATTTTGAAAATGTATCGATGCACACCAACGCGTAAGCATTGCCTGAAGTTGATCGCACGAGGGGTCCAAAGGTGTCGATGTGCAATCTTTCGAAACTTCGAGTCGGGGGCTGAGAATTCATAAGTCCGATTTGGCGGTTCTGGGCCGGTTTTGAAAGCTGGCATAGATCGCATGATCGCACGTAATGTTTGACGTCGTTGAAAATTCCGTCCCACGTGAAGTTTTTTGTGATCCTGGCAACAGTTTTCTTTATTCCCCAATGCGCGGACATCGATATGTCGTGGAAATATTTCATAAGCATGGTTCGCATTGATCGCGGAACAACGATTTTAGGCGCGCATTTTTGATTTTTTCGGTACTTTAAGATTCCGTTAATTATTAAAAAATGCGGTACGACATCTCCGTTTTCGATTTTATTAATGATGTCAATCAATTCCCGGTCCTCGTGCTGTTTGTCCTTCAATGAATCAAAAGTTTCGGGAAAACTTTGCAAAAACATCGCCTTTTCGACGCGCGATTCACCTTGGTTCCCCTCCCCGCCAAACATCCGACTCAACGTATCACTAACGATATTTTGCGTTCCCCTGCAATGCTCGATCCTGGAACACGGGAACTGAGAAAATCTCAACTTCCAACGGGCGAGCATCCCCGTGGTTTTATCTGATCCCATAACATACGTTATGACCATACAATCGGTTTTTAGCACGAAGGGGTGGTCAGTGAGGTACTCTTTGAATTTTTCTAGGCCATATAAGACGGCCGCAAACTCTTTTAAGTAAATGCTGTATTTTAGCTGGTTGTCCGAGAACGTCCGACTTGCGAAAGCTATGGCAACATTCCTCCCATCCCTGTTCTGTTCAAGGCAACAGCCCACTGCCGTTTCGCTTGCATCCGTGGATAGAATGAATGGCTCGTTCCAGTCGGGCAGGTGCAGTACCATTGGTGAGGACAGGCAGTCCCGGATTTTATTGAAACTGTCCTGCTGCTCTTTTACCCACCTAAACCTGATGTTTTTTCGCTTCAGCGCGTTCAGTGGCCGACTAATCTCCGAGAAGTTTGGGATAAACTTTGCGTAGTACGCCGCCATGCCAAGAAAGCGCTGATAAGCTTTGAGATTCTTCGGCCTGGGAAAATTCCTAATTGCCTCCGATTTGCTTTCATCGACGTACAACTTCCCGTCTTTAACTACGTGTGATAAAAATCGAATGCCGCGCTTTGCTAGCGTTACTTTACTCGGTTTGACTGTCAGACCGGCCTGCCTTAGGCGTTGTAGGACTTCTTTCAGATCATTGTAGTGGGACTCAGGGCAGGAACTGTAGATGCATAGGTCATCAACAAAGTTTATGACGCATTTGAATTTAAGATCCCCTAAAACTTCATCTACAATCCTACCCAACACCTGACTTCCAATCTTTATGCCCTGAGGACAAGTTTTGGGCTGATAAAGGGCGTATCCCACATTAAAAGCTGCATATTTACGGCTGTCTGGGTGGAGCAGGCACTGGTAATAACTATTGTTTAGATCCAATGTAGTGAAGTATCTAGCATCTTTGAAAATTGGAAGACCTTGTCAACTTCTGGCTGGGGAAAGCTATCCATCTCTATGTGCTTATTTAACTCTTTATAATTAACGACGAGTCTAAATTTCCCCGGTTCTTTCTTTGGTCGCAAAAAACCGCTGGAACTATATTCGGAAACACTTTTCTCTATTACACCTTGGTTTAAAAGATCCTGGACAGTTTCGCGCATAATTTTCGTTTTTTCTGGGGACAAAAAATATGGCCGCTGGCGAAACGGGACGATGTTATCGTTGATTTTGATTTTATATGGTTCCATCTTGGCTGTCCCTATTCTATCCGTGATGACGTCAATAAAGCCATTGATTAAATCGTCAAAACGTTTTTTTTGTTCAGGAGAGAGAGGGGAATCCCCGAGGTCGGGTCTTTCACACGAAGGAACCTCATTTTCGTCAAGTAAACAAAAACTACTTTCATCGCCCTTAAATCCGAATTTTACTCGATTCGCATTCAAATCAACTGACATCCTAGAAAACTTCATAAAATCGAAACCCAGCATCATGGAAAACGGAAGTGAATTTAAAACCCAGAATTCATAGTCCCATGAAAACTGTTGGAATTTTAAATGAACAGTAATTTCCTGCCTAGCCATTATCTCATCTCGATTTGCCATCTCCACACTGTGATTAATCTTTACTACTTTCTTAACTAACTTTCGCTCTTTTAATTGTGTGAAGAGATCACACAATACTAATAAACGATCGGCTACTTCCAGAGTCTAATAAAGATGAACAATGAAAACTTTCAGTAAAAAATATTTTCGCCATTGGAAGTTTCCCATTTAAATCAATAGCCTGTAACTTAGTTTTAGTGGGGGCTTGCAATTTCAAATGACTTTGATTCCCCTCTTCAAAGTCAAAACCTAGTTTAAACGTACTCTGCAATTTCTCGCGATGTGTCCCTCGTTATTGCATCTAAAACATTTCAACATTTTTTCCCTAGGCCGCGACCTCGGGTCGGAGGGGTGGGTGGGTGTGTTGTCGTTTTGTCTGGTGTCTCGGGGGGGGGGCGGGATGTACGCGCGCGCGCCATTAGTGAATGTCCTCGCTGAGTTTGGACCAAAGTACCGTGCCTCAGCTCGCACAGCGCTCGTAACACTGCTCGCTAAATCCCTGAGCTCATAAATCGTGCTTGGTTTCCTACAAAAATTAAAATAAGACCTGGTTTCAGGGCGGCATTTAGTTAAAGCTATCTCAATGACGTCATTTTCCGTCAAGTCGGTTTTTAATGCAAAAGCGACCGAAAGCAAATGCTCCACGTATTCTGAGAAAGATTCGTTGCCGGACTGAGGGCGCTCAAGTTCGATCGACTCATTTTCCCTTCTCCTCAATGGCGGAATAAAACGATCTAATATAGAACGATGTAGGTCATCCCAGCCAGACTGAGAGCCCAACGATTCCATCCACAGTTGAAATAGTTGGCCCTGTACCTTAGGGAGTAACAATTTAATTATTTCTCGTTGACATGAAGGGGCAATATTAAACAGAGGCATTAGTTTTTTCAAAAACGAAACTAATTTAAATTCGTCAGAGGCGTCGGTCTGCTCAATGTTTTTCAAAAGCTCCATAATGACAACATGATCAGTTTTATTCAGCATTTTTTGGGGGGAAGCCTCAACGTGAGGCACATGATTACAGTGTATAGGTGCAGGAGATGGGCAGAGAAGGTAGTCAGGGGGTTGAGAGTACTGGCGAGCGAAGGGCGGGGTGGAAGGGGCAGGCTGGCCGCGCGATAAGATAACCCGGCTGATGTCCTGTCACCGCCATCGATATAGTATTTATATCGATGGTCACCGCGCGTGGTGGGATCCTCTATCTCCGCATACTCAGTCGCGGCAGAAATATCCCTCACTGATTCGTTTCGTTCCGCCGCCCTCGACATGCGACCCAATTGTAGTTCATTATTGCCAATATTTTCTGCTGACGCTAACTGTTCGAGTTCATCATTGTTAAAATCCATCAGTGATTCGCCGTGCGCTAATGATATCGAGGCGCCAGTGCTGTGAGCGGCGGGGTGTACGACGTTTTCCGCGGCTCCCTCTGAGAAGGTGACCTGACCAATAGAGCGCGTTGGCATGTTCCCTCCTGTCCCCCGCCGCGATCCATCCGCAAGGTTCGAACACTCGTCATGCCTGCCTACACCTGCCCGGCTATCACGTGCTCGATTTGCCATCCGAGCATTCCTGTCGGCGGCTGTCGTCCGATAATTCGGCCCGAACAACTGTCGACTCATCCGACTTTACCTATCGGAGCAACCCAAAATGGTCTACTATAAAATAAAATTAATTTTAACTCGTTACGGCCCTCAAACGCCGATTCAATAAATTCATAAACTACAAGATCTCAACAATTAACATTCTAATTAACAATCAACATTCGAAAATAACAATGAATGATGAATAGACGATAATTAATCGAATATAGGTATGTAAATATATCTACAGCCAGGCCACAAACAATGCCTTAGCCAGAAACCACATTTTTTTGACCATCCACTCCTTTTCAAAATGTACCCATACTATCATTTATTTGTAAAGAAAAAAACCTCTTTCAACTTGGGAACCAAGTGATATTATGCTTATGATCAAATTGAAACAAATAGATGTTCCTCCCCCAAGGGTGAACAAACGGACACCTTCTATGCGGCAGGTGCGCAGTGGAAGTCTTTAAATTGTTATTATATTAGGATTGGCTTGGGCCAGTAGCATAAAAGGTTATATGTACTCAGAGGTCCTTTGGGGATCGGAGTGGATGATCGACAGTTGTCACTGAAACCATGATTAACACTTCATTCCATTTAATACCTATGTGCCTTGATTCCAAAATGTACAAACAATAATATAATGATTTGCCACAAGATTACCAAACAGTATATATTAGAGAAAGGATTGCAGGAAGCTTATACTTAATTCAACGTATTAAAAAGAGAACAAGTTATATTGTTTTTGGCAGAATTTGGCTGTATGCAATATAGTTGTATGTTTACTTTACTACCCATGAGGTGCCGGACGACAGGTAAATAACAAGTCGGTATGGTCAGATATCTGAATGTATTCAACAATAACGGATTGCAATGTCACAAAATATGCTATAAATGATTTCTTCCTGTTTTCCTTTATACCTTTTATACATATATATATTTGTAACTTGAAACAATAAAAAATGTGACAATTCAAATGGCACTGGTCATCATTGTCTTATTTTGAGCATTAGGCGCCGCTGAGCCCTATCACAGAAACTTTTTTGTTTTATTTGATTGATTTGGGGTTGGCAACGCTCAGAATATTTCACAAATATAACTGGCCAGTTATAATAAGCAACAGGGTAATTTGGCGGGTATATACCTCACCTGTATCAGCAGCCTTTTTTTTAGGGAAGACTGGTGACTGCACCAAGTCTGTAGTTGTGTGGTTTATATTTTTATTTTTATGAATTTAATAGAGCGCTATCCTCCCAACCCATTCAACACTTTATATATATATTTTTTTTTTTAAGCTATCGATTTTATTGGGTCGCCTGCCCAATATCTTATATTTAAGTTACGGCAAACAGGAAATAATTCAATAATGCAAAATAATTACTTTAACATTTTAACATGCACTAAAGACTTTAGGGCTTCGGCTTAAACCGTGATGAACAAAATACTTTTTTAACAGGGTACAGGGTGACAATCATAAGGGTGACCTCAGTCAGGATTATTCTAAACGTACATTAAAATAAATAATTCGTTCAAATACATTGCTTTATATAACTTACAACTAACAAACATGGGATTTGTGGCTCTGGCTAAGACATGAACTAGAATATACACAAAAATTACAATTACTTACAAATAACGGGTCGACCCTCCTACACATGCGTCGTAAACGTACATTTAAAAAACCAAGTTGGTGGGCCGCTGCATGCCGACAATTTAAATATATTGAAAAGGCGCGACGAATAAATTCAGAATTTGGCCATTATTTCCGGTCGGGTCACGTGCAAAGTGATTTTACTTTAATTTCAAACTACACCTTGCGATAGAACGCTAATACTACAATCTACGATTATTTCTGAACAATTGAGAAGACTTTCTCACGCCTAAACAGATCTAGATTGACTCTACCCCGACCGAACGCCAAGAAAACTATATTAATTTTATCCTCGCGAGCAGCACAGCCTTATCCTGAAAGGACGTTACACCAACTGACTCCGATTCTTGGTTCCCGGCGGCGGCGTCTAATCGTTCGTATCCTTCCGCCACCGTACTTGTGACCTTTGACATTGGCCCTATTTTCTTGTCAGCGCAGCTTATTGATATGAAATCGGCACAATTTTGAGTCACCACTCCGTGGTGAAAAAACGTGCCGCTGTGTTTATGGTCGTTATGTTGGTTTTTGACGTTTTGGTGGTATAGTTATTTGATTTCCTATTGGTTGAAATTTTGACATCGTCCACCCAATACATTTTGATTGGTCCAGTTAACGGTAAGGTGACAACACAATAGAGCAATAAGTCAGTGTTGACGGCACGTTTTTGTAAAATATTTAGGCCGAGAGTAGTTACTCTAGATGTAAAATAGATCTCAGTGAATTTGGTGAGGCAAATAACTACTCAATTAAATCGAACGAGTCTACAAAGTGATTCAAACAAATACCAACTCATGGTTTTAACATTAATAAACTTGTATTTGTTTATTTGCTCATAATTTATCATATTTCACGACAAAAATAGATGAATAAATAAAACGAAAAAATTAATTTGTTCCAACTTATATTACTTTTGATCCAGTGATTTGCATGAGTAGATTCACTGATAGGAATAAAACAACGAATCAGGATAGTTCAAAGAACGATAAATTTTCCTCACTAGTAAACCAGCCTGTCAAATTCACCGGCTCGCTTTATTGACAAAAATAGTGAAGCAGTGTTACATCAAGTTATACAATAAAGCTCCTTGCTGTATAAGGTGGAAGAGAATTGCAGGAAAAACGCACATACATTATCCGCAATCCCACACTTCTAACACAAAATTACCGTGTTGAAAATATATAATAGGAGACCAACACACTTTCGTGTTATAAATGCTAAATTGACAGAGCATAGTTTAACTTTAATACGATTTGGTTACTCTTGCCTCTAGTAAACCAATTCCAGTGTCAATTTTAACACAATCCGTTTAACCAACATCTTTGTCTTAAAATACCCAAGCAATTTTTTTACAGTGCAAAATGTTTTACAATTGATAATGTTTAAAACAAACAATCAAATTTGTTGTCCATATACAAATTAGATTGTTTAGTTTATTATATTTTTGTAGTTTCAACAATTCATTTTTTTATGTGTACCGTACGTGTCACCTTGACACTGTTCTCTAAATGGTTTAAGACAAGTACGCAGTTAATGTTTGGATAGTATCAACCTAATTCTGGTTTAAACAGTATAACTGTGATATACACTGCTGTATCAAGAAAAGCTAAGTTTTATAAAAATGGCGGTCTGACAGTTTTCCCAGTTTGTACTTGAGGAGAGACATTTTGAAGTATCATCTAAATATGTAAGTTGTTAAATTTATTATACGATTAAACATGGCGGCTCTCTGGATTTTTCTATATCAGCTTGAGGAGGTAACTTTTAAGAGTATCAGCTTTTCTTTAAAATCTGTTATAAGTGAAAAAATACTAGTGTATACAACTATGTATCAATCTGGAATTTTATAAAACACATTGATAAATTATTTGCAGGAACTTAAACTTTGAACTGAACGAATATATACAGTGACAAGTGGTATCAACAGGTTTGGAATATATTATAATATCAACTGTAAGAGTATGTTTATGAATAGATATATACATATATACAAATTTGATCGAATGGCGTTTTTAGCATCTGGGGTACTCAAAATGAAAAGTTATCATGGTCTCGGGCTTAATTCTTACCATGAGACCTACGGTAATAGCTTCTTCCCTATAGGGGAAATTCGCTAAAACTAAAGATGTGGTTGGCATTGCGCAAAACAACACAAAACATAGGTGTAAAGCAATACAGAACTTACTAAAAGCATGTTATGTATTTATTTCTAGTTTAACTGTTATTAAAATTGTATGACGGAAAATCTAACTGTAACTTTGATTTAGATATAAAATTTGATTATTTTTTAATTTTTAAAGATGTATACTAGTATCAATAGATACAGGAGTGCGCCAGCTCTTTGGACTAATATGTGTGAGTGACGTAACCTTTATCCTCCCCTATATAACGCAGCATAACACTGCACCATACCCCCTCCCCCTTTAATTGCGTTACGTAATATGTGTATAGCCCCTTATATTCACGGTTTCTCTCCAAGACGAGCATAATTAATTGCTTTGCTTATTTGATCGTTTCTTATTTTATTTGGGCATATCCGTTTAGTACTCATTCTTCAGTTTGAAAGTTTCTCACAATGTATATACAGGGTGTCTCTGAACTCTCTACCAACCTTTTCAGGTATTATTCCTGGACCATATAAAAGCCAAAATATCATATTCAAAATTTTGAAAACTTAAAAGTTACTCGTATAGCCGCCATTTTGTTTTTTCACATAGGAAATTTTAATTCGAGAACGGCTAGTTATAATTAAATGAAATTTGGTATTTAGCTTTATTCCTTAAAGACCTACTTACAGAAACAAAATTATTTTTTTACAATCATTAATTTCAAAATGGCGGCTGCCTAAAAATTTCAAACGTAAATATCTTAAAAACCGCTCATAGTAAAAAAAGTTACATGAATTACGTTTTATTTAGAGAACGTAATTGAAAATCTAATGACATCAAATTTACGGAAATCGGTTCATAAATAACGGAGAAAATCCATTTTTAAGATATTGCATTCTTGTCAATATCAACTTTTATGATGTGACATCGCTGCTAGTGAGCCACGTCGATCAGCTGTTTCAAGTATAATTCTACCAAACAGCTGATTAAAACATTAACCAGCTGTTATTAAGTTCATTTGCACCAATCACCTGATTGATACCCTTACGATTCCTAGGGTTCACTAATGCTTCAAATAAAACATAAAATATCAAAAATGCGTTAAAATTTAAAAAAAAATGATTTATTTACATGAGATATGACTACAATTCTACAGTATTTACAAACGATGTTCAATATGCCGACCACCAAGTCGATTGCACATCGTGAACCTAGATGTCATGGATTGTCGGACAGCTTCAAATTCATTTTTCTCTTGGATGACCGCAGCCGCCTCTACAATTCTACCGATCAGGTCCAGTTCATTTTCCACAGGTGTTGAATAAACAAGTTCCTTCATTCTCCCCCAAACGTAGAAATCTAGGGGAGTAAGATCAGGTGATCGCGGAGGCCACGACACCGGTCCCCCGCGACCAATCCACTGCTGATTGTAATTTTGGTTGAGGAAATCTCTTACAATTTGCCCAAAGTGTGCAGGAGCACCATCATGTTGCAGCCACATGTTCTGTAAGTCTGCCAAGGGGACGTTCTCCAGAGGTTCTCGGAGTATGTCCCTCAGGAACACAAGATAGGTGGGGTAATTCAACCTATTTGGGAGAATGTAGGGGCCAATTAAATTATCCCCAAAAACTCCAGCCCAAACATTAACTAAGAAACGGTGTTGCTTGCTGGAAATAACAGTTTCGTGGGGATTTTCAGGAGCCCAAACATGGCTGTTCCTGGTATTGAAAATACCACCCTGGTTAAAACTGGATTCGTCTGTAAAAAGAACGGATTTCAATAAATCTGGATCGTCCGCCAGTTTTCAGGAACCACCTGGAACAATCTACCCGACCAGGATAGTCTTGAGGTTCAAGGGCATGAACCTTTTGGAGATGATATGGGTACAAATTCTCTCCATTGAGTACCCTCCACACGGTGTCTTTGCCTGCCCCCATCTCATTACCCACAGCTCGAGTACTTGTTCGAGGGTTTTCTTCAAATTTACGAAGGACTTCCTCCTCAAATTCAACTGTACGCACCGACTTCGCAGCACCAGTATCTGCCATACTCACATGAAACGTACCAGTTGCGTGGAGACGATTGTGGACAGCAGTGAACGTTTTGGCAGCAGGAAATTGTCTATTGGGGAAATAGTCGCTATACAACCTTCTCACTTCATTTGCATTTCCAAATGCAGCTCCATAATAAAAATGCATATCGCAATACTCTGCAACACTATAATTAGCCATTTATCAATAAATATAAATACTGAATACGTTAACACAGATTACTGTTAAAAAGCAGCACACTGATTAACAATAAGCAACATACAGGAAAAAGACACATTGTAACAGGAAACTAATAATTTTAACAATACATTGATCAATCAGCTGTTTAATGGAATTATACTTGAAACAGCTGATCGACGTGGCTCACTAGCAGCGATGTCACATGATAACAGTTGATATTGACAAGAATGCAATATCTTAAAAATAGATTTTCTCCGTAATTTATGAACTGATTTCCGTAAATTTGATGTCATTAGATTTGCAATTAAATTCTCTAAATAAAACGTAATTAATGTAACTTTTTTACTATGAGCGGTTTTTAAGATATTTACGTTTGAAAGTTTTAGGCAGCCACCATTTTGAAATTAATGATTGTAAAAAAAATAATTTGTTTTCTGTAATTAGGTCTTTAGGGAATAAAGCTAAATACCAAATTTCATTTAATTATAACTAGCCGTTCTCGAATTAAAATTTCCTATGTGAAAAAACAAAATGGCGGCTATACGAGTAACTTTTGAGTTTTCGAAATTTTGAATATGATATTTTGGCTTGTCTATGGTCAAGGAATAATACCTGAAAAGGTTGGTAGAGAGTTCAAAGACACCCTGTATTATCTAATGATGTATATTTTAAAGTTATGTATATTTTGATTCTAATCACTATTCTAACTTATAACAAATATTACATGATACTTTATCAAGTGAGTGTAATTAGTACATTTCTTACGAAATGTACTATTAGCATGACCTGCACGGTCAAATTTAAGCCCGAAATCACCGTAGAAGTTCCTAACGTGACCCCCTGAACGTTCAAAATTATATATATATATATATATATATTAATTTTACTATCATTATGAGAACAAAGTACCCTTATTTAGTTTCATAATTTATATTTTGACGACTAGTTTCTTTTTGTTTGTCCTATGTAAAAGCTCTCACAGTTACCACAATTTATTTGGTAAATTCCTGATTTGTTGTAATCATTTGATTTTTGATTCGTTGTTCTTGTAGTTTTGTTATTTATCATTTTCAAGGAATTGTTTTTTGTCTTGTAGGCTATTTTTAATTTTGAATTCTTAAATGTTTGTCTAAATGCCTTGTTTATTACAGTATTATGTGGCAAACAAATATATTCCCAATCTTGATTTTTTCTTGTATTTTCTTCTTTTTTCAGATTTTTTGTTTTCTTTTGTATAATTTTATCAATCATCATTGGGTTGTACCCATTTTTAATAGCTAGGTATTTGATTGTATCTTTTTCTCTTTTAAAATCTTTTCTTTCCATTGGTACTTTTAACAATCTATAAATCATCGAATGAAATGTGGCCATTTTGTGTTGCCATGGGTGGTTTGAGTCAACTGGTATTATTACATCAGTAGTCGTCGGTTTTCTGTATATCTTAAATGTATGTTTGCCATTTTCTTTTTTAATAGTTATATCTAAAAAGTTTATTTCATTATTTTGTACTTCGGATGTAAATTTGATTTTGTTTGACAGTGAGTTGAGATATGTTAAAAGTTCTTTTGTCTCTTCTTCATTGCCTTGAAACAGACAAATAATGTCGTCAACATATCGAAACCAGTAATTTATTTTGTATCTCAAAGGATTATTTTCACTGATAATTTTATTTACTTCTAAATTATTTATGTAAATGTCAGCTAATAATCCCGAAAGGGTTATATATATATTAAGATTTGTGTGTTTGCACTCTAGCGGTCACATTTTTTATCCGATTTACTTAAAATTTGGTAGGGAGGTTCCTTTCTATAATCAGTTGGACAAGTTCGTTGGGCAAAACAATCGGAAAACTCTAAACGCCTTTTTTGGGGATTACTCTTTCAATTTTAGAGTTCTAGGGCCCAAAAAGGGTCAGAAAAGCCCAGTATGTACAACTAATGCATGTACTAAGATGATAATTAGTGAGGCGAAACGTCTAAGCCCTCTTTCGTCATTCTAGCATAAATATTTACTGAGTTATTAAAGAAAATGTGTATCGGCCAAACACAGTACGTTGTCTTATGGGGTTTTTACATTAGAAAAGCCTGCTATTCATTTTTTGGTGTATTTTTATCTTCCCCAGCAACCTCACGCCTACTTTCAAGCCTGACTGAACCTTCTTCTAACCTTATTTCGCGCAAAATTGTATTCCCAGCATTGCAGGTAAATGAAACCAGGACCATCAGAACAGCCAAAAATCAATGTTTTCAGATTTTCAATACAAATTGGACTAAATGTAACCTATATTTTTCTTTGTTTATGAGTTTTAAAAGTTTGTTATGTGGAAATTCACTTCCATCACGTCAGCGTGCTGCGTGCGAACTCTTATTTACATTTGAATGGTTGCTTTTGAACATCTGTTATGATTTTTTGTTTTATTTATATATCTTATTCATAACCCCAATGTTAGTTTTTTTATATCTTTCTACACGATAGTACAATTTTCCATGGATGAGGCCTGATTAGATCACCTTTATTAACCAATAAATTTGATAGTTCTAACATTTGGAAAACCCTAAAGTAAAGCACTTTTGGAGCAGGAGAAGGCAAAGGTTTCATTTTGATGTATTAACTATCCACTTAACAAATGGATGCTCAATCGTTCCAGTTAACATCAGTGATGATACCATTTTAAAGGCCGACGGAGCAGATAAGTTCCAAAGGCCATACGGGATGGAAAGAATAGGCCTGTTTCTGATTATAGTCCATTGCTTGCTGTCTTTCTATCAAATATTTGCTCAATCAGTCTAGTAAGTATATAATTAACATGGAAATGTTGAAGGTCGTTTAGGGCCGAGCCTCACTGGAACGGGAATAAGCCCATAACGGTTGTTTTGGGATGGACACCTCTTCTTCCAAATATATGCTCAATAACACCTTGGTTTGTTGGAGTTATTAATGGTGGACTTAAAAACACAAAAAATATTAGTATTATAATCACAATGATTACCTAGACAATCTGAGCTTTAAATGCCATGTTGCAAGGGCTAATGTGTTTTGCACCCAATGATTTATTGCCGTGCAGTTATTTAATATTATTAAGTATACTCTTGTAATTTAGTAAAGCAGACGTGTTTCGTACTTTCTGTGATAAAATATAATAGTCTGACTAAATGCTCATTAAAAAAAAATGGTGCATTTTGTAGTGAAAGGTTGAGTAACCTGTACCCTTAAGATCGACTTTGTAGCAGTGCCGAACATAGGGGCATAAACCTAACGACGTACTGTACTATGACTTTAAACAGCCAAAAGGTCCCCTCCTTCACAAGAAAATGGGCAAAAAATGTTTTTTAATTCCACAATTTTAATATCTACGTTGCATACAACATTTAACTCTTCAAAGTGACGTAGAAAAATATGTGTTTTATTTGTATAAATGATAAATAAATTCCTTACCTGTAACATATGTTATTGATGAAAACCTGTACATAATGTATTAACAGCTGCAATTCAAATAAAATTATTCCCCATGTTAATCTTATGGGTAAAAAGTTAACTTTGAGGCTTGCCCGTGCCCTTCAGATTAAAAAAATCGAACAATGAAAACCTTTATGCACAACTACGAATCAGGACAAATATTTTGGTACCTCAATCGTTAAAATCGGTTCAGGAGTTCTTTTAACAAAAATCGGCTTAGCGTATTAATATATAAGATACTTTATTAGTATGGTTAATTAATCTTAATAAGAAATTTGTTTGTTCCTACCATGGTGGAAATTATCATTCAAGCCCGGGATTCGGGATTCCGGGATTTCGGGATCCCGGTCAATTTTGGGCACCTGATAATCCCTGATAACGGGATTGCAAAAATGTCCTTATTTCCCATGCTTTTGTATGATTTGTATGTTTAATTACTTCAAAAATCGTCTTTACGAACATATTTCAAACCTTAGGAACCAATGTAGTGCTAAAACCATTGAGGCTTTATTTTCTTAACGTAATTATTTTTTTGGGCTAACATGTCAAGATTATCTAAGAAATTAAATATCAATGGAACCGAAAGAGATCTAATCTTTCCAAGAACTGGTGGCGCGTGAGGTACGGTCAACAACGGTACTGCCAAAATCATATGCGGCAAAACAATATTTGCTAGCTGCTAAACTATGGTTTAAAATTGCGTCAAGTTTCTCGGATTTTGCGGGTTTGCTAGACTCTACTGTAGTTTATTTTAAATTTGGATACAAATTATCTTAACTTTGTGCATATGTCCTGAGTACGTATTGCTTACTCATTGTAGGCCTAAATAATAAAATAAAAACAATAATTTTAAGGTTTTGGGGTGACCGCCCCTATTGCCCCCTTGAATCCGCGCTTGATGTTATTGCTGGTTTTATTCAAACTCTCAACGCCCTGAAGTTGTCACAAAACGACAGAGGTCAAAACAGCTTCTCGATATGGAATAGAGGGGAGTAGAAGTTGTGTTATCTGATATAAACATTTAATGTTTAAGTATAATGAAGGTGCAACATGGAGAATACACAGCTTTCGTCCCAATAATGCCTTTCAACAACGAATAATGTAAAAAATTAAAAATCAGTCGGGTTTATTTACATATTTACAAATACATTATTTAGCATTAAGGACTACGCCCCCCTACCCCGCACCCCGCGACCCGTCATAAGCCCTAACGCCGCCCCCCAAAAAGTATACTGCCCTATAGCCGGTTCTGCATATAAAGTCATATGAAGCTTTGTTGGTTTCTCCATAAGAATAACATGGAAAACATATTTTTGATTTTATCCATAACTAGTTGAGCTAAGTTGATAATTGATAATACTAATTTTTGTTAGCTCTTTCAAATGGTCTTTCTTTATATTGTTGTATTTTTTCAAATTGAATTTAAAAAATGCCAAAAACTCATTTTTGACCTGTTTCAAACCTCCATGCCCCAATAATCCCCTAATAACCCACCGTTGCCCCCCATGGCCTCCTCTTCCCCGGAGCTGCCACTAATGGAATATAATTTGGTAAATTTATCAAATAAATTGGCTAAAGTACAGAGAAGCCCAAATTTTTAATTGTAATAGACTGTTGACGTAACACTTATTACAAACTAACATTACTGACATGAAAAATATTTAAAGTTAAGATGATATTAAATGAACCACTGAGCGAGTGAGGGCGAACCTCCAGAAAACAGAGTAAATTTTATCTGAGAACAAGTAAAGAACCGGAAGCCGACTTCCGGAACAAGGCCAGTGTCGCGAGCCAGTCGTAGTTCCTCAGTGTGCCGCTGCCGGCCGAAATTTTAGGAGCGCCACAGTACAGTCAGAATACACGACCCCACAACTGAAATGCGCATAGTACCCAATACAGGGGCCGTCCAACAAATGAGAACCAAAGATTTGGACTTGGAGAAAAATCTCTTAGAAATTGACTAAAAGAACTACGGGGCAGTGGGTAAGGCCCCGTAATTTGTGGTGGCCCTCGAATACGGCCAAATACACACACATGACCTCGTAAATATAAGGGAAAATGCACACACACACACACACACACACACACACACACACACACACACACACACACACACACACACACACACACACACACACACACACACACTCAAACACACACCCACACCGACAGACATCACGTAAAAACAACTTTTTTGGGGTTCAGGGAGCACCAAAACGAATATTTCCACTAACAACTCAAATTCGAAAATTTTGACGAAAACAATACTTTCTCCTTAAATACTACGTGTATGGGGAGAAAGTAAAAATGTCTCTAGCGTAGACAAAAGAACAAAATGTGATATGTATAAACAAAATATACCATGCTTGGTTAGTTGCTTACTTGTTACTTTACTTCTTCATATAAAATAATGAGGAAAAATATTCTTGATTATGCAAATAAAAGAAATACGTAATTATCTTGATTTGACATAAAATGCTGTTTTAAATTATGGTTTTATGAATAAAGTTCATTATTTAATGTAAAATTAAAATGCTAATATACAGAGTAAATAAATATAATGCAAATACATTTTCCCTAAATATATACTCATATTTTGGTTAAATAATATGTTGTTAGACACACACCAGTAGACAATGAGTTGAAGCGTAATATGTGCAGTCACTATCCCTAATAAACACATTTTTAGTCGTATTGTTAATTTTCAAACTCTATTTTTCAAACGCTTACAGTAAAACATCTTTAATTTTTTGTCATGGTGCAATAATTTCAATCGGAATGTAGATTCCTTTTATTTAAAGCAGTAAGATTGTAAATAGTAAAATTCCGCCATTGATAAAAACAAAAATGTCATCCCGAAGACACGTTTTCGCTTTTTTGCATGCAATGAAATAAATTTAAACCGTAAATCTAATCTGGGAGACGGTGCCTCACCAAGCGTAAATTATCAGTTTAAGGCGCAATCTAAAATCCCCCTAGGCTTAGAACGATGAAAAAGGCGAGTTTGCGGGAAAGTATTTTGCACATCGATGACACGAACGCAATACATTATACTTATTTAGCCATTTAAAACACTTTCATGTCATTCATTAGGCCTGATGATCGGTGTGGCCGGTCGAAATTGATTGCCTTGTACCATCCTCTGTGAATATTTATTTTTCGTAAGATCATCGTACGAGTAAATATAATTTGTGGTGTAAGACTTTTTAAATTACATCCTGTGATATATTATGTGGCGTAGTAACCTTTTCATTTTTTGTGTAAACTAAACACAGACGATAGAGGTGTACAAACGATGTAAAACAAAACCAATATTTACTTTCCAATTCCATCCGTAGGAGCAAAGTGAAACATTAACGAGAGGTTTCGCGTCACGAGATAAGAGGCACCTCCAACTTCTCCTAAGATAAACAAATGTCAATGGATTCCGTTAGCTGCCAACTTCTGGATCCATTCAGAGGCGCGGTGACATCCAAGTTATGATTTTGCTACAATTATGCTGTAAAACAATACATCGTGTATTAGTAAATATACGATCGTTTTATTGTCTCAGTGAAAGTTAACCCATGACTTTGTATATATTTTCTCATAATCGGTAGTATACTTTATTTTGCACTTGATACGTTAATTAATTCATAAAACAAACAGATTCTTAGTACAGATTTTCAAGCAAAGCCTGTTTTTATTAATGTATAAATTAATGTTCCTCTTGGAATTTATCAGGAAGAAGTAAATGTTATTAAATTAATTTGTAAATTCAAGATGCTCATTATAAGTATTTTACACATCCGAAATATACACACATGGATTAGTGAACCTTTAAAGCTCAATACTACATTTTACATATTCGTCATAATTTGGTTTGAACAAAATTGTAAAGTGTTTAGAATGTTTTGAAAACTGCAAAACCATTACACTAGTACTTGAATTAACACAAGTCAACTACACTTCTTAGTATAAATTAGATTTGTTTTTTATTTTTATTTATTTTATTTTCAAATTTCAATCACATATAAGGTAAACTCGTTTTTGTTCAAAACTATACATCATGAGACCAAACCCTTGAAGCAAGTGATTGAAAAGAAAGACGTCATTTACATACCTTTTATAAGGTAAATTTTGTACATCATTTCATCACTTGCAACGAGTTTCTCACCGTAAAGGAGTTTTCCACATTCCACATCAAAGAGGACTTTTTATTTCAGTTTCACTTCTTTTCAGATTTCTGAATTTTCTTTTTGTTAATTTTCTCAATTACTCACAGATTACTCAAGATTCAGTGAGTTTTTAATACATGAGCACTTTAGTATATTTAGTAGTAGAAAAACATTCTCTGGAGTAGTTCCTGAAAATCCTGAAAATTAATTAATTCAAAATTGTGACCGAGATAGAAAATACTTATTCAAGATTTTTTACCAATGCTATTAAGGAAATGCATAACCAACCGGTACTCTAACAAAAACAAAACAAAAAACATGTTTCTCAATACTGATATGTTATCTTAATTGACTTATTCAAAACGTATCTGATAGAATTAAATTAACTGAACTTGAACATGTAAGGACTTTAAATTCCGAATAACGTGTTTTCCAGATTGGGTTGTATTATAATTAAAACTCAAGGTGATGAAACCTATATTTAAAAAATGCAAATTCCCTTGGTTTTTTTTTGGACACTCATGTTACTTGGAAACATTACAAATTTTCCTTGCAAAATTATCTTATTTAATAATAAATATTCCAAGCTATTCAAATTAAAATACCTGTTTATTTAAGCTAAATTCGTCATTCAACTTATTAAAGGGTTAAAGAAATAAACAGAAGAAACAAAAAAAGATTCTAAGTACCGTAGAAAAACTAGTTTTTCTAAACACTAATTTAGTGGCATCACCGAATAATATCATCAACAGAATCCATTCTCTCTCGATCGCACAGTGGATATAGTTAAAACGAAGAGAGAAGGCAAGAAGACCCGTCTTTCGGATTAAAAGAGCGTAAGATTAAAGGACTGACAGACAAATAAAAGTGCCTGCGGACGAGGCGTCCAGCGCTGGCCTCCACCATTTATTGCTTGCCGCTTTCACACTTTTACTGTGGTTTTGGTCAGTATTCTGTAACGTAAAGCGACAAACACTAAAAATCAGTTCGGTTTTTAACTTTTTAATTTGATTAAAGGTCATACAAAATTCTAAACATTATCTAGTTAAAATAAAAGCAGTACAATAGTTAAAGTAAAATCTCAAAAGCCCAAGTGAATCTGAAAATTCAGCTGGGGAAATGGTTTTCCAACTGGTGAACTCAGCAGATGAGCACAAAACATGTTTATATTGATCTTAGCCGAAGAGGACTTTTATTTTTACATAATCATGTTTCAAAAGATAATTAGATGTAATAAATTTAAAGATCTATTGTTACATGAAATTCTTCGTTGAATAGGGCATCTTCCAGTTTTGTATTTAGCAAAAACTTGTTATTACTTAATGAAAGTGCAACTAAATGTATTATTGTTAATAATAAAAATACTATCGGATATGCGAAATGTAATAGGTTGTGTATTTCCCAAAGAGATATTAAAATGTGCATTATGCACATACGAAATTTAATTTTATGTGAATACGACTTTATTACAATATAAATATATATATTTTCAGTAGGATCGTTTGTCAGGAGGGTTTTAAAAAACAAGATGTGATAATTAGATGATTCTTGGTTAAAGGGCCAAAAAATGGAGGATACAAGCACAGGTATTTCTTACACCTACATTTTAAACTGACAAATTAGGTTTAATAGTTTTATGGTTATACAAATTATGCGATTCCTTTTATAAACTGTTTTCTATAAATAGAATATTAAAAATTATTGTTTTCGTCAACATTTCATAATTTGTGTTAGTGGTGGAAATATATGTTTTGGTGCTCCGTAAACCCAAAATGTGGTTTTTAAGTGATGTCCTGTTTATCTGTTTGTCTATGGATGTGTACAGACCCAGAGACCACGCCAATAGCCTGATTTTGATAAAATTAGATATGCATGTACTAATCCACAGAATCTTCAAATAAAAAAAATTGGATTCTTGATTTTGAAGGGATCTTGATTCTTATCCCTCAAAACCCGCTGAAAAGCCTGAAAATCCTAATTTTACAAAAACTGCTCCATGTATTTCAGTAAATATTTGAGTTGTTATAGTGCTTTAGGTCTATAAAAACACGACCATAAAAAGGTCCGTGATTAGAAATTAGGTTCCACATTTTTTTTCCTTAAAACTATAACCTTAAAATAATGTTAAATGGTACGTATGATATGTGTTATATCTGTGCAAAAATAATGTGTTGAAGAGAAGGCAAAAGAATGCAGAAAGTTTTAAGTACGTTAAAGAAGGCATATGTTAAAGAAATGTAATGTCTCAATTTGATTATCGAAGTGGACAAGGAATTTCCCTTCCATGAACTCTGTAAGCGATATTTTATGCAAGCAGTCGCAGTTGAGGCCCAGATTATGGAGCCATCCCCCAAACGAGGGTCAGGGAGGCTCTACAATCATCACAACCATCGTACCACCAGACCTGCTTTTGTCCTTGTTATACTACACCCTTAAGAGTTAGTATAATCTATATACAATAAATCTTACTTCCTAGCTTCTCTGAAAATTTGAATGTCATTGTTTTTTAAGGGCTTTCTTCCACGAGTGCGTCATATATACTTTTAAAAGCTGATATATATATAAATATTTTGCAGTTTAGGTCTTTATTATGGCAAATATACCAGGTTATTCTAGTTTTAACGGTAGAATCTCATTGAAATACTTTAAAAATATCCAGTAATCGTCGGTTGCACTTAGATATTTTTGTTTAAGAGAGGGAGGGTGACAGAAGTATTCAGTTTTCACTATCAAGTTTAAAAATAATACGTGCTCATAACATCAATCGGTTGGCTTTGGCATCAATCGGTTTGAGTCCGAAATTTAAAGTATAAAAACATAATAATTATTTCGAGTATATTATATCAACAATAAACATTGAAAGATACCTTTAGTTAAATTAAACTTTTCTTTATGTCAGTATTGTTAAGAAGGCTTGTACTTTAGGCCACAGATAAAGGTGAATTCAATTTAAGACTAAAGTGAAAAATTGTAATAATATTAAGCTGAAATTAACTAGATATTTTTTATAACACAAATAATAGTTCTAGATACATTTTATAAAACACACAAACTCTTTGAAGGGCTGAGAGAATCATCGAGACTTTCATTTAACAAGCCTAAATATAAGTAGGATCCGCGAGAGGTTAGAACCGGAAATGGCATAGTGGTTAGAGCGCGTTATTCCGGAAAGAGTAAGAAAAAAATTTTACCGCCAAATTTGCGCGCCAAAAAAAAATTGGCGCCAAACCTAACCTCACTTTTCTTCCCTCCAGATTTTCCCTCCAAAGTGTTACCAACTTAGCAGAGCTAATGTACCATACATAATTATATGTACCATATATTGAAAACAAAAGATATTATTCCTGGTGGAAGATTATATTACTGGTGGTATTATTATGTACCATATATAATACTACAGTGTATAATCATATATATATATATATATGTATATGTACCATATAACGCGTCAAACATAACCTCACTTTTCGCTCAGCGGCGCGAAGGCCCGCGCCGACCGCTATCTAACCTCACTTCCTTCTGTGGCTAACTATCTAATCACACTTAGCCAGTGTTGCCAATCCAAACGCTACCTACAAAACCTAAATCAGTTACGAAAAATTATTATTATTATATATGTATTATGTCAAACTATCTAAATTATTATATGCATATATTGCGTCACGCTACGATGTGTTACCAACCCATGGCAATGTATATTTCGCAAGCAAGTACCGCCAAACCATTATACAAAACTATTACATGTATATATCACCAGAAAGTGCCGCTAACCCAAAATATAAAACTATTACATGTATATATCACAAGAAAGCGTTGCAAAAAACTCAAAAATCGCTAATATCTCGAAAACGGTGGGTCCTAGGGTCATTTTGACCCCAGAAAACTGCCTACTACGTAGTGTAGGCACTCCAGGGGGGTATCTACCCATATGAAAAAATCTTAACCAAAATGTTGCGGGTTGTATCTAAAAAATGAAGGGGCAGATTTTCAAAATTAAATATCTCAAGAACGGCTTGTCCGATTTTAATGAAATTTGGTATGTATGTACCTGTTAACCTCCGCTACATATCACAAAAACCTAAACTCTGTACTGCAGGTAGTATCAAAATAATTGAAGGAGATATATTTTAAAAATCAATATCTCAAGAACGGGTGGGACGATTTTATTGAAACTTGGTATATAGGTACTTGTTAACCTCCGCTACGATTTACAAAAACCTAAACTCTGTACTGCGGAAAAGTATCAAAATAATTGAAGGAGTCATACTTTAAAAATCAATATGTTAATAATAGCCGGGCCGATTTTATTGAAACTTGGTATGTATATACTTGTTAACCTCCGCTACGATTTAAAACTACTCAAACCGTGTACTGCAGGTAAGTATCTGAAAGGAATGAAGGGGTAGAAATCCACAGCGGCGCGAAGGTCAGCGGGGCTAACAACGGTGCATATTACCAAGGTAAGTAATAAAAAGAATATGTTTACAGCTAAATTAATTTATTATACATATATAACGCTAACTATTATAACCATTTATCATGGTCTGTCGCCAGACTCCCACTCCTGTCTCCCGGCATCCTCTTCTTCTCCTTCTTATTCTGCTCCCCTCCCCCTCTCCTCAGGTCCCGCCAGCCACAGTCTTCCACCGTCAACTGTAACAGGGAAAACCCAAGGTTAGCCACTATCTAACCACAACATCCGCAACAAGTCTCTATCAGTAAACTTTCCGTTACCTGTTAAAATACTGTCCTGTGATTGGCCGGAATAAGCTCGCACCCCATTGGTTGTAATTAGGCGTCCTGTCCTCTGATTGGTCCATACACCCGCAACAAACAACACTATTGCATCAGCCACCTCCCCACCACCCCCAATTACCGCTATTTTCCTCTCACTTTGCTCTCAGCTTTCATTGCGATCAGACGTGTCCCTGTGTTGCTCCGTTTGCTGCGTTTTGCAAAGATAAACTTGAGCGTTTGCTTACCCTATCTTACGTGTAACATAACCTCACTTTTGATTTGTATTATATATTTTTGAGTAACATACCATCACTTTTTAATTTGTATTATTGTATTCTGTGTAACATAACCTCACTTTTGATTTGTATTATTGTATTCTGTGTAACATAACCTTACTTTTGATTTGTATTATTGTATTCTGTGTAACATAACCTTACTTTGTGCTATAGTAATCCTTCCAAAATGGCTGTAAATCCTGTCGAGATACTCAGTTCTGACGATACCTATGTAAAACACTTTAGACTTTACGGAACAAGAACAATTTTCAAATTTTCTAATCCTCCTCCTGAAACTACCGAAATTGATTGGCTAAGACAAGGTTTTGCTAAAATTGTGAATGAGATGAAAGAGCGGGCCCATGAAAACGATCAGCTTGGTTTCACCTTGCATAGTCTAAATTTTAAATCAAAAGAACCTGGTTTTGTAGCTTTCCGACCCGCGAACGAAGTAAATGAAGACATCCTTTGGCAAATTTTCGGGGGTATTGTTCAGTCAAATTCAGAATCCATCAAGTCCACTGACACGTTTAAAGTTGAATGTACCCGAGTTAATCTCCCTGTAGGTTCTGGAAAAGTAAGGCCTGGATTTTACAATACGTTTGATGAAGAGTGTAAGGCGAGAAAAGGGATTGTAGTAATTAATAACAAAGATAATTTGTGTCTCCCCCGGGCTTTGGTGGTGGCCATGGCTAAAGTGACAAATGACCCAGAGTATAATCTTGTACGTATGGACAAGGGTAAACGACAGACAGTGAGGGCCCAAATACTGATGCAAAAGGCGAGGGTAGAGATCTCAGAGGAAGGCGCCGGTATCCCCCAATTGGAAAAATTTCAGGATTTGCTAACTAATTTCAAAATCACAGTCTACAACTATGACAAGAAAGGCCGTGATGTTTACTTTGAAGTGGCTGTTGAAAATCCTAAATTTAAAATAAACCTCCTGTTTCACAATCGGCATTATAATGTAATCAACAGTTTGACCGCGGCTTTCGCCTGTGCTTACTTTTGCGAAGCTTGCCATGTCCCTTACGAACACAAAGCATATCACAGATGCTCAAACATCTGCCCTCAATGCCAATTCATCTCGCCTCCCTGTAAAGAGGAGCATGGGGGAATAGTTTGCCCGGACTGTAACATGACTATGAGAAACCAGCACTGTTTTATCGCCCATAAAGTTGACAAATGCAAAACAGTAAAAAAGTGTCTTGACTGTGAAAAATTGATTAACTTAAAAGAGAGATCAGGACCTCACAGATGCGGGGAAGTTTTCTGTAAACCCTGCAATGCATTCAAAGATCCCAATCATAAATGCTACATGCAACCCAATGAAGGACAACCTAAAACTAAAGACTACCTTTCTTTGACTTGGAGACTCGCCAAGACGAGTCTCTTCCCTCTGACCCTGAACAAAAAGTACATCAAGTTAACTTGTGCGTGTCACAACAATTCTGCTTTAATTGTGTCGATGGTAAATTTTGTATGACATGTAGAAACCGTACAAGAGTCTTCAACTCTGACCCGGTTCACCAATTCATGGAGTATGTGATGCAAGCTCGTAAACAGTTCAAGAATATCTGTGTAATTGCCCACAACGGGCAGGGCTTTGATTTTCAGTTTTTACTAAAACATATCATGGAAGAAACAAAATTCACGCCTGAGCTGGTAATGAGGGGAACTAAAATTATTTTGATGGAAATGGACAACGTCAGATTCATTGACTCCCTAAGCTATTTCCCCATGGCCCTCTCTGCGCTCCCTAAAGCCTTCGATCTGCCTCCCGAGAAAAAGAAGGGCTACTTCCCGCATCTTTTCAACACTCTGGCAAACCAAAATTATGTAGGCCCTATGCCCGATAAAAAATACTATTGCCCAGAGTCGATGTTTGAGAAACCACACAAGGCCTTTGAGATTTGGTACGAGGAACAAGTAGCGAGTAATTATATTTTTGATTTTCAAAAAGAAATCCTGGAGTACTGTATTTCGGACGTAGAAATCCTAGCTCAGTCCTGTCTTAAATTTAGAAGTATATTCTTGAAATAATGTAACGTAGACCCTTTCCTCGAGGCCGTAACTATTGCCAGTGCCTGTAACCTGGCCTTCCGCCGTAATTTTCTAAAACCAGACACAATTGGCTTGATTCCTAAAAACGGGTACAGACTGACTGACAACCAATCTACAGCGGCCCTTCAATGGCTAAGCTGGGAGGAGGAGGAACGGGGAGTGAGGATTGAGCACGCTGGCCGAGGCAAAGAAGTTAAAATTAACGGGGTAAAAGTAGACGGGTTTGATGGTGAGAGAATTTATGAGTTTCACGGGTGTTATTGACACGGGTGTCCAAAATGTTTTCCTTACAATCGAGAGGCTACTCTGAAGGAGGATCCCTCAGATTCACTTAATTTAAGATATGAAAGAACTTTGAAAAAGATGTCAAAAATCAGTGATTACGAAGTTGTAGTAATGTGGGAGTGTGAGTTCCGTAAACTAAAGAAAGATAAAAACCTTAAACACTTGAACAGCCTGCCGATCCTCAACAACCTTCCCCTTGACCCTAGACAAGCGTTCTTTGGAGGCAGAACGGGCAATGCAAAAACGTATTATAAATGTGAAGGGAGAGAATCAATTCAATATGTTGATGTATGTTCTCTCTACCCATATGTTTGCAAGTATGGCAAATATCCTTTGGGCCACCCTACAATCTATGTGGGAGATAGGGAGTGCAGGCAGCGAGGACTAAATGTAGATGGTTTGTTGAAATGTAAAATTCTGCCACCTCGGGATCTCTACCACCCGGTTCTCCCAACAAAAATGAAAAATAAATTGATGTTTGTTTTGTGTAAAACTTGCGGGGAAACTCAAAATCAGGGGGATTGTGAACATGAGAGCAGCGAAAGGGCGTTAGTTGGGACATGGACTATGGATGAAATCAGAAAAGCCGTAGAGAAAGGATACGTTGTGCTGGACATGTATGAGTTGTGGGAGTATGAGGTCGCCACATACGAGAAAGGGGGATTGTTTACAGATTTTATTAATAAATTCTTGAAAATGAAGCAGGAAGCCTCAGGCTATCCCGCTTGGTGTAAGACAGAAGAGGATAAAGATAAATACATTTCAGACTATTTCCAACATGAGGGTATTCAATTGGAGAAAGACAGAATCGTTAAGAACGGGGGTTTGAGACAATTGGCAAAATTAATGTTAAATTCATTTTGGGGAAAATTCGGACAGAGGGAGAACCAAACTAAAGCAACAATTGTAAGGGAATCTAAAGTATTGTTTAACAAGTTAATAAGTCCAGAAGTACAAGTCAATAGGATCCAGCTTGTTAACGAAGAGGTTGTTGTTGTAAACTGGGAATATATTGAGGAAGTTGGGGAACCTTTGAGAAATGTAAATGTTGTAATTGCGGCCTACACCACTGCCCAGGCGAGACTTAAACTTTATGAACACTTGGAGGCTTTGGGTGGGCAAGTCCTTTACTATGACACAGATAGTTGTATTTATTTCTACCGGGGAGGATTGTACAGGGTCCCTACGGGAGATTACCTCGGGGAAATGACCGATGAATTGGCAGGCGAGTACGGGCCCGGCTCTTATATCGTTGAATTCGTTTCTGGGGGGCCTAAAACTTATGCATACCTTGTCTGGTCAACCAGCAAACAAAAAATAGAATCTGTGTGTAAAATAAAAGGCCTCACCCTCAACCTAAAAACCTCCGAAACGCTAAACTTTGAGCAATTAAAAAAGATGGTCCTTAGTGAAACTGCTGTAATTTTAGAGATTGAAGAGAATAGAATCAGGAGGACTAAAGACAGAGATATTGTAACATTAAGCGAAATTAAAAAGTTTGAAATCACAGGACCAAAAAGGAGGCTCGAGGGTGAGTACGACACCTTACCATTTGGCTATAAAAAGATACAAAGACTCGAGTAACCCGACAGGAATTACGGGAGGAGCGATTCGCTCCCTGTGCTGCTCTTTGCGTAACATAACCTTACTTTCGATTTGTTTGTTTAAAATGTCTCATATAACCTCTTATATATTTAATGATCCGCCCGTACAGTGTTGTACAGTATCAGTAAATCTTGATGAGGAAGTTAAGTGTAATGATTGAAATATACTCTCTGAACTGCACTGAGTTGACTTTCCCCTTAGTAATATATTGTAAGTAATAACAATGAATTGTAATATATATATTAAATAAAGCTACAGAGGTTATGAGGAGTTATGGTAATCACTTTGAATTTGCCCATAACAACATCCTCACCTCTGTAAATATAGTTGAGCATGTATTGAATAATGCAAAAAAAAATCCCCACTGTATGAGTGTGTGTGTGAATGAAGGTCTCTGGCGTGGGTGACGAAAAGCCCCGTAAACCTGAATGAAGGTCCCTGGCGTGGGTGACGAAAAGCCCCGTAAACCTGAATGAAGGTCACTGGCGCGGGTGACGAAAAGCCCCGTAAACCTGAATGTGTGATGAAGGGCTTAGTAGATTGAGGCGCCGGGCTAACACCCCGGCTACTCCTTCGAACAACCCGGTGTGAATGAAGGACCTTGTACATTGAGGTGCCTGGCTAACACCCAGGCTACTCCTTGGAACGGTCCGGTGGGTGAAACAAAAAAAATATAAAAATAAAAACACAAAAAAGTATAAAAGTAAAAATAAAAAAACGGGGGAGACAGCTAGTTTGTTTTTGGAAGGTCTCCACGGGCCATGGTGGTGGAGGGGCCATGGTTTGTCTTTAAAAAAAATCTATCCTTTGTTTGCTCAAAGGGAGATGACATTAGTCTGTACTGGGCATCAACCAGGTAATCTGGATTGACTCACGCAAGGAATAATGTTTAACCTGGGTGCACATGCACGGATGGTCTCAAACCCCATCCAAGCAAACAGACACTTACAGGGGGTTTATTACGGTGTGCAAGGGTTCCTAGACTTCTGAATCAAATAGTAATAAAAAGTGACAGTCATTTTAGGTCATATAAAAATTTAATATGTTACTATAATTCATTGGTAATAAGCGGTAAAGGTTTATCTAAGTACTTTAGTTAAGAACAATATAGAATAGTTTACACGGGGTTTGGGAAATGGTTTGGTGTTAAAGTAATTTTTGTTAAATTATGTTGACTTTTACCTGTTTTTTAGGAGCAGTTGGGTTCGTCAAGCTTTACCTAATTTTTAGCCGTTATTTAGGGACATGTCTCTGCCTTTTTATTATATAATTAGTACATTAACTGGGTATAAGTCCTGAGCTTGTAGAGGCTAGTATGTGGGAGTTGGAAAGCCTAAGTTGTAACTTCTATTTTGTATGTTAAATTAACTGAATAAATTCCTGGCTCTTTGATTTAAACCGTTTGGAATTGGCAATACAAAGGGTGCGGGGTAGGGAAGGGGGTCAGTCGCCAGACCCCTCTTCGCTAAAATGGCTCTCAGGCTAATTTACAGAGCCTTAGCCGTTACGATGTATAATCAAAAGCAGTTATTGTTCAGATATGTTTACATTTTACCTGTTATCTATGAGTATTTTTCCAGTTGGGTTCATATTTACAACCCGTCTACAAGTCGGAATATATTATTTAAGTGGGTTTTGAATTCATGTGTGGAGATTCTTTTTTTGCTTTTTAGTATTGTTAGTGTATGTAATTTAAGACGTTGAAGAATACTTGTAATACCATGCTTATAAAAGCAGGATTCTTTCAATTTCGATTAATTTGGGAAACTTTCTATGCGTTTAATTGTTTAGAAACCTCAAGATACTAAAAACAGTAATTTAAAGGAGAGAAGAGGCTTATAAACACAGACAAAAAAAGCTATACCCCTATTCCAAGGGAAGCGAAACGCTCCCTTTTGATAACATTACACCGGAAGTTGTAGGTCCAATCTGGACCCACTTTGAACTGATTCTAAGTGTTAGACACAGCTAAATGCCGGGTCCAACGTGTTTGAATTAAATTAACGTTCCGAGAAAGAGACAGATGACAGTAGGGTACTTTTGTAAAGTTAAAAAGGTACAGAGATTACACACTTTAGAGGTCAGATGTGACTTTTTGTTGTAGTTAGTTGCTTGTTAAACTCTGTTACGATATACCAACAACCAGAATATATACTCTGTCTTGAATACCTGCAGTTTGCATTCACAAGTAAAAAGATTTTATCAACACCAAAACTAAATTTAACGAGGAGTTGACCACATCAAAAAAATAATGAACAAGAGTAAATCTAAGAAGGCAACAAGCGGTGAAATTCGTTCTTTATAAGGACAGCAATTATGGAGTGTTTTCTCCTCGGTAGTTTTATTTTTGTTTCCCCTGAAACCAGAGCAGCAAGCAGTGTGAGGGGGCCGAGCGCAGCAAATGAAAGTAGCGTGACGTAATAAATATATACATATAACAATCAGTATAATTTAGCGTGACCTAGTATTGCAAGGAAAAAAATAGGTTGGCAGCGCTACAAAGAAAAAAAAACAGGTTGGCAGGACGGTCCTAATGTAGGTTAGGTAAAGTGGTATGAGAGGCCAGGAGGGAAGGGGAGGGGGAGGTGGAGGGGGAGTGGGAGGGGGAGGGTGGGGGAGGGGTGGGGGAGAAGAGGGGGAGGGAGGGGAGGGTTTTAATTTCCCTTTGAACCCCCTGTAAACTAGAACACGGAGGCATCACATGTCGTTTTTGCAACAGTTTCTTCAAAAACGAGCGGTGTTTAATAGCCCATCAGGGGCAAGTTTGTAAAACTTTAAAACTTTGCCGTGACTGTAAGAAAATGATTCATCCAAAAAAAACGTAAGACAGCTCACGTATGCGGAGAAGTTTATTGTAAACCCTGTGATGCGTTCAAGGACCCAGCGCATCAGTGTTTCATAAGGGTAGATAGGAGAACACCAAAAGACCGATACTTTCTTTTCATATTTTTTTCCTTGGAGACTCGCCAGGACGAGTGGCTTCCCTCAGACCGTGATAAAAAGTTCATAAAGGTAACTTGTGCGTTTCTCAACAGTACTGCTTTAAATGTATTAATGAGGATGAGTGTGAAACTTCCAAGTTGTATTCTCCCTGATTACACTGGAGTTAAAGATATTTTACACATACCTTTTAAAAAAAGTTGTCCAGCCAACCGGTGCAGGAGTTCAAATGGCAAACGTGGCAATCAAACCACACACACATACTATCTGCACGTTACTCAACCTAGAGGCAATGGAGGAGACAATAATGATACATGATGTGCATGTGATGCGTCACCTGCACACCATGTATCGGATGACAAACATTAAGCATCCGTAAGGGTGCATGAAAATTTAAGAATACCACAAAATCTGTGCAAGCTGGCTCCATAACTGATATTGATGTGAGAAGTACAGAGCGTGTGACCCCATCCTCATGATAACATCAAGGGAGGGACTTGGAAACGTTTGACCAGGGGAATTTAAAATATTTAGGTAAGGTTAAATGTTTCCCCGGTGGACAGTTTTAGCGGACTCGGTGACAGACGTTTGGCAAGGAACTTTATGAAGTTACGGTCATGTTAAATGTAACCCTGGTAGACACAATCGACCGAGAGATTACACCGTGAAACCGCAGGACGACCCCGTCGTTTCACCGGACTTGGATACAAATGACCAAGGAATAACACCGTCAAAGGGAAATTAAAACCCTCCCCTCCCTCCCCCTCTTCTCCCCCACCCCTCCCCCACCCTCCCCCTCCCACTCCCCCTCCACCTCCCCCTCCCCTTCCCTCCTGGCCTCTCATACCACTTTACCTAACCTACATTAGGACCGTCCTGCCAACCTGGTTTTTTTTTTCTTTGTAGCGCTGCCAACCTATTTTTTTCCTTGCAATACTAGGTCACGCTAAATTATACTGATTGTTATATGTATATATTTATTACGTCACGCTACTTTCATTTGCTGCGCTCGGCCCCCTCACACTGCTTGCTGCTCTGGTTTCAGGGGAAACAAAAATAAAACTACCGAGGAGAAAACACTCCATAATTGCTGTCCTTATAAAGAACGAATTTCACCGCTTGTTGCCTTCTTAGATTTACTCTTGTTCATGGTTTTTTTGATGTGGTCAACTCCTCGTTAAATTTAGTTTTGGTGTTGATAAAATCTTTTTACTTATGAATGCAGACTGCAGGAATTCAAGACAGAGTATATATTCTGGTTGTTGGTATATCGTAACAGAGTTTAACAAGCAACTAACTACAACAAAAAGTCACATCTGACCTCTAAAGTGTGTAATCTCTGTACCTTTTTAACTTTACAAAAGTACCCTACTGTCATCTGTCTCTTTCTCGGAACGTTAATTTAATTCAAACACGTTGGACCCGGTATTTAGCTGTGTCTAACACTTAGAATCAGTTCAAAGTGGGTCCAGATTGGACCTACAACTTCCGGTGTAATGTTATCAAAAGGGAGCGTTTCGCTTCCCTTGAAATAGGGGTATAGCTTTTTTTTGTCTGTGTCTCCTTTAAATTACTGTTTTTAGTATCTTGAGGTTTCTAAACAATTAAACGCATAGAAAGTTTCCCAAAGTAATTGAAATTGAAAGAATCCTGCTTTTATAAGCATGGTATTACAAGTATTCTTCAACGTCTTAAATTACATACACTAACAATACTAAAAAGCAAAAAAAGAATCTCCACACATGAAGCCAGAACCCACTTAAATAATATATTCCGACTTGTAGACGGGTTGTAAATATGAACCCAACTGGAAAAATACTCATAGATAACAGGTAAAATGTAAACATATCTGAACAATAACTGCTTTTGATTATACATCGTAACGGCTAAGGCCGTTCCAAGAAGTAGCCTGGGTGTTAGCCAGGCACCTCAATGTACAAGGTCCTTCATTCACACCGGGTTGTTCGAAGGAGTAGCCGGGGTGTTAGCCCGGCGCCTCAATCTACTAAGCCCTTCATCACACATTCAGGTTTACGGGGCTTTTCGTCACCCGCGCCAGTGACCTTCATTCGGTTTTCGGGGCTTTTCGTCACCCACGCCAGGGACCTTCATTCAGGTTTACGGGGCTTTTCGTCACCCACGCGAGAGACCTTCATTCACACACACACACACTCATACAGTGGGGATTTTTTTTGCATTATTCAATATATGCTCAACTATATTTACAGAGGTGAGAATGTTGTTATGGGCAAATTCAAAGTGATTACCATAACTCCTCATAACCTCTGTAGCTTTATTTAATATATATATATTACAATTCAGTGTTATTACTTACAATATATTACTAAGGGGAAAGTCAACTCAGTGCAGTTCAGAGAGTATATTTCAATCATTACACTTAACTTCCTCATCAAGATTTACTGATACTGTACAACACTGTACGGGCGGATCATTAAATATATAGGAGGTTATATGAGACATTTTAAACAAACAAATCGAAAGTAAGGTTATGTTACGCAAAGAGCAGCGCAGGGAGCGAATCGCTCCTCCCGTAATTCCTGTCGGGTTACTCGAGTCTTTGTATCTTTTTATAGCCAAATGGTAAGGTGTCGTACTCACCCTCGAGCCTCCTTTTTGGTCCTGTGATTTTAAACTTTTTAATTTCGCTTAATGTTACAATATCTCTGTCTTTAGTCCTCCTGATTCTATTCTCTTCAATTTCTAAAATTTCAGCAGTTTCACTAAGGACCATCTTTTTTAATTGCTCAAAGTTTAGCGTTTCGGAGGTTTTTAGGTTGAGGGTGAGGCCTTTTATTTTACACACAGATTCTATTTTTTGTTTGCTGGTTGACCAGGCAAGGTATGCATAAGTTTTATGCCCCCCAGAAACGAATTCAACGATATAAGAGCCGGGCCCGTACTCGTTTGCCAATTCATCGGTCATTTCCCCGAGGTAATCTCCCGTAGGGACCCTGTACAATCCTCCCCGGTAGAAATAAATACAACTATCTGTGTCATAGTAAAGGACTTGCCCACCCAAAGCCTCCAAGTGTTCATAAAGTTTAAGTCTCGCCTGGGCAGTGGTGTAGGCCGCAATTACAACATTTACATTTCTCAAAGGTTCCCCAACTTCCTCAATATATTCCCAGTTTACAACAACAACCTCTTCGTTAACAAGCTGGATCCTATTGACTTGTACTTCTGGACTTATTAACTTGTTAAACAATACTTTAGATTCCCTTACAATTGTTGCTTTAGTTTGGTTCTCCCTCTGTCCGAATTTTCCCCAAAATGAATTTAACATTAATTTTGCCAATTGTCTCAAACCCCCGTTCTTAACGATTCTGTCTTTCTCCAATTGAATACCCTCATGTTGGAAATAGTCTGAAATGTATTTATCTTTATCCTCTTCTGTCTTACACCAAGCGGGATAGCCTGAGGCTTCCTGCTTCATTTTCAAGAATTTATTAATAAAATCTGTAAACAATCCCCCTTTCTCGTATGTGGCGACCTCATACTCCCACAACTCATACATGTCCAGCACAACGTATCCTTTCTCTACGGCTTTTCTGATTTCATCCATAGTCCATGTCCCAACTAACGCCCTTTCGCTGCTCTCATGTTCACAATCCCCCTGATTTTGAGTTTCCCCGCAAGTTTTACACAAAACAAACATCAATTTATTATTCATTTTTGTTGGGAGAACCGGGTGGTAGAGATCCCGAGGTGGCAGAATTTTACATTTCAACAAACCATCTACATTTAGTCCTCGCTGCCTGCACTCCCTATCTCCCACATAGATTGTAGGGTGGCCCAAAGGATATTTGCCATACTTGCAAACATATGGGTAGAGAGAACATACATCAACATATTGAATTGATTCTCCCCCTTCACATTTATAATACGTTTTTGCATTGCCCGTTCTGCCTCCAAAGAACGCTTGTCTAGGGTCAAGGGGAAGGTTGTTGAGGATCGGCAGGCTGTTCAAGTGTTTAAGGTTTTTATCTTTCTTTAGTTTACGGAACTCACACTCCCACATTACTACAACTTCTTAATCACTGATTTTTGACATCTTTTTCAAAGTTCTTTCATATCTTAAATTAACTGAATCTGAGGGATCCTCCTTCAGAGTAGCCTCTCGATTGTAAGGAAAACATTTTGGACACCCGTGCCAATAACACCCGTGAAACTCATAAATTCTCTCACCATCAAACCCGTCTACTTTTACCCCGTTAATTTTAACTTCTTTGCCTCGGCCAGCGTGCTCAATCCTCACTCCCCGTTCCTCCTCCTCCCAGCTTAGCCATTGAAGGGCCGCTGTAGATTGGTTGTCAGTCAGTCTGTACCCGTTTTTAGGAATCAAGCCAATTGTGTCTGGTTTTAGAAAATTACGGCGGAAGGCCAGGTTACAGGCACTGGCAATAGTTACGGCCTCGAGGAAAGGGTCTACGTTACATTATTTCAAGAATATACTTCTGAATTTAAGACAGGACTGAGCTAGGATTTCTACGTCCGAAATACAGTACTCCAGGATTTCTTTTTGAAAATCAAAAATATAATTACTCGCTACTTGTTCCTCGTACCAAATCTCAAAGGCCTTGTGTGGTTTCTCAAACATCGACTCTGGGCAATAGTATTTTTTATCGGGCATAGGGCCTACATAATTTTGGTTTGCCATAGTGTTGTAAAGATGCGGGAAGTAGCCCTTCTTTTTCTCGGGAGGCAGATCGAAGGCTTTAGGGAGCGCAGAGAGGGCCATGGGGAAATAGCTTAGGGAGTCAATGAATCTGACGTTGTCCATTTCCATCAAAATAATTTTAGTTCCCCTCATTACCAGCTCAGGCGTGAATTTTGTTTCTTCCATGATATGTTTTAGTAAAAACTGAAAATCAAAGCCCTGCCCGTTGTGGGCAAGTACACAGATATTCTTGAACTGTTTACGAACTTGCATCACATACTCCATGAATTGGTGAACCGGGTCAGAGTTGAAGACTCTTGTACGGTTTCTACATGTCATACAAAATTTACCATCGACACAATTAAAGCAGAATTGTTGTGACACGCACAGGTTAACTTGATGTACTTTTTGTTCAGGGTCAGAGGGAAGAGACTCGTCTTGGCGAGTCTCCAAGTCAAAGAAAATGAAAAGGTAGTCTTTAGTTTTAGGTTTTCCTTCATTGGGTTGCATGTAGCATTTATGATTGGGATCTTTGAATGCATTGCAGGGTTTACAGAAAACTTCCCCGAATCTGTGAGGTCCTGATCTCTCTTTTAAGTTAATCAATTTTTCACAGTCAAGACACTTTTTTACTGTTTTGCATTTGTCAACCTTATGGGCGATAAAACAGTGCTGGTTTATCATAGTCATGTTACAGTTCGGGCAAACTATTCCCCCATGCTCCTCTTTACAGGGAGGCGAGATGGATTGGCATTGAGGGCAGATGTTTGACCATCTGTGATATGCTTTGTGTTCGTAAGGGACATGGCAAGCTTCGCAAAAGTAAGCACAGGCGAAAGCCGCGGTCAAACTGTTGATTACATTATAATGCCGATTGTGAAACAGGAGGTTTATTTTAAATTTAGGATTTTCAACAGCCCCTTCAAAGTAAACATCACGGCCTTTCTTGTCATAGTTGTAGACTGTGATTTTGAAATTAGTTAGCAAATCCTGAAATTTTTCCAATTGGGGGATACCGGCGCCTTCCTCTGAGATCTCTACCCTCGCCTTTTGCTTCAGTATTTGGGCCCTCACTGTCTGTCGTTTACCCTTGTCCATACGTACAAGATTATACTCTGGGTCATTTGTCACTTTAGCCATGGCCACCACCAAAGCCCGGGGGAGACACAAATTATCTTTGTTATTAATTACTACAATCCCTTTTCTCGCCTTACACTCTTCATCAAACGTATTGTAAAATCCAGGCCTTACTTTTCCAGAACCTACAGGGAGATAAACTCGGGTACATTCAACTTTAAACGTGTCAGTGGACTTGATGGATTCTGAATTTGACTGAACAATACCCCCGAAAATTTGCCAAAGGATGTCTTCATTTACTTCGTTCGCGGGTCGGAAAGCTACAAAACCAGGTTCTTTTGATTTAAAATTTAGACTATGCAAGGTGAAACCAAGCTGATCGTTTTCATGGGCCTGCTCTTTCATCTCATTCACAATTTTAGCAAAACCTTGTCTTAGCCAATCAATTTCAGTAGTTTCAGGAGGAGGATTAGAAAATTTGAAAATTGTTCTTGTTCCGTAAAGTCTAAAGTGTTTTACATAGGTATCGTCAGAACTGAGTATCTCGACAGGATTTACAGCCATTTTGGAAGGATTACTATAGCACAAAGTAAGGTTATGTTACACAGAATACAATAATACAAATCAAAAGTAAGGTTATGTTACACAGAATACAATAATACAAATCAAAAGTGAGGTTATGTTACACAGAATACAATAATACAAATTAAAAAGTGAGGTTATGTTACTCAAAAATATATAATACAAATCAAAAGTGAGGTTATGTTACACGTAAGATAGGGTAAGCAAACGCTCAAGTTTATCTTTGCAAAACGCAGCAAACGGAGCAACACAGGGACACGTTTGATCGCAATGAAAGCTGAGAGCAAAGTGAGAGGAAAATAGCGGTAATTGGGGGTGGTGGGGAGGTGGCTGATGCAATAGTGTTGTTTGTTGCGGGTGTATGGACCAATCAGAGGACAGGACGCCTAATTACAACCAATGGGGTGCGAGCTTATTCCGGCCAATCACAGGACAGTATTTTAATAGGTAACGAAAAGTTTACTGATAGAGACTTGTTGCGGATGTTGTGGTTAGATAGTGGCTAACCTTGGGTTTTCCCTGTTACAGTTGACGGTGGAAGACTGTGGCTGGCGGGACCTGAGGAGAGGGGGAGGGGAGCAGAATAAAAAGGAGAAGAAGAGGATGCCGGGAGACAGGAGTGGGAGTCTGGCGACAGACCATGATAAATGGTTATAATAGTTAGTGTTATATATGTATAATAAATTAATTTAGCTGTAAACATATTCTTTTTATTACTTACCTTGGTAATATGCACCGTTGTTAGCCCCGCTGACCTTCGCGCCGCTGTGGATTTCTACCCCTTCATTCCTTTCGGATACTTACCTGCAGTACACGGTTTAAGTAGTTTTAAATCGTAGCGGAGGTTAACAAGTATATACATACCAAGTTTCAATAAAATCGGCCCGGCTCTTATTAACATATTGATTTTTAAAGTATGACTCCTTCAATTATTTTGATACTTTTCCGCAGTACAGAGTTTAGGTTTTTGTAAATCGTAGCGGAGGTTAACAAGTACCTATATACCAAGTTTCAATAAAATCGTCCCACCCGTTCTTGAGATATTGATTTTTAAAATATAGCTCCTTCAATTATTTTGATACTACCTGCAGTACAGAGTTTAGGTTTTTGTAATATGTAGCGGAGGTTAACAGGTACATACATACCAAATTTCATTAAAATCGGACGAGCCGTTCTTGAGATATTTAATTTTGAAAATCTGCCCCTTCATTTTTTAGATGCAACCCGCAACATTTTGGTTAAAATTTTTAATATGGGTAGATACCCCCCTGGAGTGCCTACACTACGTCGTAGGCAGTTTTCTGGGGTCAAAATGACCCTAGGACCCACCGTTTTCGAGATATTAGCGATTTTTGAGTTTTTTGCAACGCTTTCTTGCGATATATACATGTAATAGTTTTATATTTTGGGTTAGCGGCACTTTCTGGTGATATATACATGTAATAGTTTTGTATAATGGTTTGGCGGTACTTGCTTGCGAAATATACATTGCCATGGGTTGGTAACACATCGTAGCGTGACGTAATATATGCATATAATAATTTAGATAGTTTGACATAATACATATATATATATATATATATATATATATATATATATATATACATATAATAATAATAATTTTTCGTAAGTGATTTAGGTTTTGTAGGTAGCGTTTGGATTGGCAACACTGGCTAAGTGTGATTAGATAGTTAGCCACAGAAGGAAGTGAGGTTAGATAGCGATCGGCGCGGGCCTTCGCGCCGCTGAGCGAAAAGTGAGGTTATGTTTGACGCGTTATATGGTACATATACATATATATATATATATATGATTATACACTGTAGTATTATATTTGGTACATATAATTATATATGGTACATATAATTATGTATGGTACATTAGCTCTGCTAAGTTGGTAACACTTTGGAGGGAAAATCTGGAGGGAAGAAAAGTGAGGTTAGGTTTGGCGCCAATTTTTTTTGGCGCGCAAATTTGGCGGGAAAATTTTTTTCTTACTCTTTCCGGAATAACGCGCTCTAACCACTATGCCATTTCCGGTTCTAACCTCTCGCGGATCCTACTAATATAGACGAATGTTGAAGGTTTCTTTTTAAGCTCCCGGTCAGATGTTTGTCATTTAATGACAATTATTTTTACTTAAAATCTTAACCCTTAATGAAGTTGTTGTGAGCAAGAATGTGGAAGACATCCATGTTAAATAAGCAGAATAATTACACGATTCAAGGAAAAAGATAATATGAAGAAAAAACGTTTTAATTTTCAAACAAATCCGCTAATTTTCTTTATAAAAACTTACAGTTTCTACTAACATTTTTTTAAGTCGGTACAAACCTTAAAAATTGCATGAGTTTCTGTCTTTTAAGAGGACTTTGACCTCAGTTGCAAAATTGTTCGTATACCAAAGAGTTGTTTTAAACGTCAATTATAATAACACATTGATTGTGTCTTATCAATACATTTTCAGGCACTTTGTGTTGAGATTACTTTATTTATTTATGTTTTAGCGAATTTCCCCTATAGGGAAGAAGCTATTACCGTAGGCGGAATGGCCCGAGACCATGATAACTTTTTGTTTTGAGGTCCCCAGATGCCAAAAACACTACTCGTTCAAATTTAAATATGTGTGTGTTTATATTCTAGCGGCCTCAATTGTGTCCAAATTACTTCAAATTTGGTAGGGACTTCATGTTCCTTGGGCAAAATAATTGGATGACTCTAACTCCCTATTTGGGGATTTTAAGTTTGCAAATTTTGTGTTTTTGGGCCCAAAAACAGTTAGAAAAGCCCCGGATGTAAAATTAATGCATATACAAATATTGAGATTAATGAGGCGAAACTCGTTAGCCCTCTCTCATCATTCCAGCACAAATATTTAATGAGTTATTAAAGAAATGGAAAATGACAAATACAGTACGTTGTCTTAAGGGGATTTTACATTTGAAAAGGCTGTTATTCATATGTTGGTGTAGTTTTATCATCCCCAGTTTCCCCACGCTTACTCCGAATCCTGACTGGACCTTCTCCTAACCCTATAATGCGCATCCATTGTTATCTCAGCATTGCAGATAATTAGAACCATTAGCATCAGAACAGCCAACAAATTAAATGTACAAATTGGAATAAGTCTATGTTTTAACATCGTTATTCATTTTTTAAAGTATTTAATGTGGAAATTCACTTCCCTTACGTCAGCGCGATTCGTGCGAACTCGTTTAATTATTTAGTTTGCAGATTACCCAATAAATATATTTTTCCCTCACCTCCTGTGTAAAGTCGAATTTTACTCCTTGTAATGAAAGAGTAAAGTGCTAAAGCCCATAAGATGAACATTGACAATCTGGTAACACAGTTCAGTGGAGAACTGGCAACGCTGTAGCTATAACATGCGGAACACAATCAGCTGATATTTCGCTGAAAATTAACGCTGCGGCTACAACGGAATCGGATCAGATGATTGATATTTCGCTTCGCTCCAGCTGCAATTAACGTTCCAAGTTCGGAGGTTAGTTATTACGCGTTACGCAACCAAACTGGACAAAATGGTAAATGTGAATACTTATGGATACTTGTGGATTTCGGAGTGTAGGAAAAATGTTGTTTGTATTACGGGAGTAAAGTACATTGTCTCCCTCGGGAAAATTGTCACCCTCATCAACGACGTCGGGCGCCAAAAATTCCCCTCAGGGAGACAAAGTTTCACTTTACTCCCTTAATACACAAATAACTATTACACATTTATAACATAATATTTTAAAGATTTTTTTAGAAAATCCTGATATCATAACAATTTCCTAGGTATCAAGAAATGAATCACGATTATTAATTGTAATAACATGAACTACACTAAAGATTTGTAAAATTTTCCGGTCTCATGGATGCTCACGATTGTGTCGCATCATTGGGAAATGTTCAAAAATGTCGCGTGATTTCCAGTATTGCCAACGTAATTCAGTTTCACTTCAGCATCATTCAAGCAATGGATCCGTGCATGATCTACGCATATTTGATGTTAATAAGGTAGAGAAGGAAACAAACATGGGACAAGCATCAATTGTGCTTGACATACTCCTTAAACATTTCATAAACTTCAGTCCCATGAGGTTTTCGTAAATCTCAATCTTTGTATTCTTCAGATTGTTTTTCCCTGGATGACGTGAATAAATTCTTCAGTGCTGAAGACATCCTTAGGTCCAAATAATAGCTCACACAACTCACCCACAATTCTAAACATAGACTGACAAATAAACAGCAACAAACATAAGACTAACTATAAGACTAATGACGCCAGCCAGACATTTAGTGACAACACTACTGTTACCGAAGCCGCGAGACATTAATTAATAATTAATTCATTTAGCGCAATATACTTAGACAAGTGACAAAAAATCGCATGCTTGTCTAGGAGAGGGCTACATGATTTAGAAATCACGCGAAACTTCGCAAACGTTACCATTTAACTCAGTGCTCCTCCAAGTCACGCGGTTTCGTGTCGCGCGACTAATATTGCGTTTATAAACGTTGAGGATATTTCTTGTGGTGTATAAAAACCTACCGTGCATATAAACAATACAGTTGTATATGGACATGTTAAAGGTTGGCATCACTGCATTTCCAGGCCAAACGCTTGTTCCCGTCCTCTCAATCTCGTTCAAAATGAATAATGGATGGAAACCCAATAACAGTCCTTCCATTGTTTTTCCATGCTGTCAGTATGTTCTGTTATTTTATCAATCTTAAAACACATTTATAAATATGGAAATATTCTTATTTTTCTATATCAACACTGGAGACATTTTGTTACAGGGATGGAAAGAAGACAAATGCGTGTTTGTGTTCTTTTCTTCCAATGTATCAATTCGAGTCTAGAGGAACGATCGCCCTAATTCTATCGTAAAAATGTATGCCATTTAGTAATAGTTACCTAGCAAAAATTTATTTCAGAGAGATTATTACTTTTTCAAATAATTTAAAATGCATATAATAATATACATTGATTAAACCTATGTATATTAATTGAATGAACTCTCATCAAATTTGTGTTGTGCTGCCACACAGTTTACCGTTGGTTTCCTACTTAGTTATGGAATTACATGAATCTCTTATAGAGGCATACTACAATGCAGAAAATAAAGATCTTAACTGTTTTTGATTTAATCATCGATCACTGGATACCTAGGAATGTGAATATGTTACAATATGAAGTTGATGTAGCTTATATATTTCTAGTGAGAATTATTCTGATAACAGCACACTGTGTGAAAAAGCAATAGATAATAGACTCGATTTGTTATTTAAGAATAAACTTAAGTAAAGTTTTACTTTAAATATTTATACGAAGGAGATAATTTCAGGCCAGAACGTAAAAGCGTCAGCAGTATCAAAACAGATAAATAAAAACAAACATTATTACAGGCCACAATAGGAATAGTAACAAACTTAAATAATATAGTGTGTAGATACAATGTTTGCGCTATTTAATTTGATTAGCAGTCGGGGTTCTTTTTAATCATAGTTTTTTTAAGAAAGTTTTTTCAAATTTCAAAAGTAATATTTAAATGATTCTTTTTCTTTACTGGAATGTTTCGAAGCACCCAAAAGTAGTCAACTTTACCTATTTGAAACATTCTTACTATTAAAACTATAAAAGCTAAAAACTATCTTCGGAACTTACTTTCTTGTGTCGTTTTACCTTATCATCCAGATATCTTTATATATATATATATACCTGTTCAGTTCTTTAATAAAGTGTGTTAAACTTTAATATTTTGTATTTCCCAATTATTTTATTTACTTTAGTTATAAGAAACTGTCTGAAACTAAAATGCAAAATCGAGATAAGTCCAGTTATTTTCAAGAGAGAGAGAGAGAGAGAGAGAGAGAGAGAGGAAAAACGTCTAGAATTCCATCGTTGCTATGCAGCAAGACCAAATCTAGGAAACTTATTGGTCAGAGATTTAACAATATCGAAAAGTACTGTACCTCGAGTCAGTTGCAATTTCGTCTCCGCTTGTTTAAGACCGCTACCGCTATTTTGAAAACCCCGCTCTTTTTTAGTCTCAATCCCTAAAGTCCCTCACAAATTTGTAAACTCTTTAAACTGTATTAATTTACATTCTCAAGTAAACTCTCAACTTAGTTAATCAATTTAAAGTGTTCTTATCCCAGTGTTTTGCAGACTTTATAGTGTTTTCTCCGAGACCTTCTTATGCGCGATCAAGAAATCGCCTTCAAGCCGCGCCACCGCGAATGGACTTATTATTGGCCACCGAGGAACTGTTAATGCGATTTGCGATACCTCAAGATTCGCGAGTGCAAGATCCCAATACAGATGGTGATCTTCCCCGCTGTTAAATTACCGAAGAGCCCAGGGTCCATGTAGGACGCCACGCCAACGCCGCGCCTCACCCTCATGGCGGCTTCTTGGACAATTCTCGAATTATCGGGTGAGTGATCCCTTTGAACTGTTATTTGTTAATTCAGTGTAAAATATTAACTGTTAATCTTTCAGGATCTCCATCCATTGCTTATTTATTCATTAATTTCAATTCTCGTGTCCTTCAAATCACAGTCCGCGCTTCTAACAAAATGGCGGCCACGCCCTTTTGTAGGGAAATTTATTAAAAATAATAAATTCCCACTGCACCCACTATTTGTTCCTTCGAGCCGGATCGTTTAAAACAGTCCTGTGGAACTTTTATACACTCTTTGTTACCGACTTAAACTTTTTCAATTCGTATACTTTGTGTATTTATGCCCGACGTCATCTTAGTGTCACTTTACAATTGGCCATCTCTTCTTCGTTGGCCAAAGGCGTCCCTTGGTCACCTGAGTCATGTGACATCCCCCTTTCCATACGATTTGCACTCTGGGACGCATACAGCTGATCTTGAATCTAAATGCAACGTGCAGTGACGTCAGAGCGGATGTCGTCACTATCTTTCCCTCTCTCTGATTTAAATAGATGTAAACATTACTCTCACCTGAATTGATGTATCGTGGAATCTAACGGCAATAACGGTCTGCATCCGTTCTGTCAAACAACAGTGAACTCTGATTTTTAAAACTTTGTTTTGTAAATAATGTTCTTTTGAACTGCATGGAAATTGTTGTTTTGTCTTTGATAATTAATAGCAAATGATTGTAAATAAGATTAATTTTATTGAATTTATTTTAAGACCATTTTTGTTTAGTGTTATTCTGGCGTGTTTCCTTTAATAATCAGGCCATTGTAATTAGAGCTTTGCTATAGCCTCGGCGGTCTTCATGTAATTATATCATTTTCTGACAATAGTTATTAACGGTGTGGTAAAATATCATGATTCAAACTCTTGTTTACTTTGTCTTTTGCGAAGGTCTCAAAATAATCTCTTATATTTAAATCAATCTTTAGGCTAATTTGTATTGTTGTATATTCCGACTCTTGATTTATTTATGTGATATTTCTATTCCTGTACTTGCAACAATCTCAAGAAATAAACTTAGTCTCTTGGCCTCATGCCTAAATAGGTATTGTTTGCAATTGTATTTCTGACATACCGTGCGCAATGCTGACGTTTGATCATTATTAAATTACAGAACATTTGTTGTATTTTGTGTAGGCTTAATATATACTTGACTTTACGAGATATTTTTTTATTGACGAATCAATTTAATTCTCAACATCATCTCTTATTTTATTATGTCTCATTAACTAGTTGAAATACTTATTCACTTATATTTATATAACTAGCACTCACCATTATTGTCCACTGTATAATACCTCTTTTATTTTTAGCGTTAGATTTTTCCATCTATTGTCTCTTTGAAATTACTTTGTAGTGAGCACTCTAATTTTATCTCTGAATGTTAAGATAATTTGTATTCGCCATGGCCCCTAACGAGTTTAAGTACGAAACGTACCGAAAATCAACTGATCTGATTGTATCTCGATTTACTAAACTTGAGGAATCTGTTAACAAAATAGCAACTGGCGATACACCGCTGACTCCTGTATAAATAAGGCAACTTAATGCTATTTTTGCCGAGCTCAGAAAGAAACGGGCAGATTTCGAAGCTAATTTCAACCGCATTCTTGTAAGTGAAGCTGAGGAAGCTATTGAGGCCACTTTGTCAACTGACGTGGACGCAATTAAAGACTTATATGTCCGCATATCTAGTGTTATAGAGGTAGCCATTACTCCTGACCCTACGCCTACGACACCCCATTCCTCGGTCAGCGATGGGTCTCCTAGCCTTCTCCCAACAGCAGTTACTGTTGGCATAAAATTACCAAAACTTAACCTTCACACTTTCGATGGAACTCCGCTAAATGGATTTCCTTCATAAACTTTTTTGACACAATTGTGCATAAAAATGCCAGTATTTCTAACGTGGCTAAATTTCAGTATTTACTCCTTACTGAGGGAACGTTACCACAATATACGCCGCTTAACTAATCTTCATTTGAATCATATTTTAGGTTTGCCGTCCCTCGCTCACAACGCACCAAAACAAATGCGTGCCTTTGTTACTACATTCTATGAACACACTGAAGCGTTAAAAGCTTTGAGTTGTGATGTAACTGAGGGTAATCCTCTTCTTGCAGCACATTTGTTGCGCAAATTGGATGGTAAAACAATCCAAAATCTCGAATAATATCGCTCTAATCAAGGCGACATTACAGAGCCACACTCCTTACCGAAAGTTACTGAAATAATTAAATTTCTAAATCTGGAATGTTCTCAAATTGAGGACGCAAGTTTGCATACACAATCTCATGAGGTTAAAAAGGAATCATATCCCTCGACCTCCTCAAAACACAGAAGTTACCCCACCAAAAGAGTTCATTTTGCCTCGAAGGATGTGTTGAAGGTATGCTTTCGGCCTCGTCTAACACCTCAACTTCATCTAATAAAGATCATCCGTGTTTTGGTTGCTCTCAAACTGGCCATAAGATATATGGTTGTCCAAAAATTTTAAATCCCCTAAGGACCGGTACCAGATGGTAAGGGACAGTAAAAGATGCGTTTCCTGTCTTGGGACTCATCATATAAAAGAGTGTAAATCAAATTCCACATGTATGACTTGTCATAAAAAACATCACTCTCTGTCGCATTTTGAAAGCACGCACGATGATCGCCCGCGCGCTCAAGTCCCTGCTCCTGCGCCTGCGTCCACAAAGCAACCTGACGCTGTACTCACTTGCACCTCACAGCATAAAACTCACAATGAGCGCTTCACTGTCCTACTTGGTACTGCTCTTGTTAAAATCACAGCCTCAAATGGAAACACCTGTAAATTCCGCGCTCTCCTAGATTCTGGTAGTATGTCAGATTTTATAAGCGAACGTGCTGCTCAGCTATTAGGCACTCGTCGCTTGCCATCGAACATAACTGTCGTTGGCCTCTCTCAATCTCACGCCCGCACAAAGGGCCTCATGAAACTCGATGTGGAATCCCTCTCTGGTTACGCTGTTTCCACACAACACGCTTTCCATGTTTTGGAAAACATTTCCGTCGATCTTCCGCACGTAGAATTGTCACCGAAAGTGCTTTCTAAAGTAAAGCCATACACTCTAGCGGACCCTACTTTCAACAAACCCGGTCCAATTGACATACTAATTGGAGGAGCTTTATATCCTCAAATTCTGACGAATGTAAGTCACTCTTTGGGTCAAATCATGCCCAAAGAGGCACACTCGCTCTAGGCACATTGTTCGGCTGTGTAATCGTGGGAACAGCTCCCTGTTCCCCATACTCTGCTCAAGTCTCTAATATTGCTGTCTCTCGTCTCTCCACTACAGACATGGATCTGCATAACTCTTTGCAGCGTTTTTGGACGCAAGAGTAATTCCCACCCTGTAGCAAAAAAACTACAAAGAGCCACAATGCGACGAGTTTTTTAACTCCACACATACTTGACTCTCAAGGACGATATCTTGTTCGCCTCCCCTTTCGAAGTGATGTAACCAAACTCGGAGTCTCTTCACCTACTGCGGAACAGAGATTTTATTCTCTCGAAAGAAAACTTCAGAACAAAAATAATTCTGAATTTCGGGACCTCTACACGGATTTCATCCATGAATACCAAGCTCTAGGTCACATGGAAAAATGCCCGTCAATTGATATGGCCACCCCGCACTAATTTCTCCCGCACCATGGCGTTCTAAGAGCTAACAGTAGTACTACCAAACTCCTCGTTGTGTTTGACGCCAGTTCAAAGAGCAGTTCCGGTCTCTCTCTTATCGATGTCCTACTTACTGGACCTAAGTTACAAAACAATATCTGTGACATTCTCTTACATTTTCGCCAGCAAAACATCGTCTTCTCCTGTAACATAAGACAGATGTATTGCCAAATTAAAGTCCACCCAAATGACCAAAACTTTCAGTTAATACTCTGGCGTGACGTATCTACACTCCCCTTGTCAATCTTCAATTTCACAACTGTTAGCTCCGGAATTAATTGTTCCCCATACCTCGCCATGAAGACGCTGCGGCAACTGGCTGATGATGAAGGCGCACGTTTCCCTCTCGCTGCTGAAGTCCTCAACCATCACAGTTACGTGGATAACCTCATAGCCGGTGCAGACAACGAGACAGAAGCACTAGAACTTCAAGATCAACTCATTGAGCTACTCCGTCTCGGAGGTTTTGAGCTGAGAAAATGGGTCTCAAACTCACCAAAGCTACTTCAATATCTACCTACAACTCATCAGGAATCTCCAGTATTTCTTTAACCTTCTGCAGAGCCCCATTTCTCCATCCTAGGAATAAACTGGTCCCCGCTAACAGATTGTTTTAAGCATAACATTAATTTCTCTTGTGAAACCCCTACTAAGCGCAAAGGATTAAGTCTAATTGTGCAAATCTACGACACTTGCGGGTTTCTTGCCTCTTGCCTTATGACAGTTAAACGTGTTATGCAGTTACTTTGGACTTCCGGTGTCAGTTGAGATCAAATTCTAACATCGGAACTAACTCTCAAATGGCAGACATTTGTCTCTGACTTAAAGTCTATCGTTAATATAACGATCCCTCAAGCAATTCCACTCCCTAACTCAAGCCTGTGCGAGTTGCATGGCTTTTCAGATGCTTCTGAAAGCGGATACACGCAGTAGTGAATGTGCGGTGTACCAATCGTGACAATGTTGTGCGAGTCAGTCAAATAATAGTGAAAACTTGCGCTGCTCCCTTAAAGAAGATCACTTTGCCTCGTCTAGAGCTTTGCGCAGCTAACTTACTAGCTCAAATAGCTAATTATTGTGTTACTCAATTGACTCCTACCCATAAACTCGACTCCATAAACATGTGGTGCGACTCCATGGTGACCCTCTCTTGGTTACAAACTCCTCCGTACTGTCTAAAGACGTACGTAGCAAATCCTGTGGCACAAACACAAGAACCTGTCCCAGCACGAAGCTTGTGTCATGTACCCAGTGCTGACAACCCCGCTGACTGCGCGTCACGTGGTATATTACCCGTACAGCTTGTGGATCACCCCCTGTGGTGGCATGGACCTGCCTACCTGCCACAGAATGGCTAAAATCTATTTTTACACCAACCGATATTGAAAATTTAGACGAAGTAATGTCAACTCCGCTAACAGTGTTTGTTGCTACCCCCCAGCCACAATTGGATCTTCTCTCTAAATTCTCGTCTTAGAGAAAACTGCTGCATGTGACGGCGTACGTCCTCCGCTTCATTAACAACGACCGCCGGCAAGATCGTTGGGCTGGCCCTCTCTCCATCGCAGAATTGAAAACAGTTTAACTGAGAATCTTCAGAAGGGTACAGCATGAAGCCTTCACCGCAGATATCCAAAGTTTGCGGGATCAAACTATATGCTCTACTAAACTGCAACGCTTAGCACCGTTCCTCGACCAAGATGGACTTCTTGGTTGCAGACTTCGACACTCGGACCGTCCTCTAGATGTCAGACATCCATGTCTCCTTCCCAAGAAGCATCACGTCGTTGATTTGTTTATCGACTTTGTACACGTTTGACACCTACATGCCGGGCCACGATTGTCTCTGTCTCTCCTCTCCCAGCATGATTGGGTACTCTCTGCTTGCAGTGTAGTGCGTTCCCGCATCTTTAAATGTTTGACATGTTTTAAGAAAAAACCCAGGAACACTTTCCCCCTGATGGGCGATTTGCCTAAACCAAGAATCACTCCAGCTCAACCGTTCGTGTCTTCCGGTGTTGACTATGGTGGTACTTTCACCATAAAAGTGCACAATTTGTGTTCCATACGTCATATCAAAGCCTATATATGCATCTTTGAATGCCTTGTGACTAAGGCTGTCCACATTGAAGTTGCGACCTCTCTACTGACTCTATCATTGCAGCTCTAACACGTTTTGTGTCCAGACGTGGCTTATGTACTGACATATACAGCGATTGCGCTACCAATTTCGTAGGTGCTGATAATGCCTTACAAAAACTCATTCACTCTACAGGTGCAAGACTTTGCTACCGACCACCAAATTAAGTTTCACTTCAGCAGTCCGCATCAAAGCGGCATTTGGGAAAGCGCCATAAAAAGCGCCAAATTTCACTTAAACCGTGTCATGGGTACTCATGTGCTTACTCTCAGTCAATTTTTGACACTTACTTGTCAAGTGGAAGCAATGCTAAACTCGCGCCCATTAACCGCTCTTTCCAATGACCCGAGTGATGTCCACGCTCAAACACCAGGACATTTTTTAATAGGCTCGCCCTTAACTACGGTACCAGAACCATGTCTGAGTGACATACCAGACAACCACCTAACTCACTGGCAGCTTGTTGAGGCCTTGAAACAACGTCTCTGGAAACGATGGAGTAGGGAGTACCTCCAAACACTCCAGCAACACCTTAAGTTGAATAAACCCACAACAAACCTCGAAGTAGGAGATTTGGTCTTGCTACACCAAGACACTCCCCCTCTGTGTGGCCGCTGGTAAGAGTGACTAAGTGAAAGCAGGACACGACAATACAGTGCGCGTTGTTGAACTCAAAACTAAAAATGGTACGTTTACTCGGCCGGCCGGCTTTCTTACTGCTATTCCTTGCAAACTAGTTCAAAAGCTAAAAGACACTCTCACTGTAAATAGTAGATTAAGAATATCTTTAATTGGAATGTAATGTTAGTTGAACCCCTCAGTTGATTCAAGGCCGCCGTTATGTTCAGTTCTTTAATAAAGTGGGTTAAACTTTAATATTTTGTATTTCCGAATTATTTTATTTACTTTAGGTATAAGAAACTGGCTGCAACTAAAATGCAAAATCGAGATATGTCCAGTTATTTTAAAGTGAGAGAGATAGAGAGAGAGGGAAAACGTCTAGAATTCCATCGTTGCTATGCAGCAAGACTAAATCTAGGAACCCTATTGTTCAGAGATTTCAAAATATCGAAAAGTACTGTACCTCGAGTCAGTTGCAATTTCGTCTCCGCTTGTTTAAGACCGCTACCGCTATTTTGAAAACCCCGCTCTTTTTTAGTCTCAATCCCTAAAGTCCCTCACAAATTTGTAAACTCTTTAAACTGTATTAATTTACATTCTCAAGTAAACTCTCAACTTAGTTAATCAATTTAAAGTGTTCTTATCCCAGTGTTTTGCAGACTTTATAGTGTTTTCTCCGAGACCTTCTTGTGCGCGGTCAAGAAATCGTCTTCAAGCCGCGCCACCGCAAATGGACTTTATTATTGGCCACCAAGGAACTGTTAATGCGATTTGCGATACCTCAAGATTCGCGAGTGCAAGATCCCAATACAGATAGTGAACATTCCCGCTGTTAAATTACCGAAGAGCCCAGGGTCCATGTAGGACGCCACGCCAACGCCGCGCCTCACCCTCATGGTGGCTTCTTAGACAATTCTCTAACTATCGTGTGAGTGATTCCTTTGAACTGTTATTTGTTAATTCAGTGCAAAATATCAACTGTTAATCTTTCAGGACTCTCATCCATTCCTTATTTATTCATTAATTGCAATTCTCGGGTCCTTCAAATCACAGTCCGCGCTTCTAACAAAATGGCGGCCACGCTCTTTTGTAGGGAAATTTATTAAAAAGAATAAATTCCAATTGCACCCATCATTACCCTCCAGCACCCTCCAAATTATCCCTACGATACCTAAAATACCCACTACGTGAGTTGGGGAAAAACTGTTAGTTGCTTTGAAATGTACTTATAAAGTACTATAGTGTGCCAGGTACCTTTGCTTATAATTATAAAATAAATCATATTCCGTTCAAAAAACGTTTAGCTACCCTGTATTTATATCTAAACTTTACATCGCAAAAAGTGTGATTAAGGGTTTACAAAATATCTACTTAAATTAATAATTACATTAACGCTTAATAACATATGGTAGTTCAGAAATAAACTTGTTGCCTTTTCAGTCTCTCTGAGAGCTAATAACTTTCGCGGTTTACGATCTAATTTCCTCCCCAAGATCCTGTACTCCTGTAGTCCTGTACTCGACTGCGTCTAGAATAACGCGCGGTCCAAATATAATTACGATGTAGTCATGTTACCATAACAACAACTGTGACTGTGTCTAGAATAAACCGTGCTCCAAACATAATTACGAGGTAGTCATGTTACTCAAACAACAACTGTGACTGTGTCTAGAATAAACCGCGCTCCAAACATAATTACGATGTAGTCATGTTACCATAGCGACAACTGTGACTGTGTCTAGAATAAACCGCACTCCAAACATAATTACGATGTAGTCATGTTACCATAGCGACAACTGTGACTGTGTCTAGAATAAACCGCGCTCCAAACATAATTACGATGTAGTCATGTTACCATAGCGACAACTGTGACTGTGTCTAGAATAAACCGCGCTCCAAACATAATTACGATGTAGTCATGTTACCATAGCAAAAACTGTGACTGTGTCTAGGATAAACCGTGCTCCAAACATAATTACGAGGTAGTCATGTTACCATAGCGACAACTGTGACTGTGTCTAGAATAAACCGCGCTCCAAACATAATTACGAGGTAGTCATGTTACTCAAACAACAACTGTGACTGTGTCTAGAATAAACCGCGCTCCAAACATAATTACGATGTAGTCATGTTACCATAGCGACAACTGTGACTGTGTCTAGAATAAACCGCGCTCCAAACATAATTACGATGTAGTCATGTTACCATAGCGACAACTGTGACTGTGTCTAGGATAAACCGCGCTCCAAACATAATTACGATGTAGTCATGTTACCATAGAGACAACTGTGACTGTGTCTAGAATAAACCGCGCTCCAAACATAATTACGATGTAGTCATGTTACCATAGCGACAACTGTGACTGTGTCTAGGATAAACCGCGCTCCAAACATAATTACGATGTAGTCATGTTACCATAGCGACAACTGTGACTGTGTCTAGGATAAACCGTGCTCCAAACATAATTACGAGGTAGTCATGTTACCATAGCGACAACTGTGACTGTGTCTAGAATAAACCGCGCTCCAAACATAATTACGATGTAGTCATGTTACCATAGCGACAACTGTGACTGTGTCTAGAATAAACCGCGCTCCAAACATAATTACGATGTAGTCATGTTACCATAGCGACAACTGTGACTGTGTCTAGAATAAACCGCGCTCCAAACATAATTACGATGTAGTCATGTTACCATAGCGACAACTGTGACTGTGTCTAGGATAAACCGCGCTCCAAACATAATTACGATGTAGTCATGTTACCATATTGACAACTGTGACTGTGTCTAGGATAAACCGCGCTCCAAACATAATTACGAGGTAGTCATGTTACTCAAACAACAACTGTGACTGTGTCTAGAATAAACCGCGCTCAAAACATAATTACGATGTAGTCATGTTACCATAGCGAAAACTGTGACTGTGTCTAGAATAAACCGCGCTCCAAACATAATTACGATGTAGTCATGTTACCATAGCGACAACTGTGACTGTGTCTAGAATAAACCGCGCTCCAAACATAATTACGATGTAGTCATGTTACCATAGCGACAACTGTGACTGTGTCTAGAATAAACCGTGCTCCAAACATAATTACGATGTAGTCATGTTACCATAGCGACAACTGTGACTGTGTCTAGAATAAACCGCGCTCCAAACATAATTACGATGTAGTCATGTTACCATAGCGACAACTGTGACTGTGTCTAGGATAAACCGCGCTCCAAACATAATTACGAGGTAGTCATGTTACTCAAACAACAACTGTGACTGTGTCTAGAATAAACCGCGCTCCAAACATAATTACGATGTAGTCATGTTACCATAGCGACAACTGTGACTGTGTCTAGGATAAACCGTGCTCCAAACATAATTACGAGGTAGTCATGTTACCATAGCGACAACTGTGACTGTGTCTAGAATAAACCGCGCTCCAAACATAATTACGATGTAGTCATGTTACCATAGCGACAACTGTGACTGTGTCTAGAATAAACCGTGCTCCAAACATAATTACGATGTAGTCATGTTACCATAGCGACAACTGTGACTATGTCTAGAATAAACCGCGCTCCAAACATAATTACGATGTAGTCATGTTACCATAGCGACAACTGTGACTGTGTCTAGGATAAACCGCGCTCCAAACATAATTACGAGGTAGTCATGTTACTCAAACAACAACTGTGACTGTGTCTAGAATAAACCGCGCTCCAAACATAATTACGATGTAGTCATGTTACCATAGCGACAACTGTGACTGTGTCTAGAATAAACCGCGCTCCAAACATAATTACGATGTAGTCATGTTACCATAGCGACAACTGTGACTGTGTCTAGAATAAACCGTGCTCCAAACATAATTACGATGTAGTCATGTTACCATAGCGACAACTGTGACTGTGTCTAGAATAAACCGCGCTCCAAACCTAATTACGATTTAGTCATGTTACCATAGCGACAACTGTGACTGTGTCTAGGATAAACCGCGCTCCAAACATAATTACGATGTAGTCATGTTACCATAGCGACAACTGTGACTGTGTCTAGAATAAACCGTGCTCCATACATAATTACGATGTAGTCATGTTACCATAGCGACAACTGTGACTGTGTCTAGAATAAACCGTGCTCCAAACATAATTACGACGTAGTCATGTTACCATAGCGACAACTGTGACTGTGTCTAGAATAAACCGTGCTCCAAACATAATTACGATGTAGTCATGTTACCATAGCGACAACTGTGACTGTGTCTAGAATAAACCGCGCTCCAAACATAATTACGATGTAGTCATGTTACCATAGAGACAACCGTGACTGTGTCTAGAATAAACCGCGCTCCAAACATAATTACGATGTAGTCATGTTACCATAGCGACAACTGTGCCTGTGTCTAGGATAAACCGTGCTCCAAACATAATTACGAGGTAGTCATGTTACCATAGCGACAACTGTGACTGTGTCTAGAATAAACCGCGCTCCAAACATAATTACGATTTAGTCATGTTACCATAGCGACAACTGTGACTGTGTCTAGAATAAACCGCGCTCCAAACATAATTACGATGTAGTCATGTTACCATAGCGACAACTGTGACTGTGTCTAGAATAAACCGCGCTCCAAACATAATTACGATGTAGTCATGTTACCATAGCGACAACTGTGACTGTGTCTAGAATAAACCGCGCTCCAAACATAATTACGATGTAGTCATGTTACCATAGCGACAACTGTGACTGTGTCTAGAATAAACCGCGCTCCAAACATAATTACGATGTAGTCATGTTACCATAGCGACAACTGTGACTGTGTCTAGAATAAACCGCGCTCCATACATAATTACGATGTAGTCATGTTACCATAGCGACAACTGTGACTGTGTCTAGAATAAACCGTGCTCCATACATAATTACGATGTAGTCATGTTACCATAGCGACTACTGTGACTGTGTCTAGAATAAACCGCGCTCCAAACATAATTACGATGTAGTCATGTTACCATAGCGACAACTGTGACTTTGTCTAGAATAAACCGTGCTCCAAACATAATTACGATGTAGTCATGTTACCATAGCGACAACTGTGACTGTGTCTAGAATAAACCGCGCTCTAAACATAATTACGATGTTGTCCTGTTACCATAGCGACAACTGTGACTGTGTCTAGAATAAACCGCGCTCCAAACATAATTACGATGTAGTCATGTTACCATAGCGACAACTGTGACTGTGTCTAGAATAAACCTAGCTCCAAACATAATTACGATGTAGTCATGTTACCATAGCGACAACTGTGACTGTGTCTAGAATAAACCGCGCTCCAAACATAATTACGAGGTAGTCATGTTACCATAGCTACAACTGTGACTGTGTCTAGAATAAACCGCGCTCCAAACATAATTACGAAGTAGTCATGTTACTCAAACAACAACTGTGACTGTGTCTAGAATAAACCGCGCTCCAAACATAATTACGATGTAGTCATGTTACCATAGCGACAACTGTGAATGTGTCTAGAATAAACCGTGCTCCATACATAATTACGATGTAGTCATGTTACCATAGCGACAACTGTGACTGTGTCTAGAATAAACCGCGCTCCAAACATAATTACGATGTAGTCATGTTACCATAGCGACAACTGTGACTGTGTCTAGAATAAACCGTGCTCCAAACATAATTACGATGTAGTCATGTTACCATAGCGACAACTGTGACTGTGTCTAGAATAAACCGCGCTCCAAACATAATTACGATGTAGTCATGTTACCATAGCGACAACTGTGACTGTGTCTAGAATAAAACGCGCTCCAATCATAATTACGATGTAGTCATGTTACCATAGCGACAACTGTGACTGTGTCTAGAATAAACCGCGCTCCAAACATAATTACGATGTAGTCATGTTACCATAGCGACAACTGTGACTGTGTCTAGAATAAACCGCGCTCCAAATATAATTACGAGGTAGTCATGTTACCATAGCGACAACTGTGACTGTGTCTAGAATAAACCGCGCTCCAAACATAATTACGAGGTAGTCATGTTAATCAAACAACAAATGTGACTGTGTCTAGAATAAACCGCGCTCCAAACATAATTACGACGTAGTCATGTTACCATAGCAACAACTGTGACTGTGTCTAGAATAAACCGCGCTCCAAACATAATTACGACGTAGTCATGTTACCATAGCGACAACTGTGACTGTGTCTAGAATAAACCGTGCTCCAAACATAATTACGATGTAGTCATGTTACCATAGCGACAACTGTGACTGTGTCTAGAATAAACCGCGCTCCAAACATAATTACGATGTAGTCATGTTACCATAGAGACAACCGTGACTGTGTCTAGAATAAACCGCGCTCCAAACATAATTACGATGTAGTCATGTTACCATAGCGACAACTGTGCCTGTGTCTAGGATAAACCGTGCTCCAAACATAATTACGAGGTAGTCATGTTACCAAAACGACAACTGTGACTGTGTCTAGAATAAACCGCGCTCCAAACATAATTACGATTTAATCACGTTACCATAGCGACAACTGTGACTGTGTCTAGAATAAACCGCGCTCCAAACATAATTACGATGTAGTCATGTTACCATAGCGACAACTGTGACTGTGTCTAGAATAAACCGCGCTCCAAACATAATTACGATGTAGTAATGTTACCATAGCGACAACTGTGACTGTGTCTAGAATAAACCGCGCTCCAAACATAATTACGATGTAGTCATGTTACCATAGCGACAACTGTGACTGTGTCTAGAATAAACCGCGCTCCAAACATAATTACGATGTAGTCATGTTACCATAGCGACAACTGTGACTGTGTCTAGAATAAACCGCGCTCCATACATAATTACGATGTAGTCATGTTACCATAGCGACAACTGTGACTGTGTCTAGAATAAACCGTGCTCCATACATAATTACGATGTAGTCATGTTACCATAGCGACTACTGTGACTGTGTCTAGAATAAACCGCGCTCCAAACATAATTACGATGTAGTCATGTTACCATAGCGACAACTGTGACTTTGTCTAGAATAAACCGTGCTCCAAACATAATTACGATGTAGTCATGTTACCATAGCGACAACTGTGACTGTGTCTAGAATAAACCGCGCTCTAAACATAATTACGATGTTGTCCTGTTACCATAGCGACAACTGTGACTGTGTCTAGAATAAACCGCGCTCCAAACATAATTACGATGTAGTCATGTTACCATAGCGACAACTGTGACTGTGTCTAGAATAAACCTAGCTCCAAACATAATTACGATGTAGTCATGTTACCATAGCGACAACTGTGACTGTGTCTAGAATAAACCGCGCTCCAAACATAATTACGAGGTAGTCATGTTACCATAGCTACAACTGTGACTGTGTCTAGAATAAACCGCGCTCCAAACATAATTACGAAGTAGTCATGTTACTCAAACAACAACTGTGACTGTGTCTAGAATAAACCGCGCTCCAAACATAATTACGATGTAGTCATGTTACCATAGCGACAACTGTGAATGTGTCTAGAATAAACCGTGCTCCATACATAATTACGATGTAGTCATGTTACCATAGCGACAACTGTGACTGTGTCTAGAATAAACCGCGCTCCAAACATAATTACGATGTAGTCATGTTACCATAGCGACAACTGTGACTGTGTCTAGAATAAACCGTGCTCCAAACATAATTACGATGTAGTCATGTTACCATAGCGACAACTGTGACTGTGTCTAGAATAAACCGCGCTCCAAACATAATTACGATGTAGTCATGTTACCATAGCGACAACTGTGACTGTGTCTAGAATAAAACGCGCTCCAATCATAATTACGATGTAGTCATGTTACCATAGCGACAACTGTGACTGTGTCTAGAATAAACCGCGCTCCAACATAATTACGATGTAGTCATGTTACCATAGCGACAACTGTGACTGTGTCTAGAATAAACCGCGCTCCAAATATAATTACGAGGTAGTCATGTTACCATAGCGACAACTGTGACTGTGTCTAGAATAAACCGCGCTCCAAACATAATTACGAGGTAGTCATGTTACTCAAACAACAAATGTGACTGTGTCTAGAATAAACCGCGCTCCAAACATAATTACGATGTAGTCATGTTACCATAGCAACAACTGTGACTGTGTCTAGAATAAACCGCGCTCCAAACATAATTACGACGTAGTCATGTTACCATAGCGACAACTGTGACTGTGTCTAGAATAAACCGTGCTCCAAACATAATTACGATGTAGTCATGTTACCATAGCGACAACTGTGACTGTGTCTAGAATAAACCGCGCTCCAAACATAATTACGATGTAGTCATGTTACCATAGAGACAACCGTGACTGTGTCTAGAATAAACCGCGCTCCAAACATAATTACGATGTAGTCATGTTACCATAGCGACAACTGTGCCTGTGTCTAGGATAAACCGTGCTCCAAACATAATTACGAGGTAGTCATGTTACCATAGCGACAACTGTGACTGTGTCTAGAATAAACCGCGCTCCAAACATAATTACGATTTAGTCACGTTACCATAGCGACAACTGTGACTGTGTCTAGAATAAACCGCGCTCCAAACATAATTACGATGTAGTCATGTTACCATAGCGACAACTGTGACTGTGTCTAGAATAAACCGCGCTCCAAACATAATTACGATGTAGTCATGTTACCATAGCGACAACTGTGACTGTGTCTAGAATAAACTGCACTCCAAACATAATTACGATGTAGTCATGTTACCATAGCGACAACTGTGACTGTGTCTAGAATAAACCGCGCTCCAAACATAATTACGATGTAGTCATGTTACCATAGCGACAACTGTGACTGTGTCTAGAATAAACCGCGCTCCATACATAATTACGATGTAGTCATGTTACCATAGCGACAACTGTGACTGTGTCTAGAATAAACCGTGCTCCATACATAATTACGATGTAGTCATGTTACCATAGCGACTACTGTGACTGTGTCTAGAATAAACCGCGCTCCAAACATAATTACGATGTAGTCATGTTACCATAGCGACAACTGTGACTTTGTCTAGAATAAACCGTGCTCCAAACATAATTACGATGTAGTCATGTTACCATAGCGACAACTGTGACTGTGTCTAGAATAAACCGCGCTCTAAACATAATTACGATGTTGTCATGTTACCATAGCGACAACTGTGACTGTGTCTAGAATAAACCGCGCTCCAAACATAATTACGATGTAGTCATGTTACCATAGCGACAACTGTGACTGTGTCTAGAATAAACCTAGCTCCAAACATAATTACGATGTAGTCATGTTACCATAGCGACAACTGTGACTGTGTCTAGAATAAACCGCGCTCCAAACATAATTACGAGGTAGTCAAGTTACCATAGCTACAACTGTGACTGTGTCTAGAATAAACCGCGCTCCAAACATAATTACGAAGTAGTCATGTTTTTCAAACAACAACTGTGAATGTGTCTAGAATAAACCGCGCTCCAAACATAATTACGATGTAGTCATGTTACCATAGCGACAACTGTGAATGTGTCTAGAATAAACCGTGCTCCATACATAATTACGATGTAGTCATGTTACCATAGCGACAACTGTGACTGTGTCTAGAATAAACCGCGCTCCAAACATAATTACGATGTAGTCATGTTACCATAGCGACAACTGTGACTGTGTCTAGAATAAACCGTGCTCCAAACATAATTACCATGTAGTCATGTTACCATAGCGACAACTGTGACTGTGTCTAGAATAAACCGCGCTCCAAACATAATTACGATGTAGTCATGTTACCATAGCGACAACTGTGACTGTGTCTAGAATAAACCGCGCTCCAATCATAATTACGATGTAGTCATGTTACCATAGCGACAACTGTGACTGTGTCTAGAATAAACCGCGCTCCAAACATAATTACGATGTAGTCATGTTACCATAGCGACAACTGTGACTGTGTCTAGAATAAACCGCGCTCCAAATATAATTACGAGGTAGTCATGTTACCATAGCGACAACTGTGACTGTGTCTAGAATAAACCGCGCTCCAAACATAATTACGAGGTAGTCATGTTACTCAAACAACAAATGTGACTGTGTCTAGAATAAACCGCGCTCCAAACATAATTACGATGTAGTCATGTTACCATAGCAACAACTGTGACTGTGTCTAGAATAAACCGCGCTCCAAACATAATTACGATGTAGTCATGTTACTATAGCGACAACTGTGACTGTGTCTAGGATAAACCGCGCTCCAAACATAATTACGATGTAGTCATGTTACCATAGCGACAACTGTGACTGTGTCTAGAATAAACCGTGCTCCATACATAATTACGATGTAGTCATGTTACCATAGCGACAACTGTGACTGTGTCTAGAATAAACCGTGCTCCAAACATAATTACGACGTAGTCATGTTACCACAGTGACAACTGTGACTGTGTCTAGAATAAACCGTGCTCCAAACATAATTACGATGTAGTCATGTTACCATAGCGACAACTGTGCCTGTGTCTAGGATAAACCGTGTTCCAAACATAATTACGAGGTAGTCATGTTACCATAGCGAAAACTGTGACTGTGTCTAGAATAAACCGCGCTCCAAACATAATTACGATGTAGTCATGTTACCATAGCGACAACTGTGACTGTGTCTAGAATAAACCGTGCTCCAAACATAATTACGATGTAGTCATGTTACCATAGCGACAACTGTGACTGTGTCTAGAATAAACCGTGCTCCATACATAATTACGATGTAGTCATGTTACCATAGCGACTACTGTGACTGTGTCTAGAATAAACCGCGCTCCAAACATAATTACGAGGTAGTCATGTTACTCAAACATTAAATGTGACTGTGTCTAGAATAAACCGTGCTCCAAACATAATTACGATGTAGTCATGTTACCATAGCAACAACTGTGACTGTGTCTAGAATAAACCGCGCTCCAAACATAATTACGATATAGTCATGTTACCATAGCGACAACTGTGACTGTGTCTAGAATAAACCGTGCTCCATACATAATTACGATGTAGTCATGTTACCATAGAGACAACTGTGACTGTGTCTAGAATAAACCGCGCTCCAAACATAATTACGAGGTAGTCATGTTACTCAAACATTAAATGTGACTGTGTCTAGAATAAACCGTGCTCCAAACATAATTACGATGTAGTCATGTTACCATAGCAACAACTGTGACTGTGTCTAGAATAAACCGCGCTCCAAACATAATTACGATGTAGTCATGTTACCATAGCGACAACTGTGACTGTGTCTAGAATAAACCGCGCTCCAAACATAATTACGATGTAGTCATGTTACCATAGCGACAACTGTGCCTGTGTCTATGATAAACCGTGCTCCAAACATAATTACGAGGTAGTCATGTTACCATAGCGACAACTGTGACTGTGTCTAGAATAAACCGCGCTCCAAACATAATTACGATGTAGTCATGTTACCATAGCGACAACTGTGACTGTGTCTAGAATAAACCGCGCTCCAAACATAATTACGATGTAGTCATGTTACCATAGCAACAACTGTGACTGTGTCTAGAATAAACCGCGCTCCAAACATAATTACGATGTAGTCATGTTACCATAGCGACAACTGTGACTGTGTCTAGAATAAACCGCGCTCCAAACATAATTACGATGTAGTCATGTTAACATAGCGACAACTGTGACTGTGTCTAGGATAAACCGGGCTCCAAACATAATTACGAGGTAGTCATGTTACCATAGCGACAACTGTGACTGTGTCTAGAATAAACCGCGCTCCAAACATAATCACGATGTAGTCTTGTTACCATAGCGACAACTGTGACTGTGTCTAGAATAAACCGTGCTCCAAACATAATTACGATGTAGTCATGTTACCATAGCGACAACTGTGACTGTGTCTAGAATAAACCGCGCTCCAAACATAATTACGATGTAGTCATGTTACCATAGCGACAACTGTAACTGTGTCTAGGATAAACCGCACTCCAAACATAATTACGAGGTAGTCATGTTACTCAAACAACAACTGTGACTGTGTCTAGAATAAACCGCGCTCCAAACATAATTACGATGTAGTCATGTTACCATAGCGACAACTGTGACTGTGTCTAGAATAAACCGCGCTCCAAACATAATTACGATGTAGTCATGTTACCATAGTAACAACTGTGACTGTGTCTAGAATAAACCGCGCTCCAAACATAATTACGATGTAGTCATGTTACTATAACGACAACTGTGACTGTGTCTAGAATAAACCGTGCTCCATACATAATTACGATGTAGTCATGTTACCATAGCGACAACTGTGACTGTGTCTAGAATAAACCGCGCTCCAAACATAATTACGATGTAGTCATGTTACCATAGCGACAACTGTGACTGTGTCTAGAATAAACCGCGCTCCAAACATAATTACGATGTAGTCATGTTACCATAGCGACAACTGTGACTGTGTCTAGAATAAACCGCGCTCCAAACATAATTACGATGTAGTCATGTTACCATAGCGACAACTGTGACTGTGTCTAGAATAAACCGCGCTCCAAACATAATTACGATGTAGTCATGTTACCATAGCGACAACTGTGACTGTGTCTAGAATAAACCGCGCTCCAAACATAATTACGATGTAGTCATGTTACCATAGCGACAACTGTGACTGTGTCTAGAATAAACCCCGCTCCAAACATAATTACGATGTAGTCATGTTACCATAGCGACAACTGTGACTGTGTCTAGAATAAACCGCGCTCCAAACATAATTACGATGTAGTCATGTTACCATAGCGACAACTGTGACTGTGTCTAGAATAAACCGCGCTCCAAACATAATTACGATGTAGTCATGTTACCATAGCGACAACTGTGACTGTGTCTAGAATAAACCGCGCTCCAAACATAATTACGAGGTAGTCATGTTACCATAGCGACAACTGTGACTGTGTCTAGAATAAACCGCGCTCCAAACATAATTACGAGGTAGTCATGTTACTCAAACAACAAATGTGACTGTGTCTAGAATAAACCGCGCTCCAAACATAATTACGATGTAGTCATGTTACCATAGCAACAACTGTGACTGTGTCTAGAATAAACCGCGCTCCAAACATAATTACGATGTAGTCATGTTACCATAACGACAACTGTGACTGTGTCTAGGATAAACCGCGCTCCAAACATAATTACGATGTAGTCATGTTACCATAGCGACAACTGTGACTGTGTCTAGAATAAACCGTGCTGCATACATAATTACGATGTAGTCATTTTACCATAGCGACAACTGTGACTGTGTCTAGAATAAACCGCGCTCCAAACATAATTACGATGTAGTCATGTTACCATAGCGACAACTGTGACTGTGTCTAGAATAAACCGTGCTCCAAACATAATTACGATGTAGTCATGTTACCATAGCGACAACTGTGACTGTGTCTAGAATAAACCGCGCTCCAAACATAATTACGATGTAGTCATGTTACCATAGCGACAACTGTGACTGTGTCTAGAATAAACCGCGCTCCAAACATAATTACGATGTAGTCATGTTACCATAGCGACAACTGTGACTGTGTCTAGGATATGTTATGTTTATGTGTTGTTAAAGGGACGGATTCAGAGATCCAAAGATTCAAAGATCCTCACACGTCAACCGAAGCTTATTGTGTGTCCCTAGTACGTTAGTATGGCAAACCAATGCCCGTACCCTTTACGAGATCCAGGAGTTTTTTACCAATACTAGCGTCCCTTTCATCACCTGGTTGCTTACAACCAAACAGAGCCCTTCTCCTTGCCCCGAGTCTCTCGCAGTCCAGTATGATGTGCTTGGCAGTCTCTTCAGACTGATTGCAGAGCCTACACACCTGACTTTCATTTCTTAGTCCGAGATTGTGGAGATGTTTCCTGAAATGGCCATGTCCAGTTATCAGAGCAATCAACTGCTTAACCCGACCTCTGCCCAACCTCACCAACCAGTTTGTGAAGTAAGAACTAGTATCTGCTAGCAGCCTTTTGCCAAGTGCTTGACCAGTATGACCTTGCCATTGCTGGCGATGTAAGTCCCTGGACCATTTGTTTATTGTATGAAAAGCAGTTGTTTTGCTTATGCCACAGCTTGGCTCTGGACCAAAGAATGGCATACCGGAACCTCTTTTAGCAAGCTTATCTGCACACTCATTGCCACCTATGCCTACATGGCCAGGTACCCAACCAAGATGCACCGAGTTGCGTGTCGCGAGTTTGCAGAGAGTGTTGTAACATTCCCACACCAATTTTGACTTGATTTCGTTGGAGTCAAGAGCCTTGAGGGCAGCCTGACAATCTGACAAGATTACTATATGCCTGTCGCAATAGCGTCTGGCAATGCCGAGATTGGCACAAACCATGATGCCACAAATTTCTGCTTGAAAAATAGTACAGTGTTGTCCCAGACTTGCACAGAGTTCTGTTCTAGGTGATTCACTGTACACCCCGTAGCCAGATTTTCCTTCAATGAGAGAGCCGTCCGTGTACCAGACAAGGCTGCCCTTCCTGGAATAGGGCCCTTCCTCAGATGTCCACTCTTCTCTGGAGCAGAATCCAACAGAAAAAGGTTTAGTGAAAACCATCTCCGTACTCATGACATCTGATGTCATATCAAGCACAGGGTTTTGAGCAACAGCTTTGGTGATGGTGCAATGGCCTGTTCCAGACAGGCCTTCCCTCCATTGGCCTGCGACTTTTAATCGATAGGCTGATTTCCGTGCTTCTGCCTTGATGAAGATATCCAAAGGCAGTAATCCAAGAGCAACTTCGAGAGCTGCTGACGGGCTACTCCTGAAAGCTCCAGTGACTAGAAGTGTGCCCAACCTTTGTAAACTTGTGAGTTTGGCTATGGCTGTAGTCTGGTTCACCTTTGTCCACCAGACTAGTGATCCATATGTGACTTGAGGCCTTATTACTGCCTTGTACAGCCACAGCGCTATGTGAGGCTTGATCCCCCACGTGGAGCCTACAAATCTCCTGGACGTCATGAGCGCCCATTTCGCCTTATGCAGTGTATTATTCAAATGATCATTCCAAGTCAGCTTAGAATCAATTGTCAGCCCTAGGTATTTGACTGTACCTGATACTTCAAGCCGTGTTGGTCCAAGTCTCAGCCTGGAAAGAGACTCCAGGTTCTTTTTCCTTGTGAACGTAACAACTACTGTCTTTGAGGGGTTTATGCTTAGACCCTCTCCAAGACACCAGACATTGACATATTGAAGATTGACATTCATGACATCAGCAACAATATTCGTGAACCTTCCCTGTACCATTAGGACTATGTCGTCTGCATAGCCCTGGACAAAGACGCCTCTGCTAGTGAGCTCACGAAGGAGACCGTCCACCACCAGGTTCCACAGAAGAGGCGAAAGTACACCTCCCTGCGGACAACCCCTCGTGGGTGCGATCACTATCGATTCACCTTGAAGATCGGCTCTAATCTGCCTGGAGCAGAGCACGGTCTCAATCCACCTACATACAGCAGACTCAAGACCACGCCCACGCACCGCCCGGACCATGGCCGTGTAAGTGACATTGTCAAATGCACCTTCAATGTCCATGAAGGTGCATAGAGCGATTTCCTTAGCAGCAAGGCTGTCCTCCACCCTGCTAACAAGTTGATGCAGGGCAGTTTCGCAGGACTTACCAGACTGATAGGCATGCTGGTTTCGATGGAGAGGAGTACCTGAAAGCACTCCCTTTCTTAGATGTCTTTCTACCAGTCTCTCCAGCGTCTTCAAGAGAAACGATGAGAGACTGACTGATAGGCCGAAATGATTTTGCAGTTGAGTAGTCTGCTCTTCCTCTCTTGGGAATGAAGACCACCCTACTGAGGCGCCAGGCTTGAGGAATGTACCCATAAGCCAGACTTGCTCTGAAGAGTTCGCACAGGAGGACCAAGAGAGCTTCCGGTCCTTGCTGTAGCATTGCCGGTATGATACCGTCCCCCCCAGGAGATTTGAAAGGGCCAAACTTGCTGATGGCCCATTTAACTTTGGAAAGTGTGACAATCCGTCTGGCTAAAGTCCAGCTTCCGCGATCAGCTCTTGGCCATGAGCCCCTTTCGCTGTTGCCGGACATGCCTAAACAGTCACTCTCAAAAATGCAATCCGGAAAGTGAGTCTCAAGGAGAAGTTTGAGACTTCCTTCAATTCCAGTGGTATATTGTCCCCCTGGTGACCTCAGGGATCCCAGGAGGCCAATAGGGCTTGAAGCTAAAACACGTTGCAGTCTTGCTGCTGCGCTGAAACTGTTTACCTCCTGTGTAAACCGTCTCCAAGAGTTCTCTTTGGCTTTTTTGATTGCAAGGCTATATTCTGTGAGTGCCTTATGGTATGGCTCCCAGATGTCTAGGATAAACCGTGCTCCAAACATAATTACGAGGTAGTCATGTTACCATAGCGACAACTGTGACTGTGTCTAGAATAAACCGCGCTCCAAACATAATTACGATGTAGTCATGTTACCATAGCGACAATTGTGACTGTGTCTAGAATAAACCGCGCTCCAAACATAATTACGATGTAGTCATGTTACCATAGCGACAACTGTGACTGTGTCTAGAATAAACCGCGCTCCAAACATAATTACGATGTAGTCATGTTACCATAGCGACAACTGTGACTGTGTCTAGAATAAACCGCGCTCCAAACATAATTACGATGTAGTCATGTTACCATAGCGACAACTGTGACTGTGTCTAGAATAAACCGCGCTCCAAACATAATTACGATGTAGTCATGTTACCATAGCGACAACTGTGACTGTGTCTAGAATAAACCGTGCTCCAAACATAATTACGATGTAGTCATGTTACCATAGCGACAACTGTGACTGTGTCTAGAATAAACCGCGCTCCAAACATAATTACGATGTAGTCATGTTACCATAGCGACAACTGTGACTGTGTCTAGGATAAACCGCGCTCCAAACATAATTACGAGGTAGTCATGTTACTCAAACAACAACTGTGACTGTGTCTAGAATAAACCGCGCTCCAAACATAATTACGATGTAGTCATGTTACCATAGCGACAACTGTGACTGTGTCTAGAATAAACCGCGCTCCAAACATAATTACGATGTAGTCATGTTACCATAGCGACAACTGTGACTGTGTCTAGAATAAACCGCGCTCCAAACATAATTACGATATAGTCATGTTACCATAGCGACAACTGTGACTGTGTCTAGAATAAACCGTGCTCCATACATAATTACGATGTGGTCATGTTACCATAGCGACAACTGTGACTGTGTCTAGAATAAACCGCGCTCCAAACCTAATTACGATGTAGTCATGTTACCATAGCAACAACTGTGACTGTGTCTAGAATAAACCGTGCTCCAAACATAATTACGATGTAGTCATGTTACCATAGCGACAACTGTGACTGTGTCTAGAATAAACCGCGCTCCAAACATAATTACGATGTAGTCATGTTACCATAGCGACAACTGTGACTGTAACTAGGATAAACCACGCTCCAAACATAATTACGAGGTAGTCATGTTACTCAAACAACAACTGTGACTGTGTCTAGAATAAACCGCGCTCCAAACATAATTACGATGTAGTCATGTTACCATAGCGACAACAGTGACTGTGTCTAGAATAAACCGCGCTCCAAACATAATTACGATGTAGTCATGTTACCATAGCGACAACTGTGACTGTGTCTAGAATAAACCGCGCTCCAAACATAATTACGATGTAGTCATGTTACCATAGCGACAACTGTGACTGTGTCTAGAATAAACCGTGCTCCATACATAATTACGATGTAGTCATGTTACCATAGCGACAACTGTGACTGTGTCTAGAATAAACCGCGCTCCAAACATAATTACGATGTAGTCATGTTACCATAGCGACAACTGTGACTGTGTCTAGAATAAACCGTGCTCCAAACATAATTACGATGTAGTCATGTTACCATAGCGACAACTGTGACTGTGTCTAGAATAAACCGCGCTCCAAACATAATTACGATGTAGTCCTGTTACCATAGCGACAACTGTGACTGTGTCTAGAATAAACCGCGCTCCAAACATAATTACGATGTAGTCATGTTACCATAGCGACAACTGTGACTGTGTCTAGAATAAACCGCGCTCCAAACATAATTACGATGTAGTCATGTTACCATAGCGACAACTGTGACTGTGTCTAGAATAAACCGCGCTCCAAACATAATTACGATGTAGTCATGTTACCATAGCGACAACTGTGACTGTGTCTAGAATAAACCGCGCTCCAAACATAATTACGATGTAGTCATGTTACCATAGCGATAACTGTGACTGTGTCTAGGATAAACCGCGCTCCAAACATAATTACGATGTAGTCATGTTACCCTAACACAAACTGTGACTCTGACTGGAATAAACTTTACTCGAACCTAATTACATGATATTCATGGTCATGTTACCCTAAAACCAACCGTAACCATATCTAGTATAAATTACTCTCTAAACATAATAATAAATTGTTTGCTACCTTTTAACAACGTTGACTGTGTCTATTATAACATCACATGAAACATCAATATGATGTAGTCATATAACCCTATCAACAACTGTTTCTTTTTCTATAATAAATTGCTCTCCAAATATAATTATTAAGTATTATGTAACCTTAACAATAACTTTGACTGTGTCTAAAATACTCCGAGCTTATAACACAGTTATGGTTTAGTTAATTTCGCCTATCAACAGCATTGTATTTAAGTACTCCGAACTTAAGACCTAATTTTTATGTATTTATGTTTCCCAGTCATCAAATTTGTTTCTAAAATATTCCACACTGAAAACATATTTATGAGGTAGTCATGTTACACTTTCAACAACTTTGACTGTGTAAAATCCAAGTATGCGAACATGACTACATCATAGTTGTATATTGAGCTCGGAGTATTTTATACACAGTCAAATGTTTTGATGGGGTAATATAACTACATCATAAGTGTGTTTTAAGCTCAAAGTATTTTATACAACCGTCAATCAATCAATCAATACATCAATCATTTAATGAAATCTCTTTATTTAAATTTGTTCTAGGAAAAGTAATTGCGTTAAGTATGATTCTGTACCAATCATACTTAACGCAATTACTTTTCTTAGAACAAATTTAAATAAAGAGATTTCATTAAATGATTGATTGAATGATTGATCTATTGTATAAATTAGTTTGAGCTTAAAACACACTTATGATGTAGTTTTATTACCCCATCAAAACATTTGACCTTGTATAAAATACTTCGAGCTCAAAATACAATTAAGATGTTAAGATATTATGCCTTATCCAGAACTTAGACTTTGTCTAAAATACTCCGAGCTCAAAATACAACTATGATGTAGTCATGTTTCTCTATCAACTATGTGGTTGTATCGTGGTAACGATTTTAATGTTCTTATTTGTTTAGTAGCATTAATATTTTAGTATTACAAGGGATAGTAAATAGTCATATTTTTTATATCACGCTAGTAATCAACATCTTATCTTGTATTTCAGGATAGTTCTCGTTTCAAATCTATCCTTCGTTTTAATATGCCATACCTTTTGATTTAGTAATAAGTTTTTGTCACTACAACCGTTAATCCGTTTCAAGCTGTTTACGTAATGTTTTTATCCACTTTAAAGCTGTTTGAAAACCATGAGATAGAAGCGCGAGAGTTGGTTTGATGAGGGTTTCTGTTGTAACTTACTGATGTCAAAGGTTGCAAACTAACTGTAATTGGATGTCGGAATAACTACTTCAGAAAAACCTTTGATTGAATAAGACTAGTTTGAACTCTTGTACCATGTGACTCTATAATATGCACTTTTTAATATAATTTTTACTATGCGAAACCACCTATTTTGGCATTGGTGTTTGAGTTGCTTAGCATGTTACAAAAATATTTGTAAAAGAGACTACCAATATTAAAATATTGTTTGTAATTCAACACACAATCGATTTAAAAAATATATTCCATTTTACTTTATAAGATATTTTATTGAAAATAAACTTCAATAAGTCGAATTTGATAAGGAAAACATACTTTCATACTTCTAAGAAAACGGAAACTCTTTTGAAACTGTGAATATTTGTTTAATACTAGTAATAATCTTATTTACAACAGTTGCATGAAAATATCCTTGTTCATGTACATACATAATGTAACTCAGCGCAGTATACAATAGATGCGAATAATAAAACATTGGAACTCATATATTTGTATAAACTCTCTTCGAAATTTACCTAAAATATTTTGTTGTAAAAGCAATTACCTGAACTACAGCGTGAAAAAAGCTTGACTTTATTGTGGATTTTTATGTATTCTAGGTGATAGTATATGTCCCAGATTAAGTTTTGTGATTTTAATACGGTATTATTGGATTGGATAAAAGGTTTTCCTGAATATCGAATGTAATTGTACTTTGCCACTCAATAAATAACCCGTTAGTGTAAAATCAATGTAAACAGCCGTATTGTATCCATACGATTGTGTATAAAGTTTGTAGGCTTTTAGATCTTTAGATCTTTAAATCTTTCAAACAAAACTATTTAAACTGCTCCCATTGGGAAACTCAAAAACGTGCCGAAACAAAATTAATTCTAAACTTTTAATTGTCACATATTGAAATTAATATATATTCTATTATTTTGTTTTTAATAAACCATACACGTACACACAGTTATGAGTATTACCTAATTAGGATCAGTATTCTATTGGTTTGTTTACTTATTTTTACCTATTAAAAATGCAGGCCTATTTCGGCGCTGATATAACAAGATGCCCTCTACATAATATTATATTATTAAAATAACAGGGAAAAATAATATATTATATTATAATTAAATAACTTCTCACAATTGATGGCTTTTCGATTACTTAAATTCGATAAAGTTTCAACCAGTCAAAGCTAAAGTAAATCCACCAACAAATTGGATGCGGATTACCAAACCATCGGTGGCGTTAACATGGAACAGTGTATCACGGGTTCTTAAATATATAATATATCTAACGATAAATTCTCTGATCGTATTTAAACAAATCTTATTTTAAATATTTTTCACTTAAATTATACAGAAACAGCATTCTCAAGCCTTCATGCTCCGTCTTATGAGAGACGCTTCCTGGATTGTTTAGAATTACGCCACCCTTCCCTAATAGATAACAAACTTATAAATATAATTGAGGGCAACAAAGAGCTCACTGCATTACGCACTACGTACTTTGAGTGCTACATACGTATTTTGAATAACCTCGTGTCGATAATCGTTCGAGGATACTTTAATTATTGTTACATCACGATTTGTACAAATCCACACATTATTTATGTCTAAATATAGACTAAGGTTCCTATAATTTACTATTGGTAAATTATATAAGATCACATCCATATTATAAATGCGTATATATACACTCAATATGAGTTGTTGTATATATTCACTCAACTCAACATGAGTTGCCGCAAACCACCATGCACACACCGCATAAAAATATGAATCGAGTGAACAAAATTCTCAAACACGCTATATTAATTATTTTCCTTGTAGCTTGTTATGTGCATATAATATATCCCTTTTTGTATTCGAGTATTTATCACTACAATACCCAAGCAGTGCTTAGATAAAGAAAGCAGATATCTAACATTTTGCTCTAAACCAACAAATCGGTTTGCCTAGTTGAAAAAATATCGCACTCGATTAGAAACCACAAGAATTATCATGATTCGGAAAAGGATGCCATCTTTTGTGATATTACGTGATGTTTAGGTTTACGGTATTGTCACATTTGGAAACCTCGCGGCAATACTTGTGAATACGCTTACCCTGTTTAAGTATTAAGCCGCATTGTGGGGTGCAAGTGGGGATGAATTGAAAAATATAAAACTTTCACGTTTGGTAAAAAAACAGGCACTCTTTCAATGCCATAAGTAGTCCCTACGATGATAGGCTGTGGCATATTAAACTCAAATATAAAAATTACAATTTGTCCATACATGGAGCATCTGGATTAAAGGGGAGAAAACAAACAATCGAAGCAAATTAAGAATTTGTTTAAATTTTAAATACGTATTTGCGATGGACTAGTGATAAATTGTAAATTTATATATTAAGATAGATTTTCTTAATATAGTGTAAATTGATGGCCTAAGTTAAAATTTTCATTTTTTCTCCTTGCTCTGACACTATCAGAAGTAGCTAAGCGAAACATGGCCAATCATTGATAAACTATTCCAATTGTTGGTTATCAACTAAATCGATAACTTGTATTTGCCACAATTAAATACAATGATGAAGTACGAAATTAATAAATCTAATTTGGCCTCCACAATCATATTGACTACTAGCAAGTAACCAACGATAATAATCAGAGAACCACTTGGTGATGTTGGGAATAAACAGTAATCAATAAGGCTGCTATCAAAAGATAATCGGCTGTAATTAAATATAATGGATTTGTTGGATAGTTAGTTTGTTAAAACATCACAATTACATTTTGCCTGGTTGCATAAATTAATTATATGTACTAATTCTGCTTTGTGCCTTAACCAATGGCTTAATACTAATTATTAGTAATCCAATGAAGGGATTACGATTCTGAAAGGGTTTCGCGTCATTTAGGCTGCATTATACACAGATGAGTTCAAGCTACATAAATAGGCTGATCCGTGACGATCATGTCACAAAGTTGAAAGTGTTGTATAGGTTGATCCTTAGTATGATACTGTTACAAAATTGAAAATGTTAATAATCAGATCCGTTTTATTCCCATCACAAAATTTAAAATGGTATTCAGGCTGATATGAGATGAACCTATCACAAAAGTGATAATGTTTGGAACGTCTTTTGAACACACACATATGATATACGAACGAAAATGGCCGTTCAAACACTGAAAACAGACAATTGAACATAACCTCAACGGTCACTATGAGATCGTGGTTGACAGTTGGCACCAACTGGACGACTCGATATCTCAAGTCATTGCATACTGTATATAACGTAGCTAACGGCAAAGATATCTGGGTGTGTAGACAGTAGTGGAGAAATGAGACTTCTGGGGCGGAAGTGACGTCACACGTCACGTGACCGGATGTGCTGAGTGAATATATACGTCATCTGAGGCTGATCCAGTGACGTAGGTGGTTTTCTGACGAAATGATGGAAAGGTCAAAGTTCAAGGTTACGAAGAGGGTATTTTAAAAAAGCACTACCTCGCACGCGTAAAATTCAAATCGTGATTCGATAGTTTTAATCGATAAAAATATCGAATGGAAACAATCGAATGAAGCAATCGAATGATATGAGTGCGAGGTAGTACTATTACATTTATTACTTTATTTTTTAACTTTCGTTTTTGTCTTTTTATTTATAATAATTTATGGAGGTACACTGATGTGGCACAAGTATGTAGGATAGGTACCCCATTCTTACTCCCACCACACCAGTCCCCACACCACAATGTTCCCCCCACCAAATTGTTACTTCGTACATTAACTACGGGACAGTTATTTAGTTATGGTTTAGCTCTTACACTGTGAGGATCGTTACTCCGTAACTGATAACCTCAATGATTAGTGCTAAACACCGTATGAGTATAAGTATAACATTCACTATGATCTAAACTAGTGCATGTCTTCATGTGTTGCTCCTTGCCTAGCAGAAAACTGGCTAAGATTTCTTCAGTCTTGATTATTCTACGACGGAACCGCTCACAGTCTACTAAAAGCGTAGACATTCTATCTTCATAGTCGGAGAAGTAGATGGTGGTGTCAAGCGGACTACTGAAGGACACCTTCCTCATATTTCTGTAAAACTGTGATATTTTCAGACGCTCTAGGTAGATGTTCATCCGTCAAGAGCTTGAAGTAAAGCGATTTACCGCTAGCGTGTAAAATAAACACCTACCCCCACCACAACGTTACCTTGTCCTTCAAACAATTGTTTTTACGCTATGGTTGCTATACTGTTGGTTAGATTTAAATTTCGATTGCACCATCTTGTTAGCCTTGTCAAGCTGCGTAATTTAAGTACCCACTCAACATAGTTCAAAACATAAATCAAAAGGTTATTTATGTTTGGCCTCGAAAATAGTGGTTTTTGTGCTATTTATTCCCTTCTCTTGATCGGATATGAATTCTGTTTGCACCATCTTGTTTGTCTTGATGAGCCGCGTAATTTGAGTACCCACTTGATATATATTTAAACCATAAATAAAGAAGTTATTGAGGTTTATCCTTCAAAATAGTTGTTTTTCGATGTTGCTGCTGTACTCTAGGTCAGATCTGAATTCTAATTGCAACATCTTGTTCGTTTCATCAAGCCGCGTACTTTGAGTACCCACTTGACATATTTTTGAGAAACTTTGTCCCCCCTTCCTTTTTGGGTCATGTTCAAGGTCAAGGTCGCTCAAGGTCAAGGTCACTTGCATAACCGGTTAGAAAGCGGCTACACAATATTGAGACCAACAAAAGTCTCCTGCCTATTTAAAGGCAAAGCCTCTAACTTGCCTCTAATGCTTAGGGTGGTCCTGAAAAGGACCGTTTGTGTGCTGAAGGATGGTCGGGTAAGGGATGGTTGGTCTAGGGATCGGTGGTCGGTTTAAAGTTTATTTTTCACAACCCACTTTACCCTCCCATCTTGCCTTACGAAGTACAACTCCTGGGTGTCGGTTATCAGAGGGGGATGTGGTGGTACCGACTGCGGCAGATGCACCTCTAAGTAGTGGTCGGTCTGTTGGAAGAAGAACAAGTGATCCCCGTTCGTAGCCACAAACTTGTACTCCGTCAACCGCTTCAGATTCTGGAACTCGGCCTTGGAGACTTTGAGCGGCTGCACCAAATCGTTGATCCCCATCACCCTCGTCCGCTCCATCACCTCATCGACAGTTAGAGGTGGAGAGGAAGGTCGAGCTGTGGACGTAGAAGGCTGAGGCTGAGATGAGGGTCGTTGACAGAAATACAACGGATGACCCCGGAAATCTCGTTTCAGAGCAGACTTCAAAGTTGAAGGTTTCTTAAATCCGCTCCTTCTTTCCGTCGACTTTTTCAAAGACTCCTTCAAACATTGGGGTTTTTCAGGAGTCAGACGAGAAGACATGGTGTTGTTGGATGTAAGGGAAAATGGATAGGATTGAGTTGGATAGAGCACATGTGTACTGGTTGCAAACCAAAGCTGGAATGAGGTGGCAGACAGAGTAAAGCAGGTCGCAAAGTTAAACCTTGCTCTATCCATATATAGGTAGAAAGCTGGGTAATGGTTTAGAACCGGTTTGCATCCGGGACCCTCCCCTTTTTTGAGTCATGTTCAAGGTCACCCCCCCCTCAAGGTCGGCCCCCTTTTTGGGTCTTGTTCTAGGTCACCCCCCTCAAGGTCGACCCCCTTTTTTGGGTCCAGTTTAAGGTCAAGGTCAAGGTCGAGGGATAAAATGTATGGAAGAGCGGGACAAATTCCCGATAAAATCCCGCAACGAAGCAGGGTTATCCCTTATCCCGCTTTCCCCTAAATATCCCTATTTCCTATTCTCCGTCTATATAACCCGATATTTTGAGCGTCTCTTCACAGTAGCCTGCCGCCCTTTGCGATGAACGTCCCACTGGGTTGCAGTGCCTGCTGCAGTGTAGGTCTCTTAAGTGTGTGTGGGCCCAATGCGCAATTGAGAGACCATACCCACTCAGCGCATTTGCATGAGTAGTTAAATATATTTTGTATTTTGATGCTTTATAACACCTAACGCTTTACAATAATAACATTGTAGATGGGATGTGTTTGCTGAACAGTTAATGCTTTGTAGTTTGCTTAACACTTAATGCTTTTATTTTCAACGTGACCTTGACCCAGACTAGGACTTAAAAAATATTGAAGAAACATTCAATTTGCACGACAACGTTTTAGCACAAAATTTATGGAAGGGGAAATATACTGCAACTGCGTGGTGAAAATCATCATATGGCTATGGAAGCTGTAGGTGTAAACACTTGGCTTGTTCCTTCCGAGCTTGCTATTTCAGAAGCCTTTCTGGCTATCCTTACTTATGAGTTCCTAGGGATTAAATTAAAAGTAAAGACAGAGCTTAGACCGTTACACAGAGATGAAATGCATTGTGTTTTGGTGGAATGGGAATCGCCCTCCGACATTACTCTTTTCCATTTTATCAAAGGATCGTGCAAGGAGTTTTGTGTAAAACGGATAACAGTCTCCCTTGTTTAAACGAAGTAGAGCTTGCTTCCAAAGTAAGATAGCAAAGGTAACACCTTCACTATTTTACACAATATTTTAACGGGACCTTGACCCAGTTATCGGACTTGGAGAAATTCAGAGTATGCGATACAGCGTTGCAAAAAAATATTGTCGAAGTCCTTACCCTCCCAATCACCCTATAAAAGCGGGAGGTAGTTTGCTGCTAGTAAATCTAGTTAGTTTAACTGATTGTGTTGTATGGTGTTGGTTTTTGAAGTGTTTTATTTACTGATGAAATATGTACTTGTTACGCTCTACAAGTGGGTAAAGTCTTTAAGTATGTCAGGGGTGTTTATAATATGTTTCTCAAATAAACACCTTTCCTAACCCCTAACAAAAACGTATGGCACGAAAACCGAACTTAAGTCATTACGGCCCGAAAACTGGATGACTTTACCTATCTTAGCCCTCACTCACGAGAAACAGATTCAGTAAGTTTGCTTATTTTGGTTAAATATCTGTAAAATGTAAGTGGATCTTGCTCAGGGGATTATTGTACTACGGTTCGTAGTACTCTGACGCCTACACAGTGATGCACGTCCTTGCGGTTTCAGAGTGCGCGACTGTTCTAAACTGACCATATTATTTATTTTTGGGGGTTACATTTTCGGGGGAAATAAATTTAAGGGGGCCTTGGTCAGGGATTATTGTACTTTGGTTCGTAGTACTCTGACGCCTACACAGTGATGAACGTCCTTGTGGTTTCAGAGTGCGCGACTGTTGTAAACTGACCAAAATGATTTTTTTGGAGGGATGTCTTTCGGGGGAGAGGTTAGTGTTCCGTTATCAGGTTTATTGCCTATAATTGTGAGCTTTAAACTAATCCTCTTCCCCTAATACAGAGCGGGGAATATAGCAGTTTGTGGTCCAAGTAAGAATAACTTAATGCTCTATTCCCCGTTTTGGCAACATGTTCAGATGACCTTGACCCACTTCGGGACTTAAAACATTTTCGTTTGGTAAAACATTGGAAGATATATTTATTCCTTACAACAATATCCCTTCCTTAACACTTGTACTCCCACCACTTACATTGGGTATAAAAGAGGTTCCCCATTACTGGTAAAATCATTCTGCTGCTTCTGCTTGCTCTCCTCAGAACCATGGCGCATATCAGGGAGCAAACCAGACCAATGAAGTTGAACGTGGCGAAAACTCCGCTTCTTTCACCTACTACCTCTTCAACACCAACTTCTTCTGTTTCTACTGCACCGTCTCTACCCTGCCAGGCTTCATCTTCGCAGGCTTCTGTATCATCCAGTATTCCATCCATACTCCACCAAGCATTAATGATGTATTGCATTCTCCCGGAAAATGTGTCTGATTCGCCGCAAGCTTCTTCATCTTCTCCATCAAAATCTTCTCCATCACCAAGGTAAAGGTCTCCATCAAAATCTTTTCCATCTTCTCCAACACCAAGGTGTTGTCTTCTTCATGATTAAGCTCGGGATCCTCTTCTTCATCATCGAACTCGGGATCCTCTTCATCATGATCATCGAGCTCGGGATCCTCAAGTTATTCTCCCGCCAGACCTTCTACACCTTCTACACCATCTGCAAGTGTCCATCCTTCTTCTCCCACCAGACCTTCTACACCTTCTGCAAGTGTCCTTCCTCGTCCTTCAGTAATCTGCATAAACAACGAAGTTCCTTCTGAGAAATTTAAACAATTAAAAGGCTTAAGAAAACAGTCTATACTACCTGCACCAAAATGCAGCTACTGTTTTAAAAAAGGTGCAAGGAAAGGTGAACGTTGTGCTAAGTCTTGTGTTTTAAATGAAGAAGTATGCAGATCAAATTTAAAACAAAATCACAAGGGCACCGTTTCTCTTTCTACACCACATCCAACAGTGAAACCAACCAAAATTCGAAATAATAGGCTTTGTAAAAATAAACGATACTTTTTTGTTAAATCAAAGGGCTTTGCAATGGTGGTGGATCAATGTGAAGGTAAACTGTACTATGTAGAATTGCCTAGAGCCATGGACCTCCACTTCGAAAAACTCACCAAAGAGGACTATTTAATTCGAAATGATTCAGGTTCCACTGTGTGGAAAACATTAAAATAAAAAATACCAACAAGTTTATTCCAAATTAATATAAAGTTTTTCCAAAAGATAAAAGGTGTGGACAACCTATTTAAATTCTGTGGCATATGCTGCAAAATGTAAATAGGTTGTCCACACTTTTTTTAAATGCTACAACGACCTTGACCTAGATATTGGACTAGAAAAATTATACTAAGTCAAAGATATGATTTAAGAGGAAAGAGGGGAGCGGGTTCACAAAAACCGGTTTCCCCCTCCCTGTGAAACCAACTCATGTGAGGTGCTGCGGTCCTTTGTTAGAGCCGTTCCTAATCAGACATTAGAACAAGCAACACCATGAGCAGCGCCAACAACAATATTTGGGGAGATGCGGGTTGTGAGGAGGAGTTGGTAGCAACTCTTGGCGCTACCGAGGTTGAGCAAGGAGCGGTGATTCAAACTACATCCCAGTAGCCTAAGACATATGAACAAGTCCTAAAGGAATATAAGAACGCGTATGATTATGCCTGCAAGAGGTAGTGTGGGCAGCCGCAATGTCGGGGGCAGGAGGATGAGATGGAAGCAGATTTTTGGCTGGTCACCAAACTAGAGGAAGAACTTTGGCGAGCAAAGGAGTCATCTCAATAGTTTTAAGATGAATTTATTGTATATAATTAAATGTATTCCTGATGTCAAAAAAATTACAACGACCCTGATCTAGATATTTAACTTAGAAATATTAAGCTAAGTCAAAGATATGATTCAAGAGGAAAGAGTAGGGTTACTCTAATGGTGGTGGTAAATGGTTATTTAAGCGAACGCTTCGGAATAAAGCTATTAGTCAGCTATGGATACTCCAGCAGGCACATCCAACACAAGACCTCTCAAAACCGTGAGAAGCAATGCGCCATGACGGAAAACGAGAGCAAGAATCAACGAGGGTTCTATCCCTGCAGCAACTCTAGTAGTTAGCAGAAGGGTGGAAAACGTTGATAAGTTGCTTGCTTTAAGAAGAATACTATTACGGTATCTCGATATAGAGGTTGGTTGTGAATATTACTTGTGGAGACCGACAGGTGAAGTGTATAGTAGTGAAGAGGAAGCATTCAAAACAAACTGTAAAATAAAGTTATATAAAATGCTTGGTAATAAGGTAAGGTTAAATGATAAGGGATAGATCATCAACATTACATTCTATATTAAACCAAACCTTTGATTAAATCAATAAAAAGGGAGGAGATTAAAATACAGATCGGGGAATAGATCAGTTTGCGGTCAAAGTGAGAACCACTTACTGCTCTATTTCCCGTTTTGGTGGTATGTCCAGGTGACCTTGACTTACTCACGAGTCAATTTGCGGATAGTATTGATTTGTTAGTTAAAACACACTTCCCTATGACTTGCACTTCCACCACTTACCCCCCCCCCCCCACCGGGATCGGGTATAAAAGGAGGTTTCCCATCAGTGGTAAAATCAGTCTGCTAGTTGGAATCATGTCACCCAGAGACAACATTTTTCCTTCTGAGAAGATTATACTGGAAATGATTCAAAATATTCCAGTAAATATAAACGAAGATGAAGACGAAGACGATTCAGAGATGGAAGATGAACTATTTAGTGATCTTGAACTACTGAGTGAGTTTGCCAGCAGTGAACAATATCTTGGAGAGATGGAGCTGTTGACTGACGACGACGACAATGATCAAAAATTTTATCATCAGTTGCTCTGTTTGGAGGAAATGGACCTTGTTGATAGTGAAACCCCTCCAAACAGTATTAATATCGATGACGTAGTTCTAAATCCAGTCACAGGGAACTTTAGTTTTCGTCGTCGCTTATTTAGTGATATGAGCTCATCATCATCATCATCATCATCGGATGAATCTGAATAAGTTTTCGGTTTCTTTGAATAGTTCACTTTAAATAAAGAGCGGGGAATAGATCAGTCTGTGGTCCAAGTGAGAATCACTCACTGCTCTATTCCCCGTTTTGATAATGTCTTTGTATAACCTTGACCCACTCACAATTCTTTGAAAAAGTAGGGGTAACGTATACATTTAATGGTGAGGAAACTTCTTGGTTTGTCCTGGTTAAATATAGAGCGGGGAATAGATCATTTTATGGTGTAAATGAAATCATTTACTGCTCTATTCCCCGTTTTGGCAATACATTTAAATGACCTTGACCGACCTTAACCCAATTACAGAATTTCGTAGCCTCCAGGTACAATAGTAAACTTAACCTAATAATTACCCCCACCATTTTTGCTAGGGTTTAAATAGAGGAGTATGTGCAGTGGTTTTCTTATGACTGCGTTGACATTTGTGGAGATCATACCTACATTATGTATCGCTGCGATATTTGTAAGACTTCATGTAAGGATGAATTTCTTTTAATAATTCATAAATAAATTAAACATAACACCAATCAGAATGAAGTATATGAAGAAGAATTGAAATAAATAGATCAAATGTTAGCTCAACACCGAGATTTAAGACCAAGTGTTATTCAATATGCACAATCAACATCAACATCTACTCCTACCTCTGCTCTGTCTACACTTCACCGTCCTTCAACATCAACAGATGCATCGACTTCTAAGCCTGCTCTGTCTACACTTCACTGTCCTTCAACATCAACAGCAGTAGATTTGGAACTACACGCTCAAGCACTAACTGGTAAAGTAGTAACACATTTTAAAATTGACAATGGAAAATTACAACTTGAAAACTTTTTAAATAACACCAAAGGATTAGTAATGAAAACACTAAAGAATGAACATAAAATATTAAATTTTATTACATTTGGACTGTTACGATATGCTGTGTTCACTAACATTCAAAAACGAAACATCTCAAAGAGGATTCATGACAAAAACAGAACCATCATGGCTGCTTCAGATATTGAAAAGATCGTAACATAATGTTTTGAGGAACTTTTGACAAAATTACAAGAACATGAAGGAAGAGAGTCTGGATGGGCTTTATTAAGTATATCAAGTCTGGACGTTAGAGTTTATAAACAAGGTTATGGAATGAGAGGAAGTAGTTAAATTCCTCTTCCGAAAAAAGTAAGTGATACCAAATCCTGTATTAATGTGCAAAATGAAAATAACGAAAGTTTTAAATATGCTATGCTAGTAAAATATGTAAAAAAGACCACCAAAAAAGACCGAGTCAGTCATATGAAGAAGTTCAACATAAGTATAATTTCCAGGGAATGACTTACTCTGTTGCGATTACTGATATATCAAAATTTGAAAAGCAAAATCCTTCAGCTTCTGTCAACATTTTCGGCGTAGATTTATCAATCAATGTGTACCCCTTGCGCTTAACCCCTATTGAGCGCAGAGATCATATGGATTTGCTATTGATCACTAAAGGGGACATATCCCACTATGTCTACATTACAAATTTTGAAGCTCTTGTTTTAAAAAAAGTATCGAAACGTAACGGAGAAAACACCACTTGCAAAATATGTTTATGTCATGTAAACAAACCATTAAGAAGGGGAGGTTCAGAATGGTTAGTAGAACATCAAAGGTTATGTAGTGGAAACTATGAGGTAAGAATTAAGTTGCCACCTCTTAGCAGATCATACGTACAATTTGACAAAGTAAATCAACAATACCCTATTCCAATTCTTGTGTACGCGGATTTCGAAGCATCTTTACTTCCAATTGAACAACAAGAAGAGGATATCACAATGTACCGCTCTCTAACTTTAATCATGCAAATTTACATTATACATTCTGAGCGGACAATTTATAATTTTAAAATATTTACTGAAGAAGGTAACTCGAACCAAAATGAAATTCTTCAAGTTAAAAACACTGCATTTATTATTCATTTAAGTTTACATTTTAGTCTTTCTTTTCTGTTCTTGATTCTACAATATACAAAGGAACCCTGCAAAATACACATTTATATAATATATTTGTACATTAACTGATGGTTATTTAAATTGATTAGTTGGGAGGTTAAAGAGTAGATACAAAAAATTAACATTTTTAATTTAAATAAAACATCATTTGTAAATAAATTCAATTGTTTTCTACTTTAGCAAGGCAAGGTCTTTATTTAATTTAGCAAATACATAAATAAAACAAATTTACTCTACTTACCCAAAGGTTTGGGGTTCACAAAAAAATACATAATTAAAATTACTGTGTCGCACTCTACAACAGACAGAAACGTAAAGAAGGCCGGTGCAAGGCGGGAGCGGTATTTATACGGGGGTGGCGTTAGAAAGATCTGGAACATTCAACATTCTCCGCGAATCCTTGCGACCTGATTGGCTGCGACTTGCCTTGCTATTACAATGTATTAGGTTATTGTACATATGCTACATATGGTACAATTCTCTCCCTCCTAAAGCTAAAAGTTCAGTTTTTTTTTTTTATTATTTAACTTTACTTTATTCAACATACATTTTGCAGTGTTTTTAAATTTATACTTCAGTTTTCGTAAAATAAAAACTTAGTTCCCATTAACAAAAATGTAAAGAACTGAGATCAGAAGAATCGGTTTTCGAGCACTTAAATTGTCCAGCAATTCGATGTGGCAACCTTGGAATGAAGTTGGCAACGATGGGGAGATAGTTCTTATCAGGTTGTCAAGCCGGTCAAGGTCGACCGACCCCTTACTCCTGAGTAGATAACAAACAGGTTGTCAGATTTTGTTCTTTCGGCTCCGCTGAACCAGGACATCTTCAGCTCCAAGATACTTCTCTACACTGCCTCAGAATAGTTACAATTCTAAAACATGTTTAACATAATATTTAATAACATTATAAACATAGTATCTTTACATATTTTCAATGATAGTTTCTTCTTTTCATCGGAACAACTGTTAATTGACATGGTATTTTGGAAATTGCCTTTTTCATCATACAAACTCTTTCTGTAAATTATAATTTACCGGTACTTCTTTTGAATAAAATAATGTTGTATTTCTTTTTAACACAAAATTATATATCACTTCTTTAAATAAAATAAAATTACATTTCACTTATTTTCCTCCAATATAACAAGCCGAAGTAATTTGCAATTAATTTTCTTTTACGATACTTTAACTCAAAAATGTTCAATATATAAAATATATTGATTCTTGTGGTACCTTTTTACAGATTTCAAGAGAACATGTGACACATTTAATTCGTCTTGAAATGGAACATACCGTTTGGAAACAAAACAAATCATACAGAAAAAATAAAATCAAGTTTTACTTTACCAAAACAACAGTTTATTAGACCTCCTTAATTCATTACATTGCATTATCACTGAAAATCAAGAAAAGTGTGCGCGCAAAGAAAAGTGGTAGTGTAAGTTGTGTTTTTGTGTATTCAATGAGTGCAAAGTGTTAGTGTGGTTAGTAAGCATTTGTGAAGTAGTTCCCCCCGTGAGTGGATCCGTCAAATATGTGAAGGTGTGAGTGTCACATGTGTGAAGTGCTAGTTAGTGATACGTTCCAAAGTAAGTGTAAGTTTAAGTAGTGATAATGCAAAGTTTAAATCAATCAATTATTTTAATTTCCAATCGGTAAGTTATCTAATAAATTAACTACTTATACTAAGTTACCTGTTACCCGTCAATTCATAATCTCTCTTTTTTTTATTCATTTTACCTTTCTGGACTTATACATTTTCATATACACTTTATATTTTTAACTTATTACTTTATAATTCCATTTTCAAAACTATGTTTTCCTTTTATTTTTTTGTATTCTTTCTTCTTTTGTAACAGTTTAATCTTCTGGAAATGCATTTACTTGCCCAGTAGATAAACCTTTGCATAACAAAAATTATCACTTTTTACTTTTATTTAAGCAATCTGCAGTAGAAAACTGGTTTCTGGTTTGGCTCACTTGCTGATAACTCCATATAATCTTCATTATATATACTTCACTAAATATTGTCTTTTACTAACTTGTTCTTCCTGTTCTGCACTAAATTATAGTTTTTTTTTTATATATATATATTTTAATCTACATAAATTCACAGTCTTTAAGGCTGTCCATGCAAACACTAAAAAGAATTTTATATTTTTAATTGAGAAATGTGCACTCTTTTTACAGTGTCCGGGTCCTCAACTTTTTGCACTACACAGCTAACATCAGAAATAAACATTAATATTTTGTATGGTCCCTCAAAGCGTAAAGCATGTTTACTTTGAAAATTCTTTTGTTTACTGCTAATTGGATAAGTTTTTACATACACAATCGATCCTCTTTTGAATGGATGTTTACTGACTTCTTCAGAATATAAAGTTCTTTTCCGGTTCTGAGCAATTGCTTTCCACGCTAAATCCTTAGCTATTACAAACTCAACATACCATGAAAATCTACTTATTTTGATTTTTACAGTACACTTGCCTATAATTTCAATCCTTGTATTAACAGCTGTTTTACAGTCGACATCTTCCCAGTTTACTTTAGTCACAATGCGTTTTTCACTTAACTTATTTAACATGGATTTATTTATTAAATTAATAGAACTTCCTGTGTCGATAAGTACATTTTCACATATAGCTTTACCAAAATTTACTTTTACAGTAGGCAAGGTACTATAAGACGGCCCTGGTTTTCTATTTCTGTTTACTATAGAAATTAATTCATTTCTCATCTTACTTTTAAAGTGTTTCTTCTCTTTTAGATTTAAAAATCGCCTCTTCCTTTTTTGGTTAAAGAACACTCGTGTTGGATTTTGGGAGAGTTTCTTATTTAATTTTGACTGGTCGAAGCCCTCCCAGTAGTCCCGTTTTTTGGTTCAGACTTGGAAAATTTATTTATGAATTGGTTTCTACCATGAGGCTCTTGTTTACCTTGACTATAACAATATTTTGCTATATGCCCTAACTTTCCACATACAAAACATTTTTTTGGGCTTGGCATATGGTTGACATTGGCACTTCTACCTTGATAAGACGGGAACCTACTTTTTTTACTGCGCCTGAAATCCTCAAAACGTACATTTTGGTCATGTATGCACAGTTGGCTTAGTTCCTCAAAGGTGCGGGGGTCACTGACAAATACTAATCTACTTCTTGTTTCTGGGTTCAGTCCAATTTTAATCAAATCTACTAAGTCTTTTTCAGAGAAAGAAGTTTTCAATAATTTTGAGTTCTCTTTTACTTCTAAAATATAAATGTTTAAGGGTTCGCCCATCTTTTGAGGTCTAGTTACGAGCTCTCTTTTTAGATTTTCTCTCAATCCAATAGGTATAAAATAGTCAATCAATCTGGTGTGCACTTCATCGATTGTCAAACTAGCATTTTTACCTTCAATTATTTTAGCATACAATGGACCTGAAGCATAGCTTAAACTAATGTCTAGAATCTGACTATCTGTAAAATTGGTTTCATCTTTCACTTTTAGAATAGTGTCAATAAATTTCAAAAGTTCCCTAGCATTAAGGCCATCATTTACCTTTAAGTTTTTGAAGTGCCTTTCAGCTGGGTTAGGCAATTTGCAATACACACTTGAATTGGGGGTTGCAACTAAAGACTTTACAGGATAATTTACTTCACTAATTTTGTCGATAAAAACGTCACTTATATTTTCTTCTTCTAAATTTGACTCACTTATTTTCCTTTCAATAATTTCTTTCCTTGCTTGATCATAAGTAACCTTTTTAAAAACAGTTTGAATTTCATCTAATTTTTCTTTGAAAGTATTTAATAACTGTTTCAAATCCGCCTCCTTTTTCTTATCCTGCAATTTAAACTTACTAAAGGCTTTAATTCTGTTATCATAGTGATCTAATCTTGTTTCAATACGGGACACTTCACTAAGAACAGGAGAATCAGTCAAACTAATTACTTTAGTTTCTATATTATTAAGTGCAGCCTTGATTAATTCTAAATTTATCTCAAGGTCAATTTTGTCATGTAAGTTGAAATAGTTGCTTTCTACACCAAATTTAACAACTTCCCTCAGTTTTTTACGCATTGCAACAACATTATCACTTTTACTTACACTAACACCTCGGATAATTAATTCTAATTCAAGTTCCTCTTTAAGTAAAAAGTCGACCTTGAGAACCATTTTGTCTTGAAATTTGATATATAAGTTTAGGAAATTTACAGATTTCTTGTCTTCATTAACTGGATTTTATTCAATTTTCACATTATCTATTCAATGTTCACATTATCTTCCCAAAATGTTCATATTGAAGTCAATTTTGAGCAGAGTGGCGCATTTATTGTACCGCTCTCTAACTTTAATCATGCAAATTTACATTATACATTCTGAGCGGACAATTTATAATTTTAAAATATTTACTGAAGAAGGTAACTCGAACCAAAATGAAATTCTTCAAGTTAAAAACACTGCATTTATTATTCATTTAAGTTTACATTTTAGTCTTTCTTTTCTGTTCTTGATTCTACAATATACAAAGGAACCCTGCAAAATACACATTTATATAATATATTTGTACATTAACTGATGGTTATTTAAATTGATTAGTTGGGAGGTTAAAGAGTAGATACAAAAAATTAACATTTTTAATTTAAATAAAACATCATTTGTAAATAAATTCAATTGTTTTCTACTTTAGCAAGGCAAGGTCTTTATTTAATTTAGCAAATACATAAATAAAACAAATTTACTCTACTTACCCAAAGGTTTGGGGTTCACAAAAAAATACATAATTAAAATTACTGTGTCGCACTCTACAACAGACAGAAACGTAAAGAAGGCCGGTGCAAGGCGGGAGCGGTATTTATACGGGGGCGGCGTTAGAAAGATCTGGAACATTCAACATTCTCCGCGAATCCTTGCGACCTGATTGGCTGCGACTTGCCTTGCTATTACAATGTATTAGGTTATTGTACATATGCTACATATGGTACAACAAAAATAAGCAAATATCAAAAGCACGCACCAAACAGTTTTTGTATACTAACAAATCCACGCTGTCTAAAAAACATCTTCAAGAATTTGGACTATCATCTGCCCCAAAGATTTGTCGCGGTGAACAAGCAGCGAAATACTTTGTAAATGATTTGTATTACATTGCTCCTAAGGTAGAAGAACTCTACAAAAGTAAAATGCCGATGCAACCTATGGAAGAACATCAACTTCAACATCACAATTAGGCAACAGCATGTTATCTATGTAATAACCTGTTTAAACCGGATAACGTTAAAGTGTGTGACCACGACCACCTTTCAGGAGCTTACAGAGGTGCAGCCTGTAACACTTTCAACTTAAATTACAAACTTCCATTTTATATTCCCGTATTTCTGCATAACCTTAGTGGATATGACTCTTACTTGATAATTCCCGAACTGGCAAGAAATAATGGGTCGATAGATGTTTTAGCAACAACAATGGAAAAATGTATTAGCTTCTCTAAAAAAGTTGGCAAAATAAAACTTAGATTTGTTGATTCGTTTAGATTTATGTCTTCTAGACTAATGAAATAAACTGAGAATTTAAGAAGAGAAGATCTGACGGAAACAAGCAAAATTGTAGCCAGTAATACAATTTATCTAGTTCTTCGAAAAGGAGTCTTCCCCTATGATTACATCGATGGACTGCATAGATTTAATGAAACATCACTTCCTCCACCAGAACAATTTAACAAAAAACTTAATGATTCGGAAATTTCACTTGAAGACTATCAACATGCATGTCGAGTATGGAACAAGTTGGATATGAACACTTTAGGAGATTAATCAGATTTTTATGTAAAACTTGGTTTGGACCCTCTACATTCGTATACTTCTCCAGGATTAGCTTGGCAAGCAATGCTGAAAGAAACAAAATGCACACTCCAGCTGTTAACAGATATAGATATAGTTTTAATGGTTGAGTTGGGTGTTAGAGGTGGATTAATTCAAAGCGTAACGAGACATGTTAAAGCCAACAATAAATATCTACCTGACCATGATCAAGAGAAACCTTCAACGTACCTGGGAGATTTCGATGCAAATAATTTGTATGGATGTGCTATGTCGAGCCCACTTCCATTTGACAACTTTAAATGGGTTGATCTCGACTGTATTGGCGATATTTCACAAATTCAAAGACATGGAGATACCGGCTATATCTTGGATTGCGACTTTGAATATCCAGAACACTTACACGATCTTCACTATGATCTTCCACTCCTTCCAAGAACAGAAATTTCACCAACCGAAAAACACCCCAAATTAATGATGACCCTTAACAATAAACAACGATACGTAGCTCACTATTTGGTTGTTCAAATAACAAGCTATCGAATTAGGTTTACGTCTTACTAAAATTAATAGAACTGTGGAATTTTCAAATCGTGATGTTGAATCCGTACATAGATTTTAATACTACCAGAAGAGCGGCCGCTACATCAGCCTTTCAAAAAGACTTTTTTAAATTAATGAACAACGATATATTCGGTAAAACATTGGAAAGCAAAAGAAGAAATACAAATGTTGAACAGGTCACAGATCCAAAAAAACTACAGAAACTTGTACAACAGCCGAACTTTAATATATCCATAATTATTAATGAAAACCTTGTAGCTGTATCTATGAAGAAAACAAGTGTGAAGATGGATCGTCCTTTGTATATAGGAATGTCAATCCTGGATATCTCCAAGACTCATATGTACGATTTCCATTACAACAAGATGGTCACTTTATATGGACGAGAAAACATCGGCATCTCCTACATGGATACAGACGCTTTTATATATTGGATAATTACTAACGACTTGTATGAAGATCTTCGAACATTTGTTTACAAAAACGATTTTGACTCTTCCGACTATCCAAAAAATCATCCAAAATACGACAATGACAAAAACAAAAAAGTGGTTGGCAAATTTAAAGATGAAGCCAATGGTGTTATACTTAAAGAAATTGTTGCAATAATGTCAAAATTATATTCTTTACAACTAAATGAAAACCAAGTCATTAAGAAAGCTAAAGGAGTAAAAAGTTTGTATTTAAAGAAGAATGTACATTTTAAACACTCTAAGCAATGTTTATTTGAAGATCAAGTTATAAAAGCAACACAGTCAGAAGTTTTAACCATCAGCTGTACAACGTGACGAAAGTAAAAAAGCACTATATTCAAATGACGATAAACGAGACATCCTTAAAGACAAGATTCCCACTTTACCATTTGGACACTATACTTTTAACCCTATTGATGAATAAACCGTTTATCCTTGTCCTTTCCGTAAAAAAGGAGAAACATAGCAATGTTAAGCTGTGTTTCCCCTTTTTTTACACAAGTTTTGAATGACCTTGAACTATATATACATATATATAAGTGGATTTATGTAAAGGAATATTTAATACCATATCAGCTGTGTTCGTGAAACCGTCATGTCAGACCTGAAGGAAAAAAATTGTAAATGAACTACACAAACCTGCAAGAATAAATTTTCCAAGAAGAAATAATGTTATAAAAGGGATAAATGATCTATATCAAGCGGATTTAATTGAAATGCGACCGTATAGCAGTATAAACAAAGGATTGTAATACATACTCACAATTATTAATGGTTTAAAAAAGTTGCAGACGCTTTGCCTCTAAAGGACAAGACTGGTAAAAGCGTAACACAAGCCATGGAAAAAGCTATAAAAAGAGATAAAAACAAAATTAAACATTTATAAACTGATGATGGAACAGAATACTTTAATACAAACTTTGCACAGTCCATGAAGAAATATAAAATAAATAATTATTCTACAAATTGAGAAAAAAAAGCTATCGTAGAAAGATTCAATAGAACCTTAAAAGGAGCACTGTATAAACAAATTTCAAAAAGAGGCTCTTACGTATGGATTGATATTTTACCACAATTAATAAATGATTATAACAACAGGTTTCATATAACTATTGGTATGAAACCTAACAAAGTAAATAGTAAAAATGCAAAAGATGTATTAAAACACATAAAGAAAATTACAAAGCCCAAAGTAGAAAAGATGCAACCAAGAAAATTTAATGTAAGTGATAAAGTACGGATTAGTAAATATAAAGGAGTGTTTACCAAGAAATACCTTCCCAAATGGACGAATGAAGTTTTTACAGTGTATAAAGTGAAACCGACTGTACTTGAGACGTATATTTTAAAAAATAACAAAGGAAATTTGTTGCAAGGTGCATTTTATGGACATGAAATTTTAAAATCATCAGTAGGTTATGTATATCTTTGTTGAAAAAGTGTTACAAAGAAAAAAGGACGCAGTTAAAGTGCGGTGGTTAGGGTTTAACAAAACTGAGGTTTCATGGATACCTATAAAGGACTTGGTTGAATGCAAGCAACTCATTTCATCGTTAACCTTTGAAAAAGATGGAGATTATTCACCATAAACATCGATTCAATATTAATAACATTGATGATTTAACTGTGGATAACGTTAAAATCAACAGTGGTAAACACGGTAGTTTACTTCCAAACACTGTTCCAAACATGTATAGTAAGTGGTCCCTCAAACTGTGGACAGACCAATGTTGTCTTTAATTTGATCACTTATCCGCAGGGTTTAATAACCTATATATTTTTTCAAAGTTTCTACAACAACCAAAGTATCAATTGCTGGATAAAATCCTATCTGATGTGTCTGATGTTAATTTGTATAAATTTAACGCTGGTGATAGCATTATGCAACCAAACGAAGCAAAACCATATTCTGTATTTATATTTGACGATGTATCTTGTGAAAATCAGGATACTATTAGAAACTACTTTGCCATGGGAAAGATATAATAACATTGACAGCATATATATAGGACAAACTTATAGCAACATCCCGAAACAACTTATCAGAGATAATGCAAATATTTTAATTGTGTTTAAACAAGACGATACTAACTTAAAACATATATATAACGATCATGTGAATGCGGATATGCCATTTGAAAAGTTTAAAGAGCTTTGCAGAAAAGCATCACTGAAAAGTAATGATTTCTGAAAAGCTATGGATGGGCTGAAAATAATGGATTTCTGGTTATTATGTAAGATCAAGCTATAAAATATGGCCGTTATATAATAGGTTTTGATAAGTTTGTTTTAATATACTGATTAGCCATATTACTGTATAAGTCTTCATGGTGTAAAGATTGTTAATCAGGAAAAACTATTAAAGGAAATAATATCACATAGTGATTCTATTAGATCAAACAACCGAGCTTTAAAATGAGGTATAAATGAAAGAGAGCACTTTTAAGAACAACGTTCAAACCTGTTACTGAACCTTTAAAGCGATTATCACAAAATACAGAAAAACCTTCAATTCGCTTCGAAGGAGACAAAATGCTACCAATTTCAAAAAATGAAGAAGAATTTCAGGGTGATGAAAGTTCTGGCCAATTACAAACATCTGAAGAAAGTGACGAGTATGAAGAAAGCGGAGATATAGAAGGTTGAAAGGAAAAGGACGTCGCAGAAGATACAAGTGCAGAAGAAGAGGTTATTAACCGATCCAACTTAAGCAAATTAGGCACAGATATTATGTTTAAAGGAACACTTGGAAGAAAATATACATTAAAAATGTTACACGCCACACATATTAATCGAAATTATCATACCTATGGAGCTAGAATAGAGGATAAAGGATTAATGATTGGAGATAGCAAGTTAGATATAAACGAAAATGATGATATAGTCATTGGTGATACAAAATATAAAGGTACAGAAGGTTTGTTTAAACTCATCTTTAAAAATAATCCTGGAAAATATACTAAAAAGGATTTACAATTGTTTAAAAATATACTAGAGTATACAAATGCACATAGAAAAAAAAATCCAAAGACTTACCTATTCATAGAAATCGGTCAATAAAATACACAAGTATTATATCTAGTCTTTTCCCCTCGTAACTAAGTTAAGCTAATATTAAAATAAGAGCATTATCTTCTGCTGTATTAAATGTTTTGCATAAAAGGAGAAAAACAACTGATCCTACCGCATCTGGAAAGGGATTATTTAAACATTTGTATAAAACTAATATAATATATTACAACGATATAAATAAGTTAGTTGATCGAATGAGGTTATTACATGAAGCTATGGAAGCCAGGAACACTGGTTTAGAAAACGAATGGGTAGCTTTCATTGATGAACTAAGAAAACGAGGAATAATTGTTCAGTAGACGTATATATATATAATGAGATCCTAAACGATAGAGATTCAGTTACATCATGAGTGTGGACAAGTTTGGACGGTATTCCGAGTTTGAAGTAAAATCAGGATATAATGAAAAAAGAGCTGGGTTTCCGTTAACACCGGATGGCAACTATAATTTTGAAGGAAAGATAATTCAAAATGTTGGTGATCCGCATTTGTCTTCTGATGCGGTTACGGTACAATACATGAATAAAAGAACTCCAACTGTACACGAAGATTATTGGGGGGTTTCCGGTAAAAGGTTAAGCAATATACACTAACCCCTTTATAATGGGAAGCAGTAAATTTAGCTACTCTAAAATCTTTATCGATTTACCAAAGGATTGAAACTAACACAAGCTATGATGTAAACAAATTAAAATTTTCAAATGTAAGTGATTGTGAGCAGGATGGAGACGCTGTAAATAAGAAAATGTTTGATATCGTACACAAGAAATGGACTACAGAATATAAAAATTTTTGGAAAGGTTTAGTGCAGCTCCATTTAATTATATCCATCGGGCTTCAGGAAGAGCTGCAGCTTCAGATGTTGACAGCCACAATTATTTAGACTGGAAAAGGATACACAATCCAGAGAAACCTAATCAACAAGATAAACCGTCTGAGTCTTCTAAAGTCAAGACATTAGGAAAGGGGGATAAAGTGAAGTAAAGTTAATGAACCAACAGAAAACAATGAAGATTACGTTAGAGAAAAAAAAAATTAAATACCCATGATAAGGGATAAAGCATCAGTCATATTCGAAAGACAATACACAGAGGATGATGGAATCAAATATCACTGCGTGGAGTTTAATATCTCAAGAGCCGAGATTTCCCCAAGGAGTGTTGACAGATGGTTTTTTTCAACGGTTTTTATAGATATTTGTATTGGGAACAACTTTCCATATACTACCTCATTACAATGACTATGTTAAGAATTTATTTTCACAGAGTTAACTGGATCCATATTTTACAAAGACAACAGTTTTCAGAAGACTTCCTCGAAGAGATGACATCAAATTGTAATAACTGTTGAGAAGTAATAAGTCAATATCAAAATCTCTTTGAGAATTACATTGACAATTTTAAAGATAAACTGACGGATGAGTTATTCAATCACCAACGATGAAGAGGTAAGTTTCTAAGGGAACATGAAAACTATTTAAAGTTTATTCATTTTATCGAAAACTTATTTTTATTGCTTTTATTTAATATGTCTACATTGAATTAATCAATCCATTTCTATATAATAAATTGGTTTTAAACAGTATATAATACAAGAAACCAAAACTGATATTACTTTTATTGTAAAACATTTATAGAGTGCACCTACTGATTGTAAGTTTTGCTATAAATAGTCATGTCGAGGGTTAAACGCATCAGTCATAATCGAGAGAGATTACAGAGAGAAAGGGGAATAGCATCAACAGCATTTTCTTAAAACCGGTTGGAGCTATAGTTAACAAGGCGATTGATTTATCACCTGTGGAATTACATTTACCTGGAGAATATCAATATTGTGGTCCTGGAACCAAATTAAAGTAACGTCTTGCTAGAGGAGATCCTGGAATAAATAAGCTTGATCAGGCTTGTAAACAGCACGATATAGTATATTCCAAATTTGTTGATACTAAAAATAGATCAATAGAAGGTAGAGCACTTGCTGAGAAAGCTTGGCAAAGAGTAAAATCTAGTGACGCGAGTATTGGTGAAAAAGCAGCGTCTTTAGCAGTAACAGCAGCAATGAAAGCAAAAACTACGTTTGGAGGAGGAAAGAGAAGAAGGCGTGGGAAAAGACCCGCTAAGAAACAAGGAGGTAATATCAGAAGAAAACGTCGATCTACCAGTGGTAAAGGTAAAAAGAATCCAACAATATGGTCAATGATAAAAAAGGGAGGAGGATTATACCTAAGACCGTATCGTGTGTATTAAATAAGAAAGAGCAATTAATAATTAATAACAAAGAATTAACCAATGAAGAACTCATTACATATGCTTCTTGTTTGAAAATCCCATTTTTAGAGGAGTATTTATAAAATATGAATAACCGGTTAAAATGTGAAAAAATGAGACTGGTATAGTAAATTTGGATAATAGTGAAGGATTAGGCACTCATTGGGTGTGTTACAAGAAACTTGGTAAAACTATTTATTATTTCGACAGTTTTGGAAATCTTCCACCCCCGAAAGAACTTCAACAATTTACTTTCGTGCCGCTGAAAATGTATTTTACAATTATACAAGAGAAAAACCTGAGGAAACATCCATTTTCGGTCATTTGAGTTTAGATTTTTTAGCTAAAAGTGTTAGTCAACTTTAAGATGTCTTCGTATACAATGTCATTAACCGGTAACTCATGTACTTTACGCTGTATTCTGTTACCAGCGCTACGTTTGCAAAAAGAAAGACTATGGGAAGCCGCAAAAAATGGCAAAAAACACACCTCTACTATCTCCTGAACAGTTTGAATCGAAAGCTCCAATTGTTGTAATTGATTGCTCCAAAAAAACGAATATGTAAAATCGTCTAGTGTTGATATAAAAATAGAAATGGAATTTCAAGAAAACGTACCTGCAAATACATCTGCGTATTGTTGAATTTTGCACGATAAAAATTTTACATACACACCATTGACCGGTATTGTAAAGACAGTATTGTAAAATGTTGTACCACCACCAACACCGCCACTGTCGCTAACCTATAAATAGCGGAGCAACAATGAGGGTCTCCAGTTGATCTTCTACCGTCGCATGGGTAACATCTTCTACAAAATGAGTCCTCCATCTGTTCTACAAGGTGATACAGAGGTAGCACCGTTATTGGAACGTGATAATACCAGTGAAGCAGAAATCATCAAGGAAATAACTGCATTTTTAAAGTTTGGTAAAAGAGAGAGGAGGAAAGTAATGCAGACCCATCAAAGGTAGTACCAAAGAGGAAGAAGAAAGTTGAAGAAAATATCCCTCCTCACATTTTAACTGAAGTTTATTTGCGAATCTTTTACCCCATCTCAGCATGCATCAGTAAAAGTGTATCAGTTGGATTGATGAAGTCATTGGATTATTCCCCTACAGTATTACTACACCATGGAACAAAAAAGGTTTTATTTTCACAAAATGCTTGGGAGTCATTTTTGAAACATGTACATTTAATAAAATGTTATTAAACTAACAAATAGTGTGGAAGGAAAACACATATTTGACTTTTGGATTGTGACAATGAAATCGGTATTGTTAAACATCGCGGACGACTACAAGTGCGAATTAGAGACTTGACTCAACATGAAAATAAGATTCTACTATCACGTGAAGAATTCTACGTTTTAAACTACGCAACAGAACCTTTTACAAGGTACATGACAGTTGGTATTTGCAAGCGCTATTATTAAAGAATATTTGATCCATACTTTGGAAAAACAACCTGATAGCACCATCGTGTACGGACCTGTGGATACATCTATTTTTAATAGAATACCTCATGAAGTTAGCATGTAGAGAAAGTTAAAACATTTTTAACCACTTGAAGAAATCACTACAGAAGCTGCAGAAGAAACAACTCAGGAAGAAGAAACAAAGAATCAAGAAGATGAAAACGAAACACAGGAAGAAGAAGAAGTTAAAAAAGACTAAAGTTTAACTTAATAAGAAATACAAATCGTGGGGTAGGTCTATTGGGGACGGTGCCCACGTTAAATATACACCAACGCGCCTGCATCTGTACGGCCTGGTATGTAACCTACCGTGGTGTGGAAAACAGTTTAGTTGATCGTCAGGTGCCATGATGAGCAAAGGAGATGAAGAATTGGATGCGAAGCCTTGTGTAATAGACTTTCAAGCATTTCGCAATAATTATGATAGGTTTATTTTCAAAGAATTAGTAATTTTAGACTTGCTTACTTTTGTAGCCTACCCATTCACGTTTGAAGCTCCTTTTTATTTTAACAAACTTAACGCCAAAGCAAAAAGTACAATTAAATGGATAACTAAACACTTTCATCACATAAATTGGTATGAAGGATTTATAAGCTACAGTAATCTGCACACTATTATGTTTAACTTTGGAAACAATATTCACATATATACGCAAGAGGATTAGGGAAAAATAACTAATACAAACATACATGCACGGTGATGTTTTCAATATAACTATCAGTAAGGACTTCAACATTAATCTTGGTAATATTTGTGTTGCTGCAAAAAATCGTAAACACGGTCAAACAAACTGTGCATTGCACAACGCATATCGTTTGGCTGCTTACTTGAAACAATCGCAGGAATGTAGTGGGGGTAGCGGAGAACAGAAATGCGATGGGGGTAGCGGAGCCTATAAACACGAGGAGACAACACCGCTCCAGCACGAGTATTATTCGAGACTCCGAAGAGGCAACATCTCAGAAGACACCACCACCACCACTGACGCAGATGACAGCACAACAGTTTCTCCAAACATTAGTTGATCAATTCAACACACACTCAAAATCCAACTTTCTGCTAACTAAAAAGTGTTCAGAACTAAAAGAACAAAACACTACATTATTCATAACATCAATAAAATGGAAACCATACATGGAGAAACAATTCTAGTATCATTGAGCGAAGGACCTTTCACTCCAGAAGATGAGCCGAAGTTTAAAGTATTTCTTCCAAAACGATTTGTCCAACTGCTACAAAATGAAGACTTGCGATATGTTCAACCGAGGACGTTATATTTGGTATCACACAGCGTAAGCGGCAACAGCTCGACGGAACTCACTCTGCACATCTTACATCTTTGTACATAATGTCTCTGTTTGTGTTTCTAGTCATCAATGTTAGAATTAAGCTATTTGTATTCAGGGTTAACTTATGAAGAGGTATAAAAGAGGGGGAACACTGAAATTAGTCTCAGTCTTGTCTAACACACGCTGCAGCTAACATTTCGGTGCCACCGATGATCAATCTACCATTTGGTAACAATTTTAAGACTTATTATTGCGAGTTAAAATGTTTTAAAATACCAGACAATCAAGTTGTCGTAAGTGTGAGTATTTCAGCTATTGCATATGTAAGTGTAAAATATATCAAATGAACCGACAAAATAAAATACAAGAATTACGGCGACGGATTACATTACTTTGGCGGCAAATGTAGTAGCAACCATCTGCCCGCGCCAGCTGCCATCTGCCCCGCGCCATCTGCCCCACGCCAGCTGCTTTGTGCCACCTGCCCCGCAACCTACACGTTTACCCCCACTATTTTATTTAATACCAGAACAACGCTAGCTTGCGAATAGTCAGTACACCTCCGGCTCTTGACTGGTGAACATCAACCTCTCTCCTCACTCTTCACAAAATAACATTATCATGTCACTCAAGATTCAGTGTATTCATTATGAATCAATTCATCTATCGACTTACACAGACCTGGAAGTTTTTAAAGAAGAGTTAAGACTTTTCCTAGCGACTGGCTACAGTTTATCTTCAGAACTGTTCGCAACAAACAACGTAGAAGGCTCTGTGCAGGAATCAAATTATCTTCCGTCTTTCATCAGAAAGCGAAGTGATGGCCGCGACTCGTCCGGATCAACATCGACGACAACCAACAACGGGGAACTATTGTAAACATAAATTATTGTAAATAAAAAGAAAAAAAAAACAAAAGTTAAAAAATAAAGTAATAAATGTAATAATACTACCTCGCACTGGTATCATTCGATTGTTTTCCTTCGATATTTTTTATCGATTAAAACTATCGAATCACGATTCGAATTTTAAGCGTGCGAGGTAGTACTTTTTTAAATACCCTCCCCATGACCTTGAACTTTAACCTTTCCCTCACTTCGTTACAAAACCGCTTACGTCACTGGCTCAGCCTCAGATGACGTATATATTCACTCAGCACATCTGGTCACGTGATGTGTGGCGTCACTTCCGCCCCAGAAGTCTCATTTCCCCACTACTGTAGACCATTAAGTGTTTAATATACTTACCTGCATTTTTGAGGTATCTACAGCTGGCATTGGAAGATTTTAATGTGAAATAGAATGAATAGAATGTGAGATAGAATGCGGAATTTCACTTCTCAGCAATAGCAAAGTTGGAATCGGACCAGTAACTTGCACAAACCTAGTATCTTCAGCTATACCTTATTATTGTACCTACATTATTTCCTTGTATTAAAGTGTCATAAATGCTGTTGGTGACAAAACTAACCTCGGAACTTAATATGAGCTGAGATTATTTTTTGCTGAGCTGTTAACCTCAAACTTTTATAATCCGTCTAATTCTCTGGATTTGTTACATGTATGTGTTATCTCCAAATGCTCTTGTATTGAGTGGTATGAATATCTGGTGTTATGGTTGTGTATGGCATAATTAGAGCTGTTGGCATTGCTTGCTGGACTCTTGTTAGTCATTGCTTTTATGTGTTCATTTCACCTTATCTTAAAGCTACGTCCTGTTTGACCTACGCAATAAGAACTGCTTCATTTTAGTTTGTAAACACCTCGCTTATCTGTTAGTGTAGAATTTTAGTGGTGGTGTCTCAAGTGGTTAATGCTATGTAAAATATAAAGTAGTAAATGGGGCCTTGATATTAACCATGGGGCTAATGAAACTTGATTATCAGACAGAAATAACTGAAACCTTTCTTAGTAGAATTTACTCCAGTTGTCCTTTCACTATTATTAGAGGGGAAAAGGCATCGCTTAAATGGCAGGTGAGTAGATTTCTGCAATGCCACCATACAGTTGTTCGAATGTTTCCTGGACTGGCAAAGCTACAAAGTATAGAGAAAAAGCTGAGAATCTATTGAATCCAACATTAAATTAATTTAGCATACATTTCATTATACATTTATACATACACAACTAGGTTCTGGGGCTAGTTTATTGCCTAAGTCCGCCGACGCATTATATTCGAATTTGGTCTTCGATTCTGAATGTCCGGGCAGTTTTAACAGCAAAGTAGTCCAACAAGTAGACTATTACTCGTTGTAACTTTATAAGCTTAACTTTATAAATTACATTTTTGTTACATTACCATCAAACACGATTTTTACAAATTAAGAGGTTTTACATTTTGAGAATGATAAGTTTTTTTCAAATCAGGTAAAGAGCGTGACCAAATATTAAACATCAGATATCCTTGAATAAATTGAAGGGGATTTGGTAAGTAAGTTACGTTATGTTTGTGTATTAATGTAAATAACCTTTGCTAGGTGGTAGAAATCAATGAGACCTGGAGATAATTAACACAAAATCGCTAATATTATTATTACCTTTGCATATTAGAATAGTATGATACATAATAAGAGAAAGATATTAAAATCTGCCTTAAATGTATTAGGTTAAAGTAAGTGAATATTAGGATAACGATTTGTCGAGTCATCAGTAAACGATTGGTAGCAGTTGCGATCTCGATATCAATTATCACCACCTGGCCTCAATTTGTGTTGAGATAAACATGCACTCATTTGTCATTTGTATCGTTATGATCAGCTGTGAATAGAGTTTAGTGCATAAACATGCTGTGAAGGTTCTTACTTTGGAATTTAAGGTAAGCAATGTTTATTTCATTTCAAAATTTGTTAAATCGGTGTTCTTGGCTTCTTTAACTTAGCCAAATTAAATTTTTTAAAGAAAAGTTCATGTATTCACATTTATTTATTTAAATATACAATATTAAAAGGCTTATTTGTGCAAGTCAGTCCTGAATATTCCTTAAACAAAATTTAAACCAATAGGTTTGAAGGATTTTATCACATTGTTTGTTATAACATGATTAAAATAGAGTTTATAAAATCGTAAAGCAAAATAAATTCAACATACAAATTTACACGTTAGTTTTATGTTTATTGATCGTATTTTCGTACTGGTATACAAGCATATAGAGGCACGTCAACCAATTTCAATACGGGTTTCTTTAGGTGGGCCTCGGTGCAAACAGTTTTTCTCAATCAATTATTAAGATAGCAAAAGTTAGTTAATTGTTCATGTGAAACTTGCATTAATAATCCCAAAGATTGCTATTATTTTATTATGTATTCAACAAAATAAGACACGCTATTAAATAATAAGTTTTTAACCTAGTAAATAAGATTGCAAATCCTGTTGTTGTCAATCCATTAGTTTACTAAATTGCTAGTTTCGAGACTAGTATTGTCCCATTATCAAATCATACCAAAAGAAGCTAAAATATAGTCATCGTCTTGAAGTTTTCAACAGTAAACATAAACGTGTACACAAAGAAACATTTAAACATTTAAAAACTCACAGTATGTGTACACATTTATTCCCCATGTGTGGCCAGCCAAGGACAAAAGCAGACTTCACTAGTAAACTGTGGGTTTCTGGGAAGGATCCTCTCTGGTCCTTCCATGTCTTCAAATTTCTCTTTTCTTTTCCTTTGTCAAGTAAAAAAAAAACTGTTTCATTCTAATCTGCTCCTTATCTTTGTTTAAACATTCTCCACCAAGGGCCTATTTTCTGGCTATCCTAGCCTTAGCCTTAAATCCCAACTCAGTTTATCTTGACGACAAACTCCCTTCGAGGAAGAGAACATTTTTGAACTTTTTGACCGGTTCTACGCTGAAAATTAAGCAGTCACTCAGGACTACGTGGGATATGTATTTTTGTGGGATTGACGACAACAAGTTATGTAACCTTATTTTCTAAGTCATATAATCAATCCAAGAAGCAAATAGCATGTTTTTTATAATTCTTAAGTTTTCCCCCCCATAATACAAATTTAAAGCAGTTGAATGTCACAGGATGTCGATAATAAGGTGGACGGTAGCCTCTGTAATTTGTCTCCAAGCTGTCATCGCCTCCAGAATACTGATGATGACCCTAGGAGGCACCAAGAGCCACAAAGTGCCGTTCCTCGCTCTAGGCAGAGGCTTGACATCAAATGGTCACTCTGTTACGCTCATCAGTGCCTTCCCCGCTTCCGCTTCTTCGCCCGTGGACGAGATTGCCCCCCTCGGCTTAGTCTTGTACGTCAGAAACTTTACTAACTGGGATCTTCTTGGTCCGAGGTTTCGAGGAAGACAGGCAGTGGGCATCACTGATGTTTTTACATATGGATACCAGGTTACGATAGTGTTTATTTGAAATATTACTTTGGTCAAGATTGTTAAACAAATACAGAGGACCAAATAAGTAAAAACTAAAGGTCTAGAGGGTAAGACCAATGACTGACCATTTTGGACTTCACCAGTGTTCCTTTAGAATTATAAGTCTTGGCGGACAAAGTGTTGTTTTATTTGGATTCAATTGTATTAACTTATTCGTTGAAAAAAGTTTTAAGTGATTTTTTTCGTGTATACTTATATGGTCAAGAAATTTTATGTAGTTTTGCTTCTTTATTTATCATCCTCTGTTTAATTTGTTTTGGCTTCTATGATTAGAACCTTTATATTCAACATTTAAGTACATTGTACCTGGTTTATTAATAAATTACTGGCAGAAATTGTTTGAACTTGCTGAGTATTTGTTATATGATGTGGTATATGCCTGGACTACTTATTATGCATACAAATGTGGCAAATACCAAATTAAAACTTCGCTCTTCTTGAATTTGCCCAAGAGCCCAGCAGTTGCAAACATTTGAATCATTTGAGGAATCTTGTTTTTGTGTTAGAGCCATGTATCATCTTCAGTGAGTGAGAACCCCGTCCAATGAGTATGAGATTTTCAAGCAAAAATTATCATTTTAAGCCACATGCAATATTAATTTGGTTTGTAAATTAGTTAATTGTTTATATTATAAAGTTTGTTTAAAATCTAGCAACAACACGATAATTTAGATTTATTCTCGTAGGTATGTGACATTTTCTACTCTGCCCAAGAAACGCGGGCGTTGCTATCCCGGAAGGTGGACCTTCTCATCTTGGACGGCGCGTTCCCGGAGTGCCTCTTGGGTATAGTTCCCCACTTTGGCGTCCCCTTCGTCTACCTGAACACCATCCCCTTCTACACGCCCCACTTATCGCTCGCTGGCAACCCCACCCCGTTCTCCGTCACGCCGTACTTCGACTACCCGCACTCCGACCGCATGACGTTCTGGGAGCGGTCCAAGAGCGCCGTGTTCCATCTGTTAACCCGAGGAGTGATGACGGTGATGACCAAGTTCCTGATAGAACCTGTGATCAGAAAACACTTCGGTGACGACGTCCCTAGCGTCTTCTCCATCGGGAAGAACGTTAGCCTTATCCTCCAACACGGCCATCATTCCGTTTCGTATCCGAGGCCGTATTTGCCGGGAGTCGTGGAAGTAGCGTGCATTCATTGCGGACCCCCAAAACCTTTACCTAGTGTAAGTGTAACTTATTTATATATCTACGTGGGTCGTACAGAAAGTTAAGAACGTTTGTGCACTACTAGTGTGAGCCGAATCTCGTTGCTGAGTGGTCACGCGTTTTATTTCTACGGTGATTCAAAATGGCGGTGACAATCGAAAATCCCGCCACATGTGTAATCTTTAGTTTTTTTCTGTTTCTAAATGCAAAAAAAAACTTCGACAGTTGAATTGTTTAGACAAACACCAAGAATGTTCATATTGAAAGTGCAATGAACATTATCTTGAAATTTCTAAAAAGGATTCATGTAATGTGCCAACATGTCAGCGCCATTTTCCCAAATCCGTTCTTTCAAATCATCTTTAGTTGGCTATGTCCTGCCACTCCGATCCTTGTCGAGCACATTGGATCCTTTGTTGAACATGATACTCAATTTTCACCATAAATTCTCGTTTGTTTGCACTTTCACCATGCTCTTCTTGGTGTTTGTCTACAAATTTCAATCGTCCAAACATATTTTACATTCAGAAACTAAATAAAACTGCAAATCCCACATTTGGTGGGATTTTCGATTGTCACGGCCATTTTGAATCGCTGCAGAAATAGGATGCGTGACCGCACAGCAACGTGACTGGGTTCAAACTTTGGTGGGGAGGTAAGTTAACTGCCGCACACTCAGTCGTAGTAGTGGGGAGCTGGGCTCGGCGTAGTGCACAAACTTTCTTTACTTTCTGGATTACCCTCGTATGTAAAACATTTTCAAAGTGATTTTGAAAGTAATGCAGTTCTTTTTAAATTACGTTTAAATTGCTCAATTGTGTTTTACTTATTTGTCCGTTTGCCCCAACTAGGAGCTTGAGAGCTTCGTGAGTGGAGGTTCCAGTAAAGGTTTCGTGTACGTCAGTTTCGGAACCTCCATAAAAACATCCAACATGCCGGAAGTACTTCGACTGATGTTCGTCCAGGTTTTCAGTGAGCTGCCATACCGAGTGGTCTGGAAGTACGAGGATGACAAGGAGTCCATGCCTGACCTGCCTGGCAACGTGTGGTTGGCGAGATGGCTTCCTCAGCAAGACTTACTGGGTAATCCTGGATATATGAGTAGAGGAGAACTGAGGGTTTAACCCTGTAATCGGCGCTTTTTTCCCATGTTATTCTTATGGGGAGCCGTTTTTGCGCCGACACCAGCTCCCGCCTTACACAAGTTTCCTTGTTAGCCTGTACTAATGTCCAACCCTTGCCTATATTAAATATATTTTCCCAATCCCCATCCCTCCTCTATATTTTTTAAAATTAATTTTCAAATTCAGGCTAAAAAACTATATTTAGTGTTTATGGTCCGATTTGTCTGCAATTTGGATATGTTATTGTCCTAGGCAAGTGATTTAATAAATTCCACTTACATTTCCCAAATTCACTATAACGGTCAAATTAAAAAATATTTTTTGAAAAATACTATAGTGCCAATTGCCACCTTCTTTATTAACTGTCCGATTTGTCTTCAATTTGGATATGTTATTGTCCTAGGCAAGTGGTTTAATAAATTCCACTTACATATCCCAAATTCACTATTACGGTCAAATTAAAAAATATATTTGAAAAATACTGCCAATTGCCAATTTCTTTATTTACTGTCCGATTTATTTAAAATTTGGATATGCTATTGACCTAGGCAAGTGTTTTAATAAATTCCACTTACATATCCCAAATTCACTATTACGGTCAAATTAAAAAATATTTTTGAAAAATACTGCCAATTGCCAACTTCTTTATTTACTGTCCGATTTGTTTAAAATTTAGATATGTTATTGTCCTAGGCAAGTGTTTTAATAAATTCCACTTACATTTCCCAAATTCACTATTACGGTCAAATTAAAAAATATTTTTGAAAAATACTGCCAATTGCCAACTTGTTTATTTACTGTCCGATTTGTTTAAAATTTAGATATGTTATTGTTATAGGCAAGTGTTTTAATAAATTAGCCTTACATTTCCCAAATTCACTATTACAGTCAAATTAAAAAATATTTTTGAAAAATACTGCCAATTGCCAACTTCTTTATTTACTGTCCGATTTGTTTAAAATTTGGATATGTTATTGTTGTAGGCTAGTGTATATGCACCATCCACATTTTACAAATATTGCGGTTAAATTTTAAAAAATTTGGAAAAATACTGCCAATTGGCAACTTCTTTATTTATGGTCTGATTTGTTTAAAATTTATATATGTCATTATTCTAGGCTAGTGTATATGTACCATCCACATTTGACAAATTAACTATAATGGTCAAATTTAAAAAATATTTTGAAAAATATACTAACAATTTCAAACTTCTTTATTTACTGTCTGATTTATTTTCGGATATGTTATAGCTCTTATATAGGTAACAAGACCACACTACCACACGTTCCACTACCCCCTATAATACAGTATTTTGTCTTTTTTGTTTGTTTATTTTGCTGTAATCCCAAAACTGACTTTGCTGTTTATTGTCCGATTTGCCTACACTTTGGATATTGTCCTAAGCATTTATTGTCTGATTTATTTTTGGATATGTTATAGCCCCCAACTATTATATCTAAAATTACAATATTATTTCCACCTATAATACAGTTGATGTGTTGTTTGTTTTGCCGCAACCTAAAAACTAACATTGGTATTTGTGTTTTTACAAAACTATATTTTGTAAATTACTACCAATAACTCCTTTATTTACTTTTCGACTTGTTATATCCCCTTATATCTAAATTTACCGTATATTTTTTATATTTTATTTATATTTTTACCATATACCGAATCTTAGCCAAATCCACAATCAAACTTGGAAAACAAACAGTAAAAATAAATATTATAGTAACTGAAATAGTAAGAGTATAAGGACATAGTAATATTTAAAGTTTATAAAACAACACAAATGCAGAGACACAATAAATAACACACTCCAACGCATTACGACACAGGCACAGATACTGGTTTACAGCCATTTAACACAACTTTACAGGTTCTGTCAACTGACACAAAAAATAGTTTGTAAATTGTGTAAGAAATATATGTAATATAAACAAATTTAACACAATCATAACATTTTGAGGACACAATGTTTGGACTGGATTTGGCTAATATATCGGATGTTGTACCAATACTGACCTTATACATTTGTCTAAATAGTAATGGATTGCTTACATGCTGCACTATGTGGTGTTTGTCTTACTATTTGGCAATACACTTCCAACACATTTCCTGTCTAATATCTGGCCGGTTGTATCCAGTCTTAGCACAATTTACATTTATGTTTTACTTTACAACAACACAATGGGTGAGACGTCTATTCTGCTGCTTATACAACAGATCTATGTACAGGTCTTGTAGAATGTGCGTATCTGTATTAAATAACATGCATATAATACTCTACTGCACAGGATAAGAATGTAGGGTTTAATAGTACAAAACCTAATACTATACAAGGACTAAGAATAGACTTATAGAATTTCGACAATTTGGGTACTAATGCGGGATGGCACCGTTAGTTAATATGTTAATTATATTGAGACTATAAACTTATTTAGTCGAATTTGGAATTATATTAATAGTGGGTATTCCATATTTGCACATGGGTCTAGGTGTCCACGTACATGTTATACTTACCGCTCGTCTATGTTTATATACAATATCCATATATTTACAACACCTATATGCCTATAGTGTAATTATATCTGTCCTGTTTACATGTTTCCGCTACCGTTTTTGTATAAAAGAAATGTACTCTGTTATCCATTTATTGGGAAATTGTATTAAACCTACTAACGAAAGATTCGGTATATGGTTTTTATTAGAAAATCTCCATAACAATAACCTTCTTACAGACATAGGTAATATAAACTATTGCGAGGGCGAAACAAAATTAAATAACTTAACATCTATAACGGATGCGTTTTGTGATAACATAATGTTAGTTAAGATAACCAATGTTTCGGATTGTGATGGGGACGTTCGGAATAAATTTAAAGTTAAGAAGGAAATATGTGGCTCGTTTAATAGCTACTTACGAGGAATATTTAAAAAGTTCTCTTTAGCTCGACATGGTGTTGTGGCCAAACTACCATTCTCCTTGGAGAGGTCCTCTGGGGTCCAAAGCGAGGGTGTGTTACAAATAATAAAGAAAGATATTGACCAAATTAAACAAAAGTACGATGATCCTATAGCAATTCCCTATAAAATAGAGCTTGCAAATGTTAAAATTAAGGATTTGTTGGAAGACCTTCCAAAGACACTGCAAGATCTGGAAAAAGAAATGTACTATCTTATGGATTTCGATATAACACTAGATTTGGCTGGAATATTTAATAAAGAGGAAATGTGCCAATATATTACAGAAAACTTTGACTTTTGCTACCAAGGGGAGTACAAGAATGGATATAATGTTATTGTAGATAATTTCCATGTTAGTAAAGACTGTTTAACATGGTTTAATGTAAATAGCAGGGTAAAAATATATAATAAATTTATTTGCCAGATTACAAGCCCTGGAGTAGTTAAAAGTATAGGAAACCATATAATAAACTTTGTAAACTGTCCAGATGCGAGACTAAAAGAAACGTTCTCGTCTAAACTAGCTAGAGAGAATGGAATAACAAGGTTAGAGGCAACAATCTATAACTATTGTCGAGGTTTTGGTAAAGGGTTTGAACCTTTAAGAGATTGTTTAAGTCTAATAGAAGACAACAAACGGTACTTTCAAAATGCTCCATTCTATGCTGTACCTCTGCATAAGATGTGGGTGAAAGTTGCCAATCAATTACAAAACAGTTGTTGTTTAGTGTTTAACGATTTATTACAATACGCATATTGGGGTAATAGTAATACGAAGAAGATAACTGGAGTACAACTAAAACTGCCAAAAGATAGTACACAAAGGGAAAAGTTAATAACGTATGCTCTATCTGCATTTAGCTTTAACTGTTTACCAACTAACTATGTAGAGGTAATAGAGGAGTTTCCTGATGCCATAAGTCTAAAGCATAAGTGTTACATCAAATCTGGGGGCACATGTTTTACAAAATCAAATACATCTTTCTCCACTATACCTAAACACATCAATTTAGAAGAATTAGGCTTAGTGGAAAGTCCTAACCTTACTCCCTACGTTTTAAGAAGCCGGACGAATAAACTGTACCCATACACTATTAAAGAAATAGAGCCACTTTCCAAGCCTTTCTTAGAGAGGTGTTCCAAAAAGAGGAAATTGGAATTAGAAGACATCGACAGTAATAAGCGTAAATTGGAATATGTGGAAAATACTGTTGCAGAGGAATACAAAGCACAGTTGGCTAAAGAACAAGAAAGAAGGGAAAGAGAGAATAAATTAAAAGATTACTTCCTGCGACGTTGGGAGGATCTAGAGCATTATGGACATTATATGGTGTATGCGTTTGTAGTAAACAACAAGTTTGTGGGAGTGTTGGCAGAAAAGGATGGACGGAGGGGTGTATACTATGTTAAAGGTGTCTGTAAACCTGTGTTTATACAGATAAATAAGAATAGGGAAGGTTATAGCATGTTGCCATATACTGGTGATTTGGACATTATTTACCTACCTACCAACGAGCCACTTGCAAGCTTTAACATTAACGGTACCACAACATTTTATGGTAATTCCTTTCCAAAAATAGAAAACCTAAGTTTCCATAACAATGTGTTTTAAAATTTAACCGCAATATTTGTAAAATGTGGATGGTGCATATACACTAGCCTACAACAATAACATATCCAAATTTTAAACAAATCGGACAGTAAATAATGAAGTTGGCAATTGGCAGTATTTTTCAAAAATATTTTTTAATTTGACTGTAATAGTGAATTTGGGAAATGTAAGGCTAATTTATTAAAACACTTGCCTATAACAATAACATATCTAAATTTTAAACAAATCGGATAGTAAATAAAGAAGTTGGCAATTGGCAGTATTTTTCAAAAATATTTTTTAATTTGACCGTAATAGTGAATTTGGGAAATGTAAGTGGAATTTATTAAAACACTTGCCTAGGACAATAACATATCTAAATTTTAAACAAATCGGACAGTAAATAAAGAAGTTGGCAATTGGCAGTATTTTTCAAAAATATTTTTTAATTTGACCGTAATAGTGAATTTGGGATATGTAAGTGGAATTTATTAAAACACTTGCCTAGGTCAATAGCATATCCAAATTTTAAATAAATCGGACAGTAAATAAAGAAGTTGGCAATTGGCAGTATTTTTCAAAAATATTTTTTAATTTGACCGTAATAGTGAATTTGGGATATGTAAGTGGAATTTATTAAACCATTTGCCTAGGACAATAACATATCCAAATTGAAGACAAATCGGACAGTTAATAAAGAAGGTGGCAATTGGCACTATAGTATTTTTCAAAAAATATTTTTTAATTTGACCGTTATAGTGAATTTGGGAAATGTAAGTGGAATTTATTAAAACACTTGCCTAGGACAATAACATATCCAAATTGCAGACAAATCGGACCATAAACACTAAAGATAGTTTTTTAGCCTGAATTTGAAAATTAATTTTAAAAAATATAGAGGAGGGATGGGGATTGGGAAAATATATTTAATATAGGCAAGGGTTGGACATTAGTACAGGCTAACAAGGAAACTTGTGTAAGGCGGGAGCTGGTGTCGGCGCAAAAACGGCTCCCCATAAGAATAACATGGGAAAAAAGCGCCGATTACGGGGTTAAACCCTCAGTTCTCCTCTACTTATATGTTTCTTGTTTCTATAATTTAACAAGATTTGTATAAAGCTTAATATATCTCAGAGAAAGGATTTCACTTTAATTTGTTAAACATATAATGGTTTACCTCATGGATAATGGAACTGAATCTACGCATATGCTCGACATTATATCATGTTTTATTATTGCATCGAGCGGCCCACAAAAATTAATTAAATAAAAAGTTTCATCAACCGGACTGTTTTCTGCGAATAAGCTGTTAAAAAAGAAAGATTCAGTAGGAATCGTCATTAAAACGATTTAAGTTGATCTATTGCAGCTTAATTTTAAACGGTTGCGTGTACCAACATCGGTAAGAGTATGCATTGTTATTTACGTTTTTATATACATATACTTTTCCGACTAATTATTATTTGTTAGTGGAATATTTTTGTGCAACTTTTGTACAGAAAATTCTTGAAATCAAAAAGGGAAAGTTAAATTTATGATATTAGTTCAAACAGAATTTTACAGAATGTTTCGTAAAAATTAAATTAATTAGACTATTAATGTATGCCCAAATAATTTATTTTGAAAGGAGATAATTGTATAAAGAACCCGATCTAGGTCAATGGTCAGTAAACGCATTAAACATGCATCCAATAGTCCCAGGGTAGTCACACTGGCCAGTTAGCACGGCCCAGCTCGCATTCCCCCATGGCAGCTCGTGCGATTCAAACAAATGAAGAGCTCAGAGGCGTTCCCTTCATTGATTAGATCTATGCAAACGATTTGGAAATCACGATAACATAATGATTTTTGTTTCACAAATATTGGAGATGTCAAACTGTTGATTGTTAATCCCTCGGAAATGTAACATTCAAAAATCCCAATGGCTGAGGTAAAAATAGCAATCAGATTTACTGTGCTTGTTTGAAATTAAATGTTTTTGACCGAGGTTGTTCACGCAAGGAAACACTAAATAGTCTGGTTGTAATGCTACCCCGGCATTACGTCATCATAAGCGGCGGCAGTGACTTAATGTTTTGTCTGTGATCAGCTGCTTGTTTTCCTCTCTTGTTGGGAAACCAAAATGTAACCTTTATCAGACCAGACGACAATTCAGTAATAAGCCCTCAATTACAAGCAGCTGATCACAAACTAAACATTAAGTCATTGGCGTCACATGCGATGATGTAATGTAGGGGGAACATTACAGCCTGTTTATTTAGTGTTGCCTTTGTTCACATTACACCAAACTGGATAAAATGTGGATGAGGCACAAATCAGTATATATACAGAATATATCAGTGATAATTGATCAGTTCTATTACTTAGTAATTTGTCCCCTGAACACTTGTAGTAACTGCGCTTACCCTCCTTGGCCTGATCCACTGAGGGGAATATAGCGTGAGACGATGTCTAGGGCCCACCTTCACTGGCTCTCTCACTTCTTCCAGATGGCAGATCTATCTGTATTAGTGAGTTCATAGTGCATCTTGCGTGCACTCATTCAAATCTTGTTTTATTCTGAAGTGGTGTGGTTGTGCAGGTCACCCTGAGATCGTTGCGTTCGTGACTCACGGTGGCATACACAGCATCCTAGAGGCGGTGTACCACGCCGTGCCTCTGGTCACCCTCCCGGTGTTTTGTGACCAAGTGGGTAACACGCATAAGGCGGTATCGGACGGGTACGCCATCAGCCTCGACATCCAAGACCTCAGCATCGAGACCCTCCTGGCAGCTGTCAACAAGGTCATTAACGAGAAAAGGTCGGTTTATCCCTCGGTGATAAGGCGTACACCCATAGAAAATAAAAACCCATGGAGGTAAGGGTCCTTACCCATCAAGCTCTTGAAATCTTACAGGACGAAGGAGCAAGCCTTCCCGGGGGATGGACTGTCTATTGGGTTCTGAAAGCTAGATTGGCTAGGATGCTCCTTGTAAGAAAAGGTCCTTGCCTGATGAGCCATACAAAATGCCACCAGGTCCAGATTGGAGATCATGAGCCGGATAAGGCAAGGAGTCATTCTCTTATTTTAGCTGATTTGATTGTCAGGTCCTACCTTCTCCTGCCTAAGTGATCCTTTTCTGAGGATATCACATTTCTCATAGGCGACTGTTCCTAAGCCTCTCTGGTCCATCAAAACTTGCATTTAAAATTTTAACTTTAAAGAAATGCTACCCACCACTCGCAACAATATGCGACATCAGAATAATGTGCAACTTATGCATTAAATTTTATACTTGGTAGATAAAACTACAAGTAGTTGAAATCATAATTGTAGTCATAATTTTTATAACAGTATGAAGAAATTTGTGAGGTAATTTTCTTTAATATCCTTTGGAAGCAGATCAATCTCTCTGTACTCTCTGTTTTTAACAGATTCAAAGAGAGTGTGGTTGCTAGGTCCGTGCTCCTCAAGGATCAGCCCCAACCCCCCCTGGACCTTGCCATCTACTGGGTCAACTACGTCCTCCGGCACCAAGGGGCCTTCCACCTCCAGAGTCCTGCCAGAGACTTCTCCCTCACACAGTATTACATGATAGATGTCTTTACTGTCTTCTTTTTCGGCCTGTACCTTTCTTTTCAAACGGGGCGGTTCATTTTCGGTATTTTGTTGGAAAGGTTTAAGCCAGTTAAAATCAAACAAACATAAAGGTTTCGTGTAATTAGGGGTTTTAATTGCTCTTCCCTTTATTTGCCACAACGTAAACCTTGGATTTAGTTTTTGACGGATATTTGTCTTTCATGACATTAAACACAACATATACTTTCAAAATTTTGCCGTTCCTACTTTAAATTCGTTTTTAACAAAAGAAAAAAAATATATATATATGAGATATAGTCACTTTTTTATACATACACACACACGCACACATACTAAGTTTTCACTAGAGGCACTTACTTTCTCTGTGAATTTTCGTTTAAACTTGACGGATTATGTTGTATTTTTAACGTAACTGAGATTATTTTTTGTGTAGCTCAAAATATTAATATTACTTAATTTTTATCAGAAAAATAAAGATTTTGAATCGAATTTCAAATCGTAAATTTAAATTCTCTTAGCATTGCTATCTTCTTAAATTAGGATATTTAATGTTATTATACTTCACACTATTGACTGATTAAAATAGTTTAGTTTAATGTCAGTAGTTTTAAATTAGAAATTAAAGTGTTAGTAGTATTAGAAATAAATTTCAAAACAAAATGTTACTACATTTTTAAGATTATTATTTATTTGGACTTTTGCTATCGCTAATAATGTTCAAATCAACACAATGATTCAGAAAGCTTATTCGTATTTCTGGTAAACCATAGTTATGGAGAAGAAAATCATATGCCTTAATGTCCTAAATTAGTCTAAAAAATATATCACCTACACTAAACGATATAAGAAATTTTACTCTCTTAGATTTGTTTAAATTATTAGTTCTACTCGCATAGTAATTCAATTGTTATTACAATAGAATACAGTACAGTACACCATACAAAGTATGCGTGTAATAAACACATCAGCAAGCTATAATTGACTCGAAGGGTGGCATTTCAGACTTATTACATTACAGCTTAGGCAAACATGGACTAATTAACTAATATTGGGGCTTCAGTGTATAGTCAATGCTAATCGATTTTCAGTAAGAAAAATTACATTTACATAATATATTGAACTTTTTTCGGGTTTTTGCTTTTGGAGTTTTAGTTTACGCTTCATAACACTATTTTTTTTGACCCATTGAAAACTATGAAAAACTAAGTAATCTATTATCTATCCATTTTATTGACTGAATGTCAAGCCCTAGATTTCGCTAGAACTTTATTATGTGTTATTATATACTATATTATAAATGAAGTATTAGAATATCCTGCAGATAGAAAACTATAAATCTACGTTTAACAAATTCAATAATTTTAGGGTCTTAGTCGTAGTTAGGCCTGACACTACTATTTTTTAAGTTGCGATTTGTAATATATGTCCGAGCTCAATATATTTGTTACAATTATATTAATATACAAAATATATGTCAGGCAATTTGTTTTCTTATATAACCTATAACCAGACTGATTGTAAGATCTAGAGAGGATTTCCCTTCCCAAGAATTTAATGATTTTAAATTTAGTTCTTTCCTATTGGAATCAACTTAATAGCGCACAATACTTTCTAACTATCGCTCAAAATCAATTACACAACGATATATTCAATTTTGTAAACACACTACACTGTCTGTAATTATTCTTATTGGAGTTAAAGATAATTTATTGGCATATTCATTTATAAATATATTTTGATAAATTGGTTAGTGGCTTGAACTTATTATTGATGGCTTTCGCATATTAAACACCTCTTGCAGCATACCAGATTACTCAGCCTCATTTCATTTTTTAGGATTCAACGATTTAACATCTATCACTGGGAAAAGGTTTGATGAAATTGGTAAAATGGCTTTATTTAAAGGCGATTTATTGATAGTACCTACGTCCCGAGCTTTGCTCATAGAAGAACTTCACACTTCCTGGTAAATACATTAACTACTACTTGACCGTTACTTTGACAGTTTACTAGTGGTTCTAATGATCATATTCTTCAAATTTTATAGGAAAAGTAAAGATTAATTGAGTATTCTGTGATAGAAATACAAATTTTATATTCAAATTCCCAACACTGACGCTGCCTCGGAGATAGATAGGTGGCCCGGCGCGGCGAAGTTGACTTAGGCCTGCTCAACCCGACATTTAAATAATGTTAGTGACAGTTATACCATGTTTAACAGTAGAGAAGAACTGAGGGGGAGACCCCGTAATCGGTACTTTTTTCCCATGTTATTCTTATGGGGAGCCGTTTTTGGACCGACACCGGCTCCCGCCTTACACAAGTTTCCTTGTTAGCCTGTAGTACCCTTGCCTTAAATACATTTTCCCCATCCTCTATATTTAAAATTTCAAAAATCTAACTTTGGATTTGTCTGCAATTTGGATATGTAATGCATTAATAAATCCTACATTTCCCAAATTAACTATTACAGTCGAATTAAAAAAAATACTACCAACTATTTACTGACTGATTTTTGTAATTAAAACACACACCAACGATCCACACCGCTGCCCACTGACACACTGACCATGACGGCAAGGTCGACTGGGATTCCCCCATGCGTGCAAGCACGCGACCAACCTTGGCCAGAATTAGCTATGAGGTAATTTCCTGGTTAAATTGAAAATCCAGCCTCTCGACGTGTATATAAGGAGCTACCGACAGCACACAGCTCTATTGTTCCAAATCCCAGGACCCAGGACCTTGCCAGCGACCCGGACCTCGAGACGCCGAGTGGCATTGGACTCTGGACGTCACGGCATTCGACTCTGGACTCTGGACGCGTCACGGCTCCAACATCACCAGACGTCTCGGACTCCAATGATGTTAGTCGATGAAGGAGTGTTAGCGACGGCAGTCAGTTGTAGCTAAAGTGTAGATGATGTCTTCATCGGAGGACAATCACAACTGACTGTTAATCCATCATTTTTTTATAATTGCTCCGAAAATTGTGATATAGCTTTCCTAATATTTGTAAATCATATTTAGAATGTAACAGCCACATTTCCAAATTAAATTTTAAAATAGATTTCCATATTTAAATATCCATTTATAAATCATATTTCGAATGTGACAACTGCATTTCCAAATTAAATTTGAAAATAGATTTCCATATTTAAATATCCATTTATAAATCATATTTCAAATGTAACAGCTGCATTTCCAAATTAAATTTTAAAATAGATTTTCATATTTAAATTCTCATTTGTAAATCATACTTCCAATACACCATTTACTAATTTAATTCTCCATTTCAAAACTGTAATCGTAAAACATAACTATTGAATTGGGAGATACAAAATTACTAGTGATCTAATAGTCACTCCCATCTGCTTTAAGGATATTAATTTAGGGCGCAACAATTATCTTACACTTCAAAGTTAAATGTGTTTTGAAAATTATTTGTACTTTGATCAAACTAAATATTAAAGTAAAATATGTTTTGAATTTTAGACTTTAAATATTAAATTATCTGTTTTATCTAATTGAATATGTAGATTGATAGCTTCAAAATGGCAGTTTTATTTATAAAATAATATTGTGCAGTGTGAAGACGTATCCAATCCAAACAAACAGTTCAACTGCACTGACGCTGGTTTCTGATCACACATCTATAACTTCGTGTTTTAAATTAAACTTGTTAAAGTAAAATATAATTTAAAACCAATCTTAAATGATTTTGTCTAATTTAACATTAAAATGGTAATTTTTGAACTCTCATATTCGTAAATTAAACTTGTTAAAGTAAAATATAATTTAAAACCATTGTTAAATGATTTGTCTAATCTAAAATTAGAAATGGTAATTTTTGAACTCTCATATTTGTAAATTGAACCTGTTAAAGTAAAATATAATTTAAAACCATTGTTAAATGATTTGTCTAATTTAACATTAAAAATGGTAATTTTTGTTTATAAAAAACAGAGTAATGTCATCTCAAAATTGATTTAATTCGAACATGTTGTCCTGTGCAATCTGTTCCGTGCCCTGCTCCAAAAGAAGTAATTTAATCAGACACTATCGTAACATCCACAAAGTTATTTCTAAAATTTGTAAAATATGTCATCAAATATTTGACAATAGCAATTTTAAAATGCATATGCTAGAGAACCACAATACTTGTAATGTGTGTAAGAAGGCTATTAACTGTCAAAAGAAACGCCACCACCTACGATGTGACAAGCAACCCTATAATGTGTTTAAGTTTCAGGGTGAGTCCGCGGATATATTAAACACCCTTCAATCATGTCCTTTACCTATCAAATGGATTCTTATTAGGAGAGTGAAATTTATCAAACACACAGTTAGTAAGAATGGTGAATTATTAATTGATAAAGAAACTATCGCTAACTTTCGAAGTTTAACTAATTTATCAATTGAGAAAGCACAATTAAAGACACAAATTGAAAATTCACTTTTAAAAATTGACACATATTTACACAAATTTCAATCAGAAGGCAGTGGATGGATATATGACCATACTAAATACTGGCAGCTGCATGTTTACAAGTATAAATCCCTAACTCCCAAGTCATACATACCCACCCCAGAAAATATAAAATCAAAACACGCTGTTTTAAATATTAAAAATAGTGATAATAAATGTTTTTTGTGGAGTATTTTAGCAAACTTAAATCCAAGGAATTGTAAACATGCAAATCAAGTATTTTACTACGAACCCCACGTAGGTCAGTTAAATATGACAAATATAAAGAACATGCCATTAGAGGCGGTGTAAGTATGATTTCCAGGCGCTATGCTAAAGCCAATAATAAGTACATGGGCGAATATTATGACCCAAATCAAGAAAGCACCTATCTTGTATACTTAGACTGTAACTCGCTATACTCTACAGCAATGTGCGAGTCGTTGCCCATCGATGGCTTTAGATGGACAAATGAGAAAGATTATAAATACAATCAAAATGAAAACTTTGGATTTATTTTGGAAGTTGATTTAAAATACGATAAAAGTTTACACGATTTGCATAATGACTACCCGCTCGCACCAGAAAAAATGAATGGAAAATTAATACCAAATTTAAATGACAAAACTAAATATATTTTACATTATAAAGCACTAAAAAAATACGAAGAACTGGGTTTGGTAGTTGCAAAATACCACAGAATTTTAAAATTTAGACAGTCGAAATGGCTTGCACCCTATATTAATTTTAATATTGAAAAGCGACAAAAAGCTAAACACGATTTTGAAAAAGACTTTTACAAACTGTTAAATAACAGTCTCTTTAGTCGAACAATTATGAACCAACGTAAGTTTCGTGATATACATCTTGTAGACGAGTCTAAGTTAACAAAGTACGTTACAAAGCCAAGGTTTGACTGTAGCAAAATGTTCGATAACAATTTGCATGCTGTACATTTAAATAAATTAATTGTAAAGTTTGATAAACCAATATATTTAGGAATGACCATTTTGGATATTAGTAAAGTAATAATGTATGATTTCCACTATAATTATATGTCAAAATTTAAGAATAAAAAGTTCCTAATGACAGACACAGACAGTCTTGTTTATTCTATAGTAACAGAGGACTTTTACAAGGAAATGCAATGTGACTTGGACTGTTTTGACACCTCTGCATATAGTAAAGACCATTTCTTATACTCTGATAAAAATAAAAAAGTAACGGGCAAGTTTAAAGACGAATTAAATGGTCAAATTATGTATGAATATTGTGGTTTAAGGCCAAAATTATACTCTTTCATTCCTTTACAATGGTTATACGAAAAAGAAAAGCAAAATGAGCTAGAGGTTAAAAAGGCAAAGGGGGCTGACAATGCTACAGTTAAACATCTCTTAAGACACCAACACTACTTAAACTGTCTTGTAACCGGGGAAGATTACTATGAGAATGTTACAAGAATTAAATCCACAAACCACCATCTTAAAACATTAACGATGAACAAAAAGGTACTCTCTTTTGATGACGACAAGAGGTTTATTCTGGATGGCATTAACACTCTTGCCCTTGGTCATTATAAAATTGGTCAAACATAAATCTGTATTTCCCATTATTCTTTGGCCTTTCCTTGTCTATTACAAAAAAGCCATATTTAGACCTGTCCCAGCATTGATGGCAGAGATTTCTAAATTGGTTAAATGAAAAATCATTTCCCACATGATTGTTATACACGTTTTAAATTTAAATCGTCTTGTATAAATAATATTAGAAAATTAACATTGTCACGTAAATGTTTGTTTACTTTACTGTAAGATTGACACAAGTAAAAACTGTTAATATTTTTGTGTCTGCCCATTGAGAAAACTTGTGTGATATTTGGACTATTTATGTCGTCAAATACAACTATTGAGTGTGATTCTACATCATTTGGTGTGATTTCACAGTTTGAATATGTGTGTAATTTAACTTCATCACACAGACGGAATATTTCAATTATTTTTTTATATTTTTCTTGTTCTAAAGATTTGGATATTATATATAAATTTGTAAACTTTAATCCTTGCTTTTTTACAATTAAGTTATAAATTACAACGGTCTTCCCCGAACCGCTAGGCCCTATTATAAGACAGCGAATATTATTAGGAAATAGTACCAACTTCTTTGGTGTATTTTCTTTATGTGCTATTTTAAATTTGTTCTTTTGTTGAATAAATGACATTTTTTATATAATAAAAATGGCAAAGAGAAAGTGTAAAAAGGTCCAAGGTAAGGGATTATTCTTAAAGCCATATAGAGGCCGTGGCTTGTTAAATACCCTTATAAACAACCTTCCTTTCCCCCTCCACACCCCGTCATATTCATATTGTGGTCCTGCAACTAAGATACGTGAAAATTTAGCCAGAAATGTACCTCCAAAAAATAAGCTAGACTCTTATTGTAATGAGCACGACATATTCTACATGAATAATCCTGATACAGCCGCCCGGAACAAGGCAGATATGAGATTAGCGGACCAGGCTTGGACTAGGGTTTCGGCAAAGGACGCCAATCTAGCCGAAAAAGCAGCAGCTTATGCAGTGACAAATTCGATGAAGGCCAAGGCAAAAATGGGAATGGGATTAAAGTTTAATAAAAAAGATGGACAACGTTCAGCTGTTAGAGGCCGCAAGAGACGTGCCTCACTTTCGAGGAGTGTATCTAAAAAACGAGCTAAGAAAACGGAGACCAAAAGTAAAAGAATGTGGAATTATTAATTTAGACAGTGACAGGGGCACACATTGGACAGCATATCGTAAAAATAAAGATATTGTAATATATTTTGACCCATTCAGAATACAGCCTCCAAAAGAGGTAATTGAATATTTTGTACCATCTAAAATTTACCATACAACTGATCAAATACAAGATTTAAACAGTTCCATTTGTGGAATTTTATGTTTATCATTTCTGAAAAATTTTAGTTTATAAAAATGGATTCATTTACTATAACATTTACGGGTACAGAGCCAGAGTTGAAGTCGGTGTTCTTTCCTCCTATAGAATTAAATGGTGATTAAAAGGTGATTGGTGGTGGTGGTGGGATTGGTGATTTTGATGGTCTTGTAATTGGACTGGTAGATTTTCAAAGTTATAAATCTATATTTAATGTTAAAAAACCTCTAAATACTTTGACATATTACAAAATGCACAAAATTACAACCCCAAAAGGGGAGGTCACAATTGACGAATTAAACCGGGCATTAGATGGTAAAGTTGAAGTTATTATACAAAATAAAGTAGCATTAATTAATACAAAAGTCAAACTTATATTGTACAAAGGGCTAGTTCCAAAATTAAATAAACTTAAAGACACAAAATTAACTATAGACGAGGGTGAGGATGTTTATTATTACGATCACAAAGCTCCAAATGTAATTGAAATTGCTGAAGGTACATACGAAGTGTTTGAGCTTGCGAAGGAAATTCAAAAGCAACTCCCAGATTTTGTACTTATAGCCGATAATAAAACTATGAAAGCCACATTACATTCTGGCCATGTGTTTGATTTTACAAAACCGTGTTTAGGGTCTGAATTATTGGGATTTAAAGGATTTTCTACTCCAGATATTGCGTTTAAATCCGTAAATAAAATCAACATAAATAATGTAAATGTGATTAGAGTAAAATGTAATATTGCGAATGGGTCTTATTTAAATGGTGACAAATCACACACCATACACAGTTTTTACCCAGAAGCTCCTCCCGGCTACAAAATTATTGAGGTCCCCAGAAATATTATATACTTCCCTGTAAATAAGAGAAGTTTAGATGTTGTTAGCATTACATTTGCAGATCAACACGACAAGCCAATTGACTTTAATAAAGAAGAAACTACAATTACTTGTCATATAAAAAAGATATGAGAATTTACAAGAACGGACTGAGTGTGCAAAATGCCAGGTTTCTGCGATCAATTGGGTTGAAGTTAAAATTTTCTATTAATAAAAATAGAAGATTTTCTAGACGTTACAGGAAAATTCCAATACGACGATAGCGTGGTTAAAATTACAAATCACTCCTATGTTCCACACAACACTTTAGCAAAAAATAATTCCGATGAAATTCGAATATGCATAAATAATCAAGATTTACTAACACTCCCATGTAGGAGTTATCTGTATATTAAAGGAGAAATAGAGAATCATGATAAAGGACATTTTATAAATAATGCATTTGCATTCTTATTTGACGAAATTAGATATGAAGTTGCTGGTAAAGAAATAGATATTGTAAGAAATCCGGGAATTTCCAGTCTTATGAAAATATTGTGCTCTTACAATAAAACAACGAAATTGTCAAATGTAGCGTTTGATTCTGATGAAAATTTAAAGGAGTTCCATAAAAGCGGCAAGTTTAGTACTTGTGTCCCGTTAGAGCTGTTAATGGGTGTGTTTGAGGATTTTAATAAGGTTTTAGTAAATGTTAAACAAGAATTGGTGTTGAAAAGATCCAAAAACGACTTAAATTGTATATTAACAACATCTAATGCTCCAACTGGGGTCGATCCTATTCCTAAAATTACACTTAAATCGATTCAGTGGGTGATGCCGCATGTGGTGCCATCTGATGGGGAGAAGCTTCAATTACAAAAGATGTTATTGCAAAATAAAAATTTGCAAATTGCATTTAGAAGTTTGGAGCTACACGAACTCCCATCATACCCCGAAACCAAGAGACATACATGGTCAGTTAAGACGTCTTCGAGTTTGGAGAAGCCCAGGTATATTATATTTGGTTTCCTAACTGGTAGGGACAACAGTGCACGAAAAAGAACTGATGAATTTGATCACTGTAAATTGAAAAATCTCAAAGTGTTTTTAAACTCTGAATATTATCCTTATAGTGATTTAAATCTCGACTTTGAAAATGGAGATGCCTCTAAAGCTTATGAGATGTTTGTGAGGTTTAGGGAGAGTTACTACAACACCGTCCCCGATCCTATGTTTAACAGAGCTGACTTTATAAAGAAATATCCTCTAATTGTAATAGATTGTTCTAGGCAGAATGAATCAGTAAAAGAGGGGGTCGTAGATATTAAATTAGAAATTGATACTGCAGAAAATGTCCCTTCAAACACATCTCCATATTGCCTAATAATACACGATAAAGTGTTTGAGTATAATCCTTTGACAAATGAGATAAATAAAATGTAAATAAAATGAAAACAAATATTCAACAAGAATTGGTAGAGTCTGCAAAACAAATAAGAGAAAAATATAGGGCGTTAAAACGTGGTAAATTTCTAGAGGCTGAAGAGAGGTTCCAAACATTCCAACCGTTAATAGAGCCTTTGCAAGAATTAAAAAAATTATCCACAAAAACAGAGAGGCCAGTTCTCCCAATGATTTTAGAAAAGACCCCGTCTAGAATACCAAGAATAACCCAGATAACACCGCACAAATTAGATTTTGGTCTTTTAGCATCAGACTATTTAGGAAATTACCTTAGTAGAAGTAGTATCACAGACACCACATATGGTATTAGGCGAGAAGGAAATACATTTTTTATTGGGAATCAGGAAGTTCAAATTGCCAATGATGATGTTACAGTTGGAGAAAAAAATTATAAAGGGACAAAGGGATTGTGGGAATTGTTAACTTTAAAAGAACCTGTAAACTATAGTCAGGTTGATTTGCAAAATTATAAAGAGATTTTGGAAGCTACAAATGCACATTTAAAGGGTTATAAAACAGGTGCGGCGATGTCAAGTAATAAACACACTAAATATCTTAATATAATTAAACCCCTGTTTAAGACTGTTGGTGAAGGTTTAAGGCAGGTAACTGGTAATAAAATAGACTATGTTTATTGGGACGATCCTAATGAGCTTGTAGATAGGTTAAGACTGCTTTGGTTAAGCCGATTGGCGGGAAATTCTGGAGTTGATAATGAGATAGATTCTATCATAGAAGAATTGAGGGAAAGTGGAATTGTTTATTAAATAAAAAGATGATAGATAAATTTTATCGCGTATATAGCCCGTATAGTAAACCAGAAGCTAAAAGTTTTAAGGAAACTACTTTAAATCTAAAAGATGATGGTTGGAATTCTTTAAATTGTAAAATTAGTAGTGTTAAAGGTGGGGAGTTTACTGATAATGTATCGACTTTGGGGCAGACGTTAACCAGAAAAGGCGATGCTTTTGTACAAGGTAATAGTAAATATAAGTTTTTGGAATCCAAGAGTAATAATTGGAACGCTAATAAACGCAAAATTACTAATGTTAAACGAGGTGAAAGCTCAACCGATGTACCCACATTAGAGCAAACTTTAATAAGAAAAGATGGTGTCTTTGTACAAGACAAAAATAATTATGAATTTTTGGAATCGGAGAATGGTATTTGGAATGCCAAAAAGCGAAAAATAAGTAATTTGTTGGCTGGTAAAGAAAGCGATGATGTTGTAAACGTCTCTCAAGTACCAAAAATGGATCTAAACTTTTGGTATTTTAATAATAAAAGGCTAGTTCGTGTTAAACCCGCTGTTGATGAGAACGATTGTGTTTCAAAACATCAGACTGTGACTTTAGACCGTCTTAAATTTGATGGTAAAAATAAGCAATTAACAAACATTTTACCTGGAAAATTGCCAAATGATGTGGCTGTTGTTAATCAAATATTAACAAAAGGTGAGAAAAGCATAATAAAACAGGGGGATAAAAATTATAATGTATTAACATTAGATAGCGATATGTGGGATGCAGAGGACAAATTAATAAAGAATGTACCTGAAGGCAAAGATAGGAGTGATATTTGTTTAATGTCACAGGTTTTGAGGTATGACGATAATATTAAAACTTTTAGACAAGACAATATTAAATTTGATATTTGTTTAAAATCACATGCATTAATGTTTAACAATAAAACCAATAAATTTATGCAAGACAATAATCAAATCGATTTGATGATGTACAATCCTAAATTGTTGGTTGAAGACCCTACATCTTTAAGCGGATTTAAGACTTTAGATGGAGAGGCATATTTGCCAAAAAACTATGTATATCAAAGAATGAGTGATGGTATGTTAATTGGTAGCAATGGAGGTGTTTTTGAAACGACAGAGACTGGCAGATACGTTAACATTAAAAATAAAGAATAAAAAATGGAAAAAATTGCTTACGAATTGCATAAGCCCGCGAGAAAGAACTTTGTTAGAAGGTCTTTTAAGGTGTTGGGTATAAACGAAACTGTTCAAATAGATTTAATAGATATGAGGAATTATGCTAGAGAGAATTGTGGGAATAAATATATTTTAACTTTAATAGACACATTTTCTAAAAAAGCTTATGCTGCTCCACTAAAGAATAAAACTGGATTAGTAGTCACAGAAGCTATAAAAACTATTCACCCAAAGGGAGTTAAAAATATTCAATCTGATAACGGAAAAGAATTTTTTAATGAACATTTTACCAAACTAATGAAAATTCTAAATATTAATCACTACCACACTTACTCTACAACTAAGGCGGCTATTGTGGAAAGGTTCCAGAGAACTTTAAAGAATTGGTTGTATAGAGAGTTCAGTGCACAAGGGAGTTACAAGTGGTTGGATTTACTTCCAAAGTTAATAAGGATATATAATAATAAAGTACATAGATCCATAGGGATGAAGCCTAACCAAGTAAGTGCTAAGAACTCTAAAGATGTACATGAAAGGTTAGCATCTAAAGTACAAGTTAAAAAGCCAAGATATAAGGTGGGGGATAGTGTAAGGATATCTAAATATAAACATGTATTTAGTAAAGGATATACCCCTAACTGGACGGGAGAGCTTTTTACAATAGCAGAAGTTAAGAAAACAAAGCCTGTGACTTATATTTTGAAAGATGAAAATGGCAATATAATCAAAGGAGGATTTTATACAGAAGAATTGTTAAAGACTAAATATAAAGACATGTATTTGGTAGAGAAGGTAATTAGGAGGAAGGGTGATTTATTATATGTCAAATGGCTCGGGTTCCCAAGTAGCCAGAACTCGTGGATTTCTGCAAAGGATGTATTAAAATAAATTTAGAGCAAATTTTAAAAATATAGGGGAAAATATATTTAAGGCAAGAGTTAGGTCAAAAAGGAAATTAGGGCGGGTGCAAAAATCGGACAGTAAATAGTTGGCAGTATTTTTTTTTTAATTCGACCGTAATAGTTAATTTGGGAAATGTAGGATTTATTAATGCATTAGATATCCAAATTGCAGACAAACCCAAAGTTAGATTTTTGAAATTTTAAATATAGGGGAAAATGTATTTAAGGCAAGTGTACTACAGGCTAACAAGGAAACTTGTGTAAGGCGGGAGCCGGTGTCGGTCCAAAAACGGCTCCCCATAAGAATAACATGGGAAAAAAGTGCCGATTACGGGGTCTCCCCCTCAGTTCTTCTCTACTTTTAACAATTAACATTGGTATTATGGGAGGATCAGGTAGAGTTGATACATCTTTTACAGTTGGAACCCCTATAAAGCAGATTACCTTTATCTAGATTTTTCAATTTAATGCGGATGATATAACTGCAAACACATCTATTTGAAAATAATTACCTACAAGTGTAAATGAGTTGCAGACATATTGTAAACGTTGGAATTCACTGTACTTTCTCCTTCATATTTTCAACTGTAGGCCCCTCCTGTGAATGTATATATTGGTCATTAGGCTATTAATTAATGATCCTGGCTAAAGAATCAGTCGGTCGTAGTAATAAGTCTACACAAGGTATGTCACCCATTCTACCTCATCATTTATTCATTTTCGCCTTAAAATACGCCATAGTGGCATCGGCTTCTTAAAGAATGATTTAATGAGTTGTGTTTTGAGTATTTATGTTAGCCTGAAATTTTGACGATGCATAGTTTTTCATCGACTTAATTGTTGTTTGTGAAAATCTTTTTTGTACGGTGACCATGATAAAAATAAAATCACATCAGACTAACTGCGTTAATAAATATAATGGTTTATTTCTGTGGATAGTGTTGAGATTTTGTTCTGGCTCTTAGGAAGTTATTCCAAAATTCAAATGATATATTAGGAAGTCTGTGTAAATTCAAATTTAGATTAACAGAGTTTTTACATTTTCAAAAAGAAATTATGCAACTGAGAGTGAGGGGTAAGAACTCAAAACTTACTTATTAATGTATGTATCTTGAAAATAAATATTATGTGGAAATTAATCCAAATGTAAATAGGGCAATAACTCAATCAGTAAATCAGCATTTTGATTAAATGCAGTTTGCATAAAAAACTGTTACTCAAATTTCGAAAGGAATATTTTATGTTTTTTCTTTAATTTACTAAGTTAAAATTAATTAATTCCCTTCGCGTTGTGATATCAAGGTTTACTATATTTTGACACCGTTAAATATTTTGAATGTTCTCCAAGTGTACCTACTGTTTCCGACAGTAACTGTTAGTGACTACATTCTAGAACCCTGCACACGTTTATATAAGAACAATTTACATCAGTAAGTAATGAGTAGAATAGATTACCTAAAGATACTATTATCACCATTCCGTGCATAAGCGTTTGATGTTTTCCATAAAATTATGTCTCCATACAAATCTAAAAAACGGTAATTTCAGGTCCAATCACAAATAGTTCATTAAAATGTTCTATCAGTCAAAAGTAAGAAATGATTGTATCATTGTAGTCTATAGGACAGCCAAGTCGTTCCTGTATCCACGTTTTGGTATAGAAGGTGTAGTAGGTGTTACATCCCCTCAAAAACGACAACTAATGTGTCAATCTAAACTACCATGTAGTTTTAAAACAAATCTAACTGTGGAGTAATATATTAGTTATATTTTACTTACTAAATTGTACATTTCCATATTTGAACTATTAGTGGTTGTATTTCACATCAGTATTTTGTTCTTAAAAATTACATTGTCTGTAGGTTCAGCTTCCTACCCCCACAAAGGCAATATCACCATATCCCCCCAAAATCATATTTGACACTGACTAACTGATACCGGTCGTTAACGTTTACTGGTTTGTCCTTTGGTAACGTCGCTGCCACCACTGCTCAAATGGGGTGAGCTCACTGCTCAAATGATAGGTAGTAGAAATCAAATTAAAATAATTCCTCAGAATACTGGTATGATTGCAAATATTTAGTTTATAATTAATTTAACAAGTACAAAGTAGTTTACAAAGTATTTGGAGGTGTCAACCCTAAGACGTCTAACTTGTGACTCTTGTCTCGAGCCCCCCTCTCCGTTCGTCAATCATGCCATGCCAAGTGAATCGGCGGAAGTGACGTGCGTGATTGCTGACTAAGTTGGAATGGTCGCAGCTCTGTGCCGAACGCTGGCGCCTTTACAGTACGAACAAAATATTAAATACTAAAATTACTCTGATACTTGGGGAAAGAATTTGAAATAAAAAGTAAAATGGAAAAAAATCAACTAGTCTAGGAGAGAGTGGCTCGCAACACTACCCCCCGTTTTGGAAAGGATTACTTAGCTGAAGGTTAATTAATTCCTTTACGCTACAAGAAAATAAAAATTAAGTAAAAAAATCCAAACGTTATAAACCCAATGAGACGAGTTGCAATTGTTGGGTCGCATCTTACAAGGAAGCCTGACAACAGCAACACAACTCAGCAGTAAGGTCAACACCTCTTTCCTCCGGAAGTGGCAGATCAAGTTACACCACGTGGAAGACAACAACTACAACTGAATTGAAATATCTGTTCATCTACATTGAGCTATTATTTATAATACAATTAACATTCCTTTAAATTACAAAACTTTTGAGCCTTCAGGAATGTGACATTTATAAGCTACACATTTATGAATGTTCATGAAATATACCCATTATTTATTTAAAATATATTCCAATAAAAAAACTAACTATCAATGTTATCTACTATACTCACTATATTTAAATCCATTTCTTAAAATATTACATTTAATTGCCACACAAATATGACAAAATATCAATTTCTGGATGGAAGACTTCTTTAAATATTGAATATCAGTAAGAATAAAATGTTCCCTTTCTAATCTACTAACATGATACATAATTAAAAAATTAAAAAAAATTGCAAAATATAGTTAATCTACTAATTAATAATAGAGTAGTAAAGTAATAGAGTACACCAAGTCTGGCACAGAACTTTAGTGTCCTTTCACTATTTGCACTGCTCAAGAATTGGCGTGGATCAGGTCCCACAGGGCATCAGATCGACAATGTTATGCAGATTTGGGACTGTCCGACACGTGGCATTGAGCATCATGAGTGAGGTCTGGCCACCTACTCTCTTTCTATAACATACAAATACTAAAAGCAGAAACATTGAACAAATACTTAGGATAACAATAATAAAAAACTCAATCCTGTAATCGTAGCTCACTTTAATGCTAGAATTAGTTGCTCTCAACTTTGTTAATCATTTGTTAACACTAACTTCCATTGTGTCATTACCTAGTTCAGTTCTAAAGTTATGAATAGAGTCAAATGTTACGTTCACATCAAAATTTAGGTTCTCGTTGTCCATATGTGGTAGCATACTATTAAAACTAGGAATATGCAATTTGGTTACATTTGTCACATAGTTAGTATTCAATTAGTCATGACCAGGTGTGTGCTTTGTACTCACAGCTTCACTTCTAGATGACCACTCGACCTTGCTGACTCCAGCAGTCCAGCACGTTGCAGACCCATATATCACAAGTACACCAATTAGACATAAAATTGATGTAAAAAATGTCAATGTCATTGATATTGTTGATGTCATTTTGACGACATTTGGTGTCAATTAGAAGTAAAAAGGGCACTCAATTTTATGTAGAAACGACGTAAAAACAGATCAAACATGACATCATATTGCAATCAAATTGATATCAAACAAGCAGTATAGAAAAGAAAAAATTGATGGAAAATGTACGTCAATAAGATGTCAAATGTACATCAATAGGATGTAAAAAGTGTTTAATATTGTGCTGTTTTGAGAATTTTGTTCTGTCTTTAATATCAATATAAGTAGTGGGGATTTGCCGGTGCTGGCTCAGTTGATTGATGCTTCCGGTCACGTGAACGGAAGCGCTGAGTCATTAAATGCGTAATCTGAGGCTGAGCCAGTGACGTAGGCGGTTTTGTGACGTAATGAGGGAAAGTTTAAAGGTAAAGGTCACGGGGAGGATATTTTAAAAAAGTACTACCTCGCACGCGTAAAATTCAACTGTGATTCGTTAGTTTAATCGATATAAGATATCGAATGAAAACAATCCAATGAAGCAATCGAATGATACGAGTGCTAGGTAGTAATATTACAAAAATTACTTTATTTTATTGACAATAATTCATGTTTACAATAGTTCCCCGTTGTTCGTTGTCATCGATGTTAATGATCCGGACGAGTCGTGGCCAATACACCTAATTGTAAAAGATGTTTTTGTCATGTGAGCAAACCATTAAGAAGAGGAGGTTCCGATTGGTTATTAGAACATCAAAGGTTATGTAGTGGAAACCATGAGGTCAGAATTAAATTACCACATCCTAGCAGATCATATGTATAATTTGACAAAGTAAATCAACAATACACTATTCCATTTGTTGTGTACGCGGATTTCGAAGCATCTTTACTTCCAATTGAACAACAAGAAGGGGATATCACAAAAAGAAGTAAATATCAAAAACACGCACCAAACAGTTATTGTATACTAACAAAATCCACGTTGTCTGAAGAACATCTTCAAGAATGATAATGTTATGTTGTGATGGGCGCGGAGTTAACCGGTCGAGGGCCGGAGGTGTACTGACTATTCGCTAGCTAGCGTTCTGGTATCAAATAAAATGGTGGGGGTAAAAGTGTAGGATGCGGGGCAGATGGCGCGGGCAGGTGGTTACAAAGCAGCTGGTGCGGGGCAGATGGCGCGGGGCAGATGGAAGCTGGCGTGAGGCAGGTGATCGCAAAGCAGCTGCCGCGGGGGAATTCGAATAAAATATCCATTAGTTAAAACCTATCAAGGATAACATAATTGCTTCTGCATCAGAGGATGTTGTGCTAGACACTTCTTGTACTTGTATTTGATCAGTCGTTTCATTAGTGTCAGCTTGGTAAATATTAAAAGATGAAGATGTGGAAGAAACAGTATTGTCTTGTATTTGTGAATCCGTGTGTACCGCGCAAGAGCTGGGCGTATAGTGATGTAGCGTTTGCGTGTAGGTTAGGTACTCGGCTCTTCCCCCACCACACCAGTCCCCCCACCACACCAGTCCCCCCACCAAAATTACATCGCACAATAACTAGTTTACATGTGTTATTTAAGGTTTAGCTCTTAGACTGTCAAGACCTTAGCTCCGTAACTGTAAACTTTAATAATTTTTGCTCAACGCTGTATAATTATAACAGTTACTATGATCTAAACCAGTGTAATTTGAGTACCCACTTGGCATATGTTAAACCAGAAATAAAGAAATAACTTCGATTTGACCTTCAAAATAGTTCTTTTTGGCTATTAGTGCTATACCCTTGGTCGGATCTGAATTATGTTTGCACTATCTTGTTTTTCTGATCAATCCGCGTAATTGGAGTACCCACTTGGCATATGTTAAACAAGAAATTAAGAAATTATTTAGATTTGACCTTCAAAATAGTTGTTTTTAGCTATTACTGCTATACCCTTGGTCGGATCTGAATTATGTTTGCACCATCTTGTTCGTCTGATCAATCCGCGTAATTTGACTACCCACATGACATACGTTGCACAAATTTTGTACCCCACCAAGGTCACCCCCCTTTTTGGGTCATGTTAAAGATCACCCCCCCTTTTTGGTCATTCTTCGACGAAACTGCTCATTATCCACTAAAATCGTAGACCTTCTTTCTTAATTGTCAGAGAAGTAGAAGGTAGTGTCAAGTGGACTACTGAAGGTCACCTTCCTCATGTTCCTGTAAATCTGTGACATATTTCAGAGCCTCTAGGTAGATGTTCATCGTTCAAGAGCTGGAAGTATAATGATGTAGCGTTATCGTGTATGATAAGCACCTACCCCCCACCACAACGTTACCTTGTCCTTCAAACAATTGTTTTTATGCTACAGTTGCTATACCGTTGGTTAGATTTAAATTTCGATTGCACCTTCTTGTTCGTCTTGTCGAGCCGCGTGATTTGAGTACCACATGTTATAATTTAAACCAAAAATAAAGAAGTGCGATACCCTTGGTCGGATTTGAATTCTGATTGCACTTCTTCCAATTATAATCAATTAATATAATAAGTCCGGTCATTAGGTGAAGGCCATCTATTCATGTTGCCATAACAGGGAATAGAGCAGTAAGTGATTCTCACTTTGACCACAAACTGCTCTATTCCCCGTTCTGTATTCGGGAAGATAATTTTGAAGAACCCAAAAAAGCTACAACCAAGGTCGGTGTTACAATGGCCAACATCATCCTGAAACCCAATGGTACTTAGATACAAACAAAGGGCGTCAGGCAGCTGAGAACCAAAGTATTGACCAAGGTATTTTACAAAAACTGATTTTAAAATTCAAAAAGGAAAAAACTCACAGTTATAGGCAATAAACCTGATAACTGGAACCTTTTATTAATTAACCTCCCAAAAATACAAGGGAAAATACTCTCAGTTACAGGCAATAAACCTGATAACTGGAACCTTTTATTGATTAACCCCCAAGAAGTTACAAATGGTTTGCAGGGTGTATTGACTGAGGTAGTTTACAAAGCTGATCACGGTCGGTGGTACAATGGCTAACAGCATCCTGAAACCCAATGGTAAGTTTTTACAATCAAAGGGCGCCAGACAACTGCGAACCAAAGTTTTGACCAAGGTCGGTTTACAAAGACCGGCTTAACATTCTTAATATTTACAAAAGTTTCTCGTGAGTGAGAGCTAAGATAGGTAAAGTCATCCGGTTTTCGTGCCGTAATGACTTAAGGACGGTTTTCGTGCCGTAATGACTTAAGGTCGGTTTTCGCGCCATCCCTTTTTGTAAGGGGTTAGGAAAGGTGTTTATTTGAGAAACATATTATAAATCCCCATGACATATTTAAAGACTTTATCCACTTGTAGAGCGTGAAAGAAAAGTACATATTTCATTAGTAAATAAAACACTTCAAAAAACCAACACCAAACACCACAATCAGTTAAACTAACTACATTGACTAGCGGCAAACTACAAGCGTTATTCTAACATGCTTAGTAATAACAGACATGCCATAAGCTAAGGTAGCATCTGTAATATACAGTGGTACCAACTCTATACTAAAGATGCTATTACGGACAGCTCCAACAAACAGCTAGCTAGACTGTTGGCTTGAGACTGTGAGCTCTCTGCGGACACGCCCCTGTTTTATAGCCACCAAACGTTTACACTGCCAAGACAGAGGAGGCAGATGTCACGGCAGTTGTCGTGGCGCGCTGGCGCGTTGGCGCCACGTCTATGATCAAAACGGACTTCAATTACGTCGAAACGTAACACCTCCGGCGGGACCTACCAAGGATCCGGAGACCTAACCGGTTCTTAAATCACTCCTACCCGGTTTTAAATCTGCATATAAAAGGTGTTTATTATTTTTTTCAGAACCTTTAAGGTAAACTTCACTATGTATTCTGTAACATATCATAGATTTGTTTTTAAATATCTATATCAATTTTCAAATAGACCTTTATAAATAAAATTTATTATGTAATTGTTGTAAAAAGCGGTTTCCCTTATAATACACTTATAGACTAATAATTAATGCTAAATTCTTTCATAAAAAGTGTATCACATATGTAACTCTTCACAAAATAAAGTGTTATGTTATATTTCTATTCATATTTAATTTGTAATATAATCAAAATAAAAGTTATTTAATATTATTTTAAAACTGCTTAAATTATTTAATAATCATACTAACTTTCAAAATTGATATTACTTCCCCATATTCATTTGATATAATGCAGTGTTAAAAATATATCATAATTTGGAAGAAACCTATGACAGTGCGGTTTGTTGTATAGCTTAATTTTGAATAGGACTCTAAGAGATACTAAAATTAAATACCCCCGTCGCAGCAAACCTGCGTACTCAGCGAATTTCCAATGAATATATATGTTTCTCACTACCACATAAAGGCACTTACCAAGTTTTATAAAAATAAATTAATAACTAAATGATCTATAGCATTGTATTTATTCTCCATAAGAATAACATAGGACTGAGTATGCAGGTTTGCTGCAACAAGGAGCACAAAATATGTGTTTTTATACAATTATCAATTTAACTCAACCAGGTGAAGCTACATACTAAGTTTTATTAATTTATGTTAATAATTAAGGGAGATATAAAACTTTACTTATTCTCCATAAGAATAACATTAGGGCTGAGTATGCAGGTTAGCTGCTACGGGGACAACCAACAAAATATTTGTTTTTTGTTCAAATATCAATATACCAGTACAACATGAAGCCACATACCAAGTTTCATCAATATACATTCATAAATAATCGAGATATCAAATTTTATTTATTCTCCATAAGGATAACATTGGACAACGTACTGTGTTTAGTACTTTGAATATCTCTGCAACGGTTGGACGTAGAATCACAATTTAAACACCAAAATGATTGTTTTGTGGAGCTGAAGTGATTGGTAAAAGCAAATGTGAAGTTTAAAGTAAAACTAACTGAGGAAAAGCCAAAAACCTTTTTCCCATAAGATTAACATGGGAGATTTTATGAGCATGTTTTTTTGGATTTTTTCCGCAACCACTTAACCTAGGTTAATAATTCAAAATACCATATTATTTGTTTTTTTAAGCTCTATAACATGGTTAAAACCAAAATTAACTGTTTCAAAAATTTTAGGGTGAAAAATGCAAAAAACTGATTTTTGGAAAATTTAAAACCCCCATAAACCCCCCTTCCCATAGTCCGATTTTTCTGGTTTTCGAACTTAAAGTCATAAATGTCACATTACACATTTGAGCCAAATTTCATCAAAATCGGACGTTTTTTACTCAAGTTATCGCATTCACGGACACATATATAGATATATATATATAGATATATATATATATATATAGATATATATATATATATAGATATATATATACATATATATAAATTTGAACGAATAGTGTTTTAGTCATCTTGGGACCTTAAAAAAAAAATTTGTCATGGTCTCGGGCTTAAGTCTTACCATGAGACCTACGGTAATAGCTTCTTCCCTATAGGGGAAATTCGCTAAAATGAGCAGTGATAGTACATTTTGATGAGTCTCATCTCAAATTAAAGAGGGTTTACGAAGTTTTTAATTTACTTTTAAATAAAGTGAAGCCCTGAGTTGTTATATACTTGATTAATGTATGTATAATTTTCTAGAACCGTTACAAATTGAGATTGGATTTAAAATGTGCAAAAATAAAAATAAACGAGCATAGCAAAGCTGAGCAAAACCTGTTCGCCTTGGAGAGGAACCGTTGAAGATAAGTGTTTCCCCCTCTTTCTTCTATATTACTCTTCGCTCTGTTCCTCCTGTCTGATATGGTTGTAGGTGTGTAACTGTGCATAGCTTCCCTGTGACCTCCTCTGTAGTCAGCTGTTGACGTCTGTCAAGATGTGGCCGGCGCCCCGATGACGCGTGGGTCCCGTTGTGCTGTGACCTTGGTGATAAGCCGCAACCTTGTCCACTTTGTATCTCGGCCCCAGTGGATAGTTCGCCAAATGGACAGAAAACGGTCCGAGCATTGTCAGGCTAGACCAAAAGTGTAGTACACTGCAAAACTGACTAATCCCGAGTGGTGAAAGCGTTATCGTTTACACGCTCCTGTACATCTTAGTAATAATGAAACTGCAATGAAACTTATATATTCCTTTTTTGCTTGTATACAGTACAAATATTCAGTATAAATATATTTCAGATTAAAATTATGTTTAATATTTAATAATGAAAATATTAGAGAGTTGTAACAGCATGACATGTAAAATTAGGTAAGCGAGAACTTTTTTTGTTTTTGAGATAGAAACGAACTTCCAGCGAGAAAGTCTTAGCTAATTAGATGATCTTAAGTCTTCATTCAAAACAATTTTCGATAGAACTTATATTTTGTTCAATAATCTGAGGTAAATAACCGCAATGTTCAGTTCTACGCGCGTCACCGTCACGAGTAGGGTGCTATGGCCGGTTCTGGACCACTTTAGCAAACTGAGGAGCCGAGGAGCCCCCCCCCCCCCGGTGATGTCATCCCCCCCCCCGGTGACGTCATCCCCCCCCCCCGGCCACGTGACCTGGCGGAAACCTAACATAGGCTGGCGAGCACAGGCGTGTGAGGAGGAATGAGGACCCCCCCCCCCCCCGGCCACGTGACCTGGCGGAAACCTAACATAGGCTGGCGAGCACAGGCGTGTGAGGAGGAATGAGGACCCCCCCCCTTGTTTACTCCTCTTTTGTTTTCAGTTAACGGTCGACCTTGTTTACTCCTATCTTGTCTTCAGTTAACGGTCGAGAGTCACAGCACCATGTCCTCTGACAGCAGCAGCGATACTGAGCGAGTTGAAGTGAGTGTTGGTGAGGAGGGAAAGACTGTGAAAGTTAGGCGAGTGAGATACCAGTCTGCGTGGAGACCATTTGAACCTCGGTACGAGTGGAGGAAGCGCGTTCGACGTATTGACAAGAAGTTTAAGGCAGAGTGCGTTCCGAGGATCCATTACGACTTGGAACAGTACGAGAGCGACCTGCTGTGGAGAGCGGAGCGGTACAAGAACATCCATACCTTTCCGCGTGATGATTATGAGATGTGGGTGGTAGAGGAGGGCAGAAGGTACCTCGCGGAGGACTATCCATTCGAGAAGGAGTACTGGGAATGGATCCGGTATGAACAGCAGTATTTACTATTGGTGAACGATTGGAACAGATACGGGGAACAGTTTGCAGTAAATCCTTTTTTGTAAAATTTATAAGAACTGAAATGAATATTAATTGAAGTAAATAGTTACACAAAGCCCTCCTCCACATGATGTCACCATCCCCCGTTATACCTCGAGGCAAGCGCTTGTTTACTTGTGGTTTTCCTATGTTATTTAATGAGCGGTGCCTAATGATCCTCCTCAGTTTATCTGTGAATGTACTTGAGTGCTCATTTGTGTGCTCCTAACCAGTGACTTCTTCCTGCTTCGATTACCTTCATTAATTAAACGTAAGTAGAAATATTTTATTAACTAAATCATTTTAAATTTTATTTTATTTCGGACGTACTCTCAAATTTAATTAAACCCTGTTTTAAAACAGCTCTTTATTAAATGTATTATGCCTTTCCAACGAATGATAATTTCCAGTTAACTGATTTCGAACCTGACATTACAATGTTTGAGGCATACATAAATCAGTGAAGCTATTCTGAGCGTATCATGGTTGTTTCTTTTTAATATTTTATTTTTCATTCGTCTAGAACGTTATTAAGTATCCTTTGTTGTTGTAGATGAACAACCAACATTTGTGTGAGGTCTGTGGTCACACCTTCAGCCTTTTCAAAAACCTGAGGAGGCATGCAGAGTCTACCCACAACGACAGACGCCATGACTGTAACGTTTGTGGTAGACGATTTACAAGAAGGGACAACCTCAATCGGCACATTACTACTGCCCACCAACAGCCTGTGGAGGAGCTCCAAGGTTAGTAACTATAATCATGACTACCTTTTTATAAAATGCTTCTCATAATAAATATTTAAAGAAATTTAAATTTTTAATTTTAAATTGGAATTTAAAAATGTACATAATAAACTGTAATCCCCCCCCTGCTTCCTCTATCCTAACCTAACCAACCAAGCAGCCCCCCCCCATGCTTCCTCTATCCTAACCTAACCAACCTAACCAACCATGCTTCTCATAATAAATATTTAAAGAAATTTAAATTTTTAATTTTAAATTGGAATTTAAAAATTTACATAATAAACTGTAATCCCCCCCCATGCTTCCTCTATCCTAACCTAACCAACCTAACCAACCAAGCAGCCCCCCCCCATGCTTCCTCTATCCTAACCTAACCAACCTAACCAACCAAGCAGCCCCCCCCCGTCGTTTTATAAGTGTAGTAACTCTCGTTATATGTTGTAGACGGAGGAGCAGAGTTGGAGGCTCGGGCAGCCAGGTTCCGCTGCGCCTTCTGCGACAGGGACTTCATGCGCCGTCATAACCGGGACCGCCACCAGACGCGCAGCTGCCCTATCGCGTTGAACCTCATCCGAGACCACTTCGGGCCACCACCATCACCCATCGCGGAGCAACGGGAGCCTCAACCCGGACCGAGCGGGGAGCCTCAACCGGGACCCAGCAGGGAGCCACAACCGGGGCCCAGCAGGGAGCCGCAACCGAGGCCCAGCAGGGAGCCGCAACCGGGGCCCAGCAGGGAGCCACAACTGGGGTCTAGTGAGGAAGAGGAGGAGCCGATGGAGGGTGCCGGTCTCCCAGCGTTCCAGCTCGTGCATCGAGCCTTCCGCAGACGCCTCCTCACCTTTCGACTGTCCCAACCGATGGACGCCCTGCTGACAGTTGAGGAAGCGCTCGTCTTCCTGTTCCAGGAGGTCTTTGATCTTTTGACTGACGTGAGGAGCAGGCATCCCAGCATCAAGGTAAACATGGTCCTGGAATGTGAGTTCACCAACATCCATGGGGCCACCTGCCTGCGCTCCTTCAACACGAAGAACGTCCCGCTGACCGAGGCCTCTGACTTGGGGGATTTCCTCTCCGCGACGTTCGACACGATCAAGAATAAGAAGGAGCAGTGCGAGTTGGTGGGCAGTGGATGGACCTACCTGCGCATACGTGACCTGGAGATCCGCGTGAATGAGTACATACCGCTCGGAGGCAGGGCGTTTATTCCGCTGCCAAAGGACATTGACACCACGCACGCAGTCATCAATGTCCAAAACAACGATGACATGTGCTTCATGTACGCGATCCTGGGCGCCTTTGTCCCGGAGCATCAGCAGAGACCCACAAGGTACACCTTGGACATCATCGCCCGGTACGACTGGACCGACCTGCGCTTCCCCGTCACACTGAAGGACATCAAGGCTTTTGAGCGCAAGAACGCCATCAGCGTGAACGTGTATGGGATAGAGCGCGCGATGGTGGGGAGACGGCCTGGTGGAACACCTGAGTTCAAGAACAGGGTATACCCGTTGAAGATATGTAGGCGGGAGCTCCAAGACCATCGCGACCTGCTGTACGTGACAACTGAGGGTAACAGCCATTACGCGTTCATCAGGAACTTGAGCCGACTGGTCCGCCCTCAGCTCACCACCCATGACCACAGCATCTACATCTGCAAGAGGTGTTTCGCCTACTTTGACAACCGGCCCAACAAGCTCGGGTTGACGGGTGCTCAGCGCTTGGAGGAGCACAGGCGTTACTGTTACGCTAAGGCTCCTCTCCGCTTGGACATGCCAAAAAAGGAGAAGATCCGGTTCGCGCATCCCGAGTACACCCGGCGAGAGAGGTTCTGCATCTACGCGGACTTTGAGTGCTCCCTTCAGCCCGTCGCTGACGACCCTGCGGAACCACCACCCGGGACCAGACCTATGCGCATGCACGTCCCATACGCCTTTGCATACCAGATCATGGACTCGTTGGGGCTGGAGGAGTTTGAACCCCGGGTCTACTTCGGGGTCGACGCGTCCAAGGTGTTTATGGAGAGGCTCAAGATGGATGTTTTGATGCTGTGGGAGTTCTTGTTCAGCATGAGAGCTCTGCACCCTTCTCTGACCCGGCAGGAGATGGAAGAGTACCTGGCGGCGACTCGCTGCTACCTCTGCGGTGAGGAGTTCACCGAGCAGGACGTCAAGGTGCGGGACCACAACCACGCCCCACCTTACGAGTTCCGAGGAGCTGCTTACCGCTCGTGCAACCTACGGTACAGGGAGCAGCGGGTCATCAACTGCTATTTCCACAACCTGTCCAACTATGACGCTCACTTCATAGTGCGGGAGTTGGCCATTGACCCCGGCGATGTGGACGTGCTGGCGCACACGGAGGAGCGCTACATCGCTTTCACCAAGCGGTTCCACTTTGGCCAGCCCGGGGACAACCAACGACAGTCATCTTTCGCGGTGCGGTTCCTGGACACCTACAGGTTCTTGTCCATGAGCCTGGCCAACCTGGCGGCGGGGCTTCCCACGGATAAGATGCGTGAGACCAGGAAGCGGTTCCCCGACAACCGGCTCTTCGACCTGGTGCGCAGGAAGGGCGTGTTCCCCTACGACTTTGTCACGTCGTACGACACGTTGTACTCCACCAGACAGCTTCCTCCTCGGGCCGCGTTCAAAAACAGCATGACCCTGGAGGATATCAAGGAGGAGGAGTACGAGCACGCCCTCAACGTGTGGCGAGTCTTTGACTGCAACCACCTCAAGGACTATGCCGACAAGTACCTGCGCTGTGACATCGCCCTCCTCACCGATGTGTTCGAGCAGTTCCGCGACACCTCTTTGGCTGAGTATGGACTGGACCCTGCACACTACTACACCCTGCCCTCTTACGCCTGGGACGTCATGCTCAAGACCTGCGGCGTGGAGCTGGACACGCTACGGGACTTTGACATGTACCTCTTCGTGGAGCAAGGCATCAGAGGAGGTATCTCCCAGGCCATCACCCGCTACGCCAAGGCCAACCACGAGCGATGCCGCCCTGAGGACCGACGCCTCAACGAGCCGACACGCCACCTCCTGTACCTGGATGCCAATAACTTGTACGGCTGGGCCATGTCCCAGTACCTGCCCACCGGAGACTTCCAGTGGCTCAGCCGTGAGGAGATTGACGCCTTGGACATCGCCTCGTTGGACGCGGAAGCCGACCGGGGCTACATACTGGAGGTGGACCTCAACTACCCCGCCCGTCTCCACGACCTGCACAGGGACCTTCCCTACTGCTGTGAGACCAAGCGGCCTCCAATAGGCAAGTTCCCCAAGCTGGTGACCACCCTGGACAACAAGGAGCACTACATCTGCCACTACAGGATCCTGCAGCAGGCGCTGAACAACGGACTGGAGCTTGTGGCTGTGCACAGGGCCGTCTCGTTCCACCAGTCTTGATGGCTCGAGCCCTACATCCTGATGAACACCGAGCTGAGGAAGAAGGCCAAGACCAAGTTTGAGCAGGACTTTTTCAAGCTCATGAACAATGCGGTCTTCGGCAAGACCATCGAGAACGTGCGCAAGCGCCTGAACGTCAAGTTGGTCTGCACTCCGGAGAGGTTCAGCAAATACGTGGCCAAGTCCAACTTCCTGGACCGCACTTACTACACAGAGGACATAGCCCTCATCCATCTAGCCAGGGTGAACATCGTTCTGGACAAACCCATCTACATCGGCATGTCTGTCCTGGAGCTGAGCAAGTGGCTCATGTATGAGTTCTTGCGCAAGATGAAGGACCGCTACGGTGACCGCCTGACCGTAGACTACATGGACACGGACAGCTTCGTGTTTGAAATCATCTCTCAGGACATCTACAGGGAGATGATGGAACACCTGGAGGACTTTGACACCAGCGCCTACCCCAGGTCCCACCCCTGCTACAGCCCCATCAACGCTAAAGTCATCGGCAAGTTCAAGGATGAGTGCGCTGGCAGATCCCTGTTTGAGTACCTCGGGCTTCGTTCCAAGCTTTACTTCATGGACATCGAGGACCCGAGCGAGGAGACGGGATCCAAGGCTCTCAAGCGCGCCAAGGGAGTCGCCAAGGGGGTCGTCAAGAACATCCTTACCCCCGACGACTACAGGGAATGCCTGTTCAACGAGGTGTTGAAGACCACCGTCAACACCCGGTTCCAGTCCCACCTGCACCGCGTCTTCACAGTCCAGGTGGAGAAACTTTCCCTGAGCCCGAAAGATGACAAGCGCTATGTCCTGGCGGATGGGATCCACACCTTGCCTTGGGGACACAAGGACATCCCACCACTGGCTGGAGGAGGAGGACGAGACCACCTCAATAACCAACAGCAACAGCAGCCAATGGAGGTGGATGAGGAGGAGGACGTTGATGAAGAGTTTCCTGTGTAGGCTTATGTTTATATGTAAATAGTATTTTTTAATTTATTTGTAAATAGCGTTTATAATTTATTTGTAAATAGTATTTGTAAGCAATTATATTGTAAAAGTTTTAGTTCACAGCAGATATCTGTGTTGTTATTGCCTCACCCGTATTTCCTCATTATATTTTCAAAATCATCAACATGTCCAAGTTATAACTTTTTTCAAATTAAAATAATTTAAAATGTAATTTATAAAATTTAATAATTTAAAATGTAATTTATAAAATTTAATAATTTAAAAAAAAATTTAAATAAAAAAAATCGAGATATTGGACATGTACTTTTCTTAAATATTAAAGTAAGGACAAATGAACAACAAGTGATTGCAATATATCGTATTTATTTCAAAAACATAATAAGAATATACAAACACAATTAAAAAGAATAAAATAAAGTATCAGTAACGTAGTGGTGAGAAGATGGAGTGGAAGAGCCTGCGGAGCAGAGCGTCGTTGACCGTGGGGGACGCCAGATCGAAGAGCTGCACGTAGTCACCAAGCGCCATACCGAGGACCGCCCGGCAGTACAGGTAGGTGAGGCAGTAGTGGCCGCAAACGGAAGTACCATAGCCCTGGAGTCGATACCTGTTGTAGACATAGCGGCGGCGCGAGTTGCGCCTCAGGAACCTCTGGTAGTCCGCCTGGTATGGGGACCTGCCGTAGCTGTCGAAGTATTCCAGCCGGTCCTCAGAGCAGTAGAATGCCACCCAGTGGTCTCCTCTCTCAGTGTGTGACATGGTGTTGGCCACTATGGCGGTCTGGGGTTGAACGGGTGAGTGAGGCAGACGGTCAGAGGCGCAGACCAGAACGCTCCTCAGTCCGGGGACTTGCGCCAGGCTCCTCTCGATCTGTGTGGTGTTCATCGTGGGCGGAAGCAGCAGCAACACTCTAGGGCTGACGAGTCCGACCTGTCATTGGCCATCAGCCAATCACGCAGGACGATACAGTTGTGCAGAGCGCAACGGTTGAGGGCGCTCTTATGGTGGCTGCAGCGCAGGGTCCGGCAGGAGGGTGGTCCGTTGAGGGACCCGCAACCCAGGTCGTCCATGTCCTGCACTGTGGTGGCGGCAGGCTCGACGATCAGGTGCCACTGAACGAAAGTCCTCTTCTGCGACCCCTTGACGTAGACGATGGGGCGGTGGATGAAGCAGGCCCGCAGCTTGTCCAGCAGGGTGACATAGGCGATATCGCCCTGGTCCCACTCGAGCCCATGGCAGTGACGCGTGAGCCAGCCGCTCTCGCGCAGTTTCTCGCTGGTCAGGAGGTCTCGATTGAAGGGCGGACGAGCGATGTGATGCATGATTAGCGTGCCGGTAGTCACGTCCACCACGCAGACCTCCTTCAGCAAATAGTCGTTGTCGCTGTCCTTGAAGCACTGCATGTCCATCACCACGCTTCCATGATGGCAGCGCACTAGGCCGGTGGCGGTGGCGGTAGGCTCGTTGTAGATTGGTGGCGGCACGTCCATCTCGCGAGGTCGGCTGAACTGAGAGCGAGCTCGCGCTGCCTCGGCCTTAAGTAGGTGGGAGGGCGGCGGCGGCAGCGGCGGAGGAGATAACCCGTTTTACCCTCCAAAGTCCACAGTCACGTTGCGGTGACGGTCCACCTCCACGACGTTGTCCAACTCGGCATACACTATGCAGTTGAACGCCTCCGCCAAGGCTTCGGAGAACCCAATCTCTATGCGCAGGTTACCGTTGTGCACCAGGTTCCAGTGGCTGGATTGAGAGGCCGCCATATCGGGTGTCAGATCAAACGCCATCAGGCAGTATCCGTAGGGGTACTCGTTGCGACTGACTTCGTTACCACAGTCTGAGAAATTGATGCCGGTGCCAGTGTACAGCGTGTGGTAGGCGAGCACGCACAACTCCTTACCGAACGTGTAATCCGGTTGAAGCGGCTTACATGGTACTTGCTCACCATCTATGTACAGCGCGAAGAAGTTCACGTGGCTGTGGGTGAAGTTGAACGGGTTCTTCTTGTAGTCCCCGTTGAACGCCTGATTGCTGACCAGGCCAACTATAATGCGTTTTGGCAGTTGACCCAGAAACACACTGTCCAGAGTCTTGCTGCTGATACCGGAGGGTAGCGTGAAGGATTTGACTTCCACGCGCGTAATGGGATATTTGGCTGTGCCCGACTCCAGCGTCCTGCTGTGAGCCAACAGCACGCTCGGGTTGATCTTACAGCGGCGCATAAACAGGTTGACTTCGGCGATGTCCACTTTGTAGTCTGTCACGGTTTTAGACATGATGGAGAATGAGTTCTTTGACCTGATCAGACGAAAGCGCATCTCCACACCGTTTAACATGAACTTCTCCTGGTTGCACAGGTCAACGTGCAGATGTCCGACCATGTCCGCGTACCGGCTGGCCTTGACAAACTCCCTCCGGTTCTTGAGCCCGGCATTATCCTCCTCAGTATTGTCCATGTACCCGGCATAGTCCTCGTAGAACAACTCCGCGGTGAGGTGCGATGTCTTGGCATCACCACCATAGGACAACAGGTTCTCCAGGTAGGCGCGATAGGCGTACGTGTTGTTCTGAGGAGACACCAGTTTGTTGTTCAGGTACAGGTCCACTTGACTGAACAGCGAGTGCAGCCAGTTGTTAATCGGACCCACCTCTTTTATCGCTTGATCACCCGTTACAGCGCCTCCAATAGCCGTTCTAATGGTAGCCTTCACATGCAGTAGCGTCTGTGACAGATCCGTGTACTCGTCCCCATGACCCGGAACTATGAACTCAACGGGTGAGTCGTCTGTCAGGGAGGAGATGGGCTTGTACTGCACCCATTTACCACTCTCTATACTGGTCTGCGTGGGCGGTAGCGAGAACAGGTCCAACTCGGTCTTGACACACTCGCACGACTTCTGATGTAGAAACGCCATTATCCAAAAATGTCCCTCACGGTACTCCTGTTCTTCTTACGTCGCACAACGGTCTTGCTCCTCCTCTTTTTAGCGACACGTTTTGCAGGCTTCCTTTTTCTCTTGGGCGCAGCGCGCTTCTTCTTCCTAACTCCGAGGAGTTTAGCCAGAGACTGAGGGGTCACTCGCTGTACACGCCTCCTCTTATAGGTGCCACCACCACCGCTCAGCACGCGATCCAGTTTTTCATCAGCCTTACGTTTCAGCGACCCGGTAAACTGCCTGAGTCGGGCGTTGGCTGCGACTCGGGGGTTGGCTGTTCCCGCCGCCACGTCGCCCAAGAAGCCCACACCGGACCTCAGCGCCTCCTTGCCCAGCGCCGATGCGCCGGATCTGATCAACGGGACCACTGTACGCATCAGCCCGCCTAGGAAACTGCCGATGCCATGACCGCGTTGGAAAGCGGCTCCTCTGAATACCGTGGACACTCCATGTCCAGACTGCTGTTGGCGGTAGTACGCCAGATAGGGGTCGTTCAGGTTCATTGCTGCTGCTACTCTCTGCGCAAGTGAAGCTTCATGCACGTAGTCCCGAAGTGGAATGGCAGATGGCGTCCAACGCTGTCCCTTAAATCGATTTCCACACTATCGAAGGAGCTCTTCATCAGCGGAACGTAGTGAGGGTCGGTGAAATGCACGGTGATACTCGCACCGTAGATGTAGTTTTTTGCGTCGATGTTCACAATCTTTAACAAGGGCGCAACAGTGTCACCTACTAGCTGAGGTTCCACCAGGTCACAATACACGTACATGTGCGAAGGGATCCCGGCCAGTAAGTTGGGCGGTCTTATAGCTTTTCTATGTTTGATCAAATCCACATTGTGCACGTCGTATCCCAACTGTAACGCTAGAGTGGGGCTAAATTCCAGTTGCTCCACAGTCTGGTCTATCGAGATCAATTCCACCTTCCCAATCTCTTTGTCATACTCAAACTGGCATTGGTATAAGTCCAATTTTGGAATGGCGTTGATGGCGTTGACCAGTTCATCGATGTCTTTATAGTTTCCAGCTTCCACCTTTACAGCGGTCAGTTCAGGCTTGCCGGTGTCATCCTTAGTGTAGAGATATACGCGAGCGTCCTCCCCCACTGTCACAAACGAGCATGGGTAATGGACCTCGACTAAAGCGACTTCCCATTCACCATCGCCACCCAATCGCACGACTGATGGTAGATGGGTGATGTAGTTAGCCACGGTGTTGTTTGGATAATAGTCCATTGAGCTGTTGCTGGGCAACGTCAGGTACAGCTGCCTGCGCTTTGTCGTCATAGCAGCTGTTGCACTTCAGATTCAGGTACCCACGAGTTGAAGTCCTCTCCGTAACCGACCCACTTGACCAAGTAGCGCTTACTGCGGCCTCGCCCTTTAGTGTCCAGTATTTTATCTATTTGGTACATACGGTCCGGGGCAACCGTTACCTTTTGCATCTCATGCTCGTAGAAGCGCCCTTCCAGCGGCGTCCCGTTCAGGTCTCGCAGCACGTACAATGGTAAAGGATGCGACCCGTATACGTGATCCACCACAAACAGCTCCTTACTCCAGTTGGTCTCGTAACCTTTGGCGAACGTGCCCTTCTCCTTGGCTATGCGCACCGTGGCACCAGGCTCGAACCTGGGCTTGCGTCGCGGGATCGCCTTTCCATACATGTGACGCCACACCTTATACACCGTTTTTCCATCGCCGCTGTCCACGTCCACAGGTCGCAGACCACCACCCAGGCTCTTGTGCGGGCTGCGGTTGTAGGCATCCACAAGCCTGTCCAACACGTCGATGTAGCGATACGTGTTTTTGTAGGTTAGGTAGCGCCACATGCGGTTCTTGAGCGTGCGGTTGACTCGCTCCACCACCGCCGCCTTCACATCGGGGTTCTGCGTGGTGACGTATGTGACACCGTGACTCTTGAACACTCGCTTGGTAGCGGCCCCGGTGAACTCCGTCCCCTTGTCAGTCTGTAGACAGCGAGGAGTCGCCTCGGAGAATATCCTCTCGAACGCTGCCGCCACCTCTTGCCCGCTTTTCCTCCTCAGTGGTACCGCAAACAACCGCTTACTGAATACATCGATCACAGTCAGCAGGTAGTTGACCCCGTCGTTGTGCTGGCTGAGACCGCGCATGTCGTTCAGGTCCGCCTGCCACAGCTCCTGAGGCCCAAAAACGGCGTAGCGGTTGCGGGGAAACCGCTTGCGCGCAGGCTTGTGCAGCGTGTAGGTGTCCTGGGCACGCAGCCATTCCACCGCTCTGCGTTTCGGGAGGCGCGCGGCTCTGGCCAGAGCAGCCACCCCGCCGAGGGAACCGGGCTGGCTCGGGTCATAGTACAGCTTCTCCATTACGGTGAGAACTGCTCCCAGTTGTCCAATGACGATTCCTGGTCAGGTTCCTCGGTTATTATCCTTCTCCTGGCTGCCGGAAGTCGCGGTCTCAGGCGGTCTAGCATTGGTGTCAACCTCGGTGACAGGGGTGATGAGGAGGCCGTCGTGTCTCCCCAGGGGCTCGATGCAGTGTCCAGCCCCCCGTTTAGGTAACGCAACGCCGTGGGATTGCTCATGTATTCTTTAGGCACGTTCATGTTTTTCAAGGCGGTCATCACTTGTTGCCAACCGGTAGGCAATCGGTCCGCCCTTCGCGCTCTCACTATGCTGTGCGCGATGTCCACTATATTGGAATTGGGGACCTTCTCGTTGTTCACATACACCACCCCACTGGCGTCCCAGGCGATGGGGCTGCCTTGCTGGGTCATGAACCGCAACAAGTTGCGCGCCACCGACTTGTAGATTTTTGGGAATGATGCCAACACCCCCTCCTCCTCCGAGGTGCTAGACTCACGTTTCACGTGACTCGGACCTGCCTCTCCCTCCTCCTCCCCCTCGATGATTGACAGGCCTATGGGTTGACGTTTAGCCGCGGAAAAGTGCAGGAACCGCTGTAACACCTGTTGATATTGTTTCCATTTTTCCGTATCGTTCAGCCGCTTGTCGCTCAGTATGCGATGCATCTCAGCGTCCAGGCCGGCTGGCTTATTGGTACTGCCTGCTCCTCCTCCTCCTCTTGGTCCTGGTCCTTCTCGCAATCTCTCGATGAGCTCCTGCGGTACAACTACCATTTTCTTAGCGTGCTCCATTTTTTCAAATTACTTTCTGCATCAACACAGGTAACACCGCACTCAACAGCAAGGGCAGGAGGATCCCACCGCCCCGTTGTACAAGGTAGCGTCGCTTCTTGACCCAACCCTCACCGCGTTTCACCAGCCGTCTGAGCGCCTGTTTGTGCTTACTCAACTTTCGTTTATGACAGGTGGTGAGCGGCACGTTCCCGCGTAACACGTTGTACGCACACTCACACACTGACCTGATACGGCTATTCTCGCACGCTTTTAACAGGGCCTTGCGTTCCTTGGGTGTAGCGTGCACCAGAGCAGTCAGCAGGGCTGTGTCTTTCTTCACGCGGTGTGACATGATGACTGACACTGGCGCGCGCTCAGCCTATTTATCACTTTTTCTTGGGCAGGTACACGTAGTTAACTGGATCGTCTGGGAAAACGGCTGAACGTACCCGCATCTCCTCGGGTGTAGACTGTTTCAAGTCTATCAGCAGATAGGCGTGAGGATCGCGCGTGGCGTCCGCATAAGCCTCCTCCACAAATTTGGGGTTCTCTGGGTATACTTGGCGAGCCAAGTGTTTGATCTGAGCGCGGTCCCGGGGATTCTTGAAACACACTATGTAATGAGCGTTCAGCGATATGTCGCGCTGGCCCCTACCCTGATGAAACAGGTTTTGCGTGATGAAGAACACGCTCATGTTGCGGTGATGGGAGCCCTCTGTGAACAGGTCCGCCACGCCGGGGCCAGCCTCACGCATCATGTCATCGACGATAACCAGGGAGGGCTCGCTACCATCGTAGTCGTCCAGGTCGGGCAGGCCGGCTACGTAGCGCACAGTAGGGTCATCGGCTCCTCCTCCACCGCCGCTACCGCAGTGCCAGGTGATACGGGCGAAGCGCGTATCGCACATGCGGTCGGTATGCCCTATGAAGCGAGCCACAAAGTGCGACTTGCCGCTGCCCGAAGGTCCAGCTACGATGGCGGTGAACGGGTGTTTCCACCTCAAGTCCATGGTGGCTACTAACACAGCCACGCACCGCCTCGACTCTTATAATTAATTGAGTTTTTATATTTATTTTTTTTTATTTTTATATTTATTTTTATTTGTTTTTTTATTTTACATTAATAAGGATAAAGGAATAAGGTTTTTTTATTTATTTATTCAAACAAATTCCAGAAGAGCTCCTTTGCTGCCGGGGGGACCGCTCCTCTTGACCAAACTCATCCTCGACCCCACACCCACGTTGTACTGGCCGATGACATGGTCTCCCAAGACGGCCAAGTATCTACGAGGCATGTAGATCCTCAGCGGGTCGTCACCAGTTAGCCCCTCCAAAGTGGCCATTATCGCCTCGCCATAAGGAGTATCCAGCCGCTCAAATGACCGGATGGGGTAAATTATGTTATCCCGTAGATCGGCTATGCGGGTATAACCCCCCGCCTTGCAGCTGTTGAGGGCTGACTTGAGGTCTCCTGTTTGGTCCATGCTGCTCGTTGAGTGTCTTGATGTGGAATGGTTGTGGCTCACCACCGAGTCGTATTATATAGGCTCACTGCGTCAACAAGTTGTTTACGTCATTGTGTGTGTTTTCCGGGTCGTTGTGGTGTTTACTTCTTGCGCTTTGGGATGACGCAATTGCCTCCAGCCTTACGTTTTCCCTCGCAAACTGTTGCGCAATCGCGGGTCTTACGCCAGGCGGGTAGTGGAGTCACGATCCTACTAACTCCGTTAATTTTAGGCACTCCGGTATCGCTATTAATCCACATATTTTCTAGTCTCGTTAACAGGTCCGTGAGGCATATGCAAATTTCATCGTCTCTATCCTCGTCCAAGTATAGGCCGCAACTATGCGTAGGGCGTCCGCCTTTGAATACCGACATCTTCAATAAAACGTTTCCTAAGTTGGTAGGGTTCTTTACTGTATATTGACATTCAGCATCGCTCCAACTGCATGATGGAGAATCGGTAGGTGTATTCCTGTCCACTGTCCATCCAACAACGGGCTTCTTGCTCCTCTTCTTAGTTATGGTAGGCGGTCTAGCATTCTCATCCATGGCATCAAGCTCCTCCATCAGAGAGCGGATGGTTCGATCCACCTCGGTTGCACTGTTGCTGCTGCTCATGGCGTCTCGGGCAAAACTGAGGCCGCGGTAGCGGACCTCAGGTTTATATACCGGCAGCGCGCGCAACCGGGTATGTCCCCGCCGAGCGGTGGCGGCCAAAGAGGGCGCGTCACGACAGCAAGCCGCTGAGCAATTCAAGGGTGCAACCTTGAGCGTCAGCAAACCGCTGAGTAATTCCTTCCTGGGCAACTCCTTCAGGACCGTCCCCCGACACGCGCCGCCAACCGCTCCCGGTCGGCGGGGGCTTTTTAAGCCGCATGTAGACCAACGGGGGGGGGGGCCTTACATCCTCGCATCCTCACTGCGCCTTTGCTGGTTTTGAATCGACCGGGGGGGGGGGGGCACCTTACATCCTCGCATCCTCACTGCGCCTTTGCTGGTTTTGAATCGGCCGGGGGGGGGGGGCCTTACATCCTCGCATCCTCACTGCGCCTTTGCTGGTTTTGAATCGACCGGGGGGGGGGGACCATATAGTTTTTCATAAAGGAATATCGTTTATTTTTTATAGTTTTTTTTATAAAGGAAATTTTGTTTATTTATATTTATTCTTTATTTACAACTTTTTTATTATAATCTTTACCTAACCCCCGTTTACAATAACCTTTGCAAAGACCTGGTCGGATTCTAAAAGAAGTAAATTAATCACGCGTTGACAAGCAACATGCGGTTTATTGATGCCATCCAAAGCAGCTTGAACTTGTAGGCGTTTTTGTTCAGGCAACCGCTTCTTAATCCACATCCTGATGGACAATTCGGCAAAGTGACCCGTTGTGTAATACTTCACCGTCTGTAGGAATATCTCCGCATCGATTGACTCAATGTCTTCAATTGTAGATCTAACTGTAAATGGTTTTGTATGAAAATATTCACCTTCCAGTGACACATCAATTCCAACATTAAACATTTTGTTAGGTCTAGTCAGTGTAGGAGCTTGTGAGCAAATGATTCTAACATAAATAACTGGAGAACTCTCACTAATGAGATAACCTCAGGCAGTCACGTAGTCCTTACCAAAACATGTAATACTAGAAAATGATGGGGAAGGGAGTATTTTATTTATGTTTTTTTTTTCCTTTTATTTTTTATTTTTTATTTTATTTTTTATTGAAAGAAGAAAAAGAATTTAGAGTGACTAGAGCCCTCCCAAACTGTTTTTATGGTCATTGACTTTAAAATCACCAAAGTAGATAGGTAATCATTGTTTTGTGGCCAATCCGCTTCCCAAACACTCTTACCACAGCAAAAACAAGTGTGCTGCAAATTATTAGAGTCTGAAAAGCGATACACTTTAACAATTCTTGCAGGATACAGAACTCTATTACAATAATGCTCAGTGTACTGGCAGTAGCGGCATTGATAGACTCTCTTGCCATTGTTTCTATTATACAAGTCTAACACTTGAGGATCCGTTTCGGGGTTGTTAAGCACTAACACATGTTCCCGAACATACCCCTTGAGGCAAGATGCAACGTATCGCTGTATAGGCACTGGCAATTGTGCAATCCCCTGACACAGAATGTATTTATTCTTTCTTATTACAATACACGATTGCTGAGCTAGTGACAGTGGGTTGTATGCTTCCATGACTAACTCAAGATTCAGACTGGTCAAGCACTTAGCTTGAGGAGTCTAGTAAGTAAACAAGTTATATAATGAGGGGTTTTCCTCCGTGAACATCAAGTCCACTAATGAGTAAACAAATTATTTAATGAAGGATTTTTCCTCCGTGAACAACAAGTCCACTAATGAGTAAACAGATTGAGTTTCTCTAAGTTTCAGTTTAAGTCAGAGAGTCAAACTATTGCCATCAATATGAACACTGATAATGTATGGGAGAGCAGTATTCCTGATGAGGACCTCATCAAGATCGTTGAGGGAATTGAAGAAAAGTATGCTAATAGCGTATGGGAAGGTAATATCCCTGATAAAGAACTCCTCGCTACCGTTGAGGTGATAGAAGAGGAATATGCTCTCCAACTGCGAAGGGAATATGAAACAATGTGGGAACGGATAACTACGTGTTGGTGCTCCCAACCTACATGTGATGAAGAATGGGAACAATATAATGCAGACTGGGAGAGTCTTCGTGCTCTTGAGATTGCAATGGAGGAGTTTCAAGCGAAAGAGAGGGCTGAGACTTCTTCACAAAAGTAATTTTAAGTTTTTAATTTATAATAAAGATGAAGAAAATAAAATTATAATTCATACAAAATAATAAAATAACATAAATAATGGAATGAGCGGGGGGGGCTTGGTTGGTTAGGTTAGGATAGAGGAATCATGAACGGGGGGGGGGGGCTTGGTTGGTTAGGTTAGGATAGAGGAATCATGAACGGGGGGGGGGGTCGGCACAGGGCTGATCCTCTCAATCCTCAACTAAACTTTGTCACTTTGTTTTTGTTTGTTGTGTAATTATTTTCTTTATTTATTTTGGATAAGGAAAAAGGAAATAGGTTTTTTTTTTATTTAATCTGAATCCGAGGAGTTTATATATACAACGTGGGGCCTCGGTTCCCCACTTGGTCCCGCCTCTGGCTCGGGCTCTGGCTCGGGCCTCGGTTCTCCACTCGGCCCCGCCACTGGTTCGGGCTGCTGCTGCGGCTGCTGCTGCTGCGGCTGCTGCTGCGGCTGCTGTGGTCTGGGGGGGGGGGGTCCAAATGTGTTTACTAGGGAAGTTCCCCAACAATAACAAGTCCGATTTATCTCCTACACAAACAGGCTCTCGCTCAGTCGTTAAGCATGGCTGCTCCGTGGGAGGATGATATGACAGACTATGACTACGAGTTTGCACTTGAAAATGCAAATTTCGTAGATGAGTTGGAGCAAGAGGCTCTATTAGAACAAACGTTTGCGCAGCAAATACGGGATCTGGAGCGGCCTCCTCCATCGCCTCAGCCTGGGCCTAGCGGGCTGCAGCGGCCTCCTCCTCCTCCATCGCCTCAGCCCACACCGTCTCCATCACCACCTCCATCGCCTCAGTCCGACTCGTCTGAGGACCCACCACCACCACCACCGAGGACTGCGAGACAAGTGTACCTGGAGCGACAGGCGCTTCAGGACGACGTTGACCAAGTGTGGGTGGTTGAGCCGCAGCACGAAACACATTGGCGATGGTACATGGCCGACATGGCCAGGCTGCGTGAACTAGATGAGGAATTGGACCGCTTGGAGGAACAAGAGGAGGCGGCCGATAACGAGGAATAGTTATAAGTTTTTGTTGATAAATAAATGATTCCTTTGTCCAAAAAAAAACAAAAAACAAAAAACAAACAAAAATAAAACAAAAATAAAATGCAATAAACAAAATGATAAAACTGGGATGATGGGGGGGGGGGTCGGGTCGGGTCGGGGGGGGGGGTCGGGTCGGGTCGGGGGGGGGGGGTCGGCACAGGGCTGGTCCTCTCAATCATCAGCTTGCTAAACTTGTCACTTTGTTTTTGTTGTTTTGTTTGTTTTTTTTTTGTTTTTTTTTGTTTTTTTTATAATTTTATTTCATTGATACAATACAATAAATGTGATGCTTAAATCTAAGATGATTCATGAATGTTATACAATATATGAATAATGAAAACTTACAATACAATAAATGTGATGCTTAAATCTAAGATGATTCATGAATGTTATACAATATATGAAGAATGAAAAACTTACAATACAATATAATGATAAGCTTAAACTAAAGGAATAACTTTAACCCAGAGGAGGGCCACCTCCTCATTTGCAATCAAGTTGTGGAGGCGTTGCTGCACCTCCTCCAGGTGACCGGGTTGGTTGGCGACGTATCGCCGCCTCATAAAATGATTGCGCCCGTCCGGGCCCAGGCACCCCCATCTCAAAATGACCAACCGGTCCAAGACTGCAACCTCCACCAGGCCAATCACGTCCTGGATGACCTGGTGGTTCCACAAAGTGTATGTTACAGTCGACATTCTGCTTGTGGAATGAGCGTTAACGTGCGGAGGAGCAGTAAACATCCCGTAATGGGGGAAAAAACCGGTGACAAACAAGGAAAGTAAACAACACGGGGGGGGGGGTCCGGATCGGGTTGGGTCGGGGGGGGGGTCCGGATCGGGTTGGGTCGGGGGGGGGGGGAATGACGTCACGGGGGGGGGTGGGGGGGGGCTCCTCGGCTCCTCAGTTTGCTAAAGTGGTCCAGAACCGGCCATAGCACCCTACTGTCACGGACCACGGCTCCACCCTGTTCTACCACATAGCATAGTTAACCGCTCCTCATTTTACTTAGATTTTCACCTAGAAAATATTAATTATGTACATTTTACTTCATATTGCCTTGACCTTATTGTTTTTTTGACATAGCTTTAAATTTTCAGCTATATAACATAGCGGAAATTGAGTTATCAAGATGTAATTAGGCTTATGAGGAATCATGTAATTTGATATGTAAAGCAAATTAGGCAGTAAATAATTAGGGACATATTATTTGGAAAGAATGCCACATGATTAGCAGCATGGATAAACATATCTGATTAGTGACTATATTTTACTCGTGAAGCAAACACTTGTTTTAATCAATTAAATACTTTAGTAAGAAAAGATAATGTTGCCTTTTTATATAAACAAAACCTCCTTTTTTAACTATTTGTTACTTAAACATTTCCCCCTCCTATTTGTTACTTAAACATTTCCCCCTCCAAATACGAAGGCTTCTTAGTTTTAAATTAATTGATGTAGCTAAAAATGTAGTTAAAATAATGAATAAATATATGATTGTATATAAAAACTCAAAACTAAGCCTCTATACATATCAACAATATAACCTATCCCATAGAATTTTGTTTGGCATTAAAAGTTGAGGAACATTCAAGGAACTTGAATACGAAGGATACTTAGTTGTTAATAAACCTTTCCACCGAAAATATAAAAACTAAAAACTAATCCTCTCCGTAAATTCTTTCGAAATGTGGAACGACCTTAGATTAATTCAACACGTGGACCACAAATCAAGGACAGACAGACATTCAGACGGTCGGACAGCTGTACTCACACCTGCCCGTGACGTCACCCCTCCAGCTGATTCGAACTTTTGATATTCATAATGATTTATTCGGTATATTAAGCACAACACTGTCCCTCCTATTTTTCTCAGTGTGTGTACATCGTAGGAGAAATTCATGCAGACCGTTAGAATGGTATTGTCGTGTTTATGTGCAGAAAACTCTAATCATTTCATTGGTGTTAGACGCCCCTCAGGCCTTCAAAGTGTCACTGTTAATCTTATGGTAGTATAGCATTCAATTGAATTGTTATATTTGGCAACGAATTGCTGGCTCAAGATCAAATGGCCCCGTCGCTGCAAACCTGGTGACTCAGCGAATTTCCAATGCATAATATATGTCTTAATACCACATAGAGCCGCATACAGTACCAAGTTTCATAAAAATATATTCACATATAAGCGATTTTAATTAATCTTTATAAGAATAAACATAATGAGTTTATAGGTTTGAGTACGTAGGTTTGCTGAAACAAGGAACACAAACTAAAGGTTTTTATGCAAATATAAATAGAATTTAACTAAGTGAAGACAAGTTCCATCAATATTCAATCATAAATAAACGCATTATAACATTCTAGTTATTCTCCATAAGAATAACATGGGGGCTGAGAAAGCAGGTTTGCTGCAACAAGGAAAAAAAATTAGTTTTTATATAATTATCAATATAACTCAACCAAGTGAAGCTACATACCAAGTTTTATTAATTTATGTTCATAATTAAGGGAGTCATTACATTTTACTTATTCTCCATAAGAATAACATGGGGCTGAGTACGCAGGTTTGCTGCTACGGGAATAATAAAAAATCAATTTGTTGTGTAAATATCAATATACTAGTACTTCGTGAAGCCACGTATCAAATTTCATCAACATACATTCATAAATAATCGAGATATCAAATTGTATTTATTCTCCATAAGGATAACATTGGACAACGTACTGTGTTTAGCACTTGAATATCTCTGCAACGGTTGGGCGTAGAATCACAATTTAAACACCAAAATTATTGTTTTGTGGAACTTATAAGATTGGTAAAAGCAACTGTGAAGTTTACATTAAAATAAACTGAGGAAAAGCCAAAAACATTTTTCCCATAAGATTAACATAGGAGATTTTATGAGTAGGTTTTTTGGATTTTCTCTGAACCACTTAATAGGTTAATAATTCAAAATACTATATTATTTGTTTTTTAAGCTCTATAACATGGTCAAAACCAAAATTAAGTTGTCTAAAAATTTTAGGGCGAAAAATGCAAAAAACTGATTTTTGGAAAATTTAAAACCCCCTTCTCATGGTCCGATTTTTCTGGTTTTCGAACTTAAGGTCATGAATGTCATTTTACACGTTTGAGCCAAATTTCATAAAAAATCGAAATTTTTTTACTCAAGTTATCGTGTTGACGGACACACACACACACACACACACAACACACACATATATATATAAATTTGACTGAATAGTGTTTTTGGCATCTGGGGACCTCAAAACAAAAAGTTATCATTGTCTCGGGCTTAAGTCTATGACGCAATTTCTGGGGTCGCGAAAATTACGTGCACAGAAATATAAAACGCGGTTACCAAGATAGTCAGTCGAGCTGGGTTTTCGTTCCAGGGGTCGTAAGTGAAGGTATCGCTTTGATCGAACGGAATTTTGAACCCCAAAAAGAGAACCGATGGCTCAGAATGGGCGAATAAGGAAACGTTCCTTAACAATCAGGCCGCAATCATCATCGCCATATTTGTTCTCTGCATAATTGGTCGAATTCGCGATCCTTGACGCGGTACGTAGATTCGAACGTCGCGCGGTAGTACACAAGGAACGCTGCGGGCGAACCACAGGTAGGAGGGAGTGCTGTGGGCGAACCACAGAGAGGATGGTAGAGCTAATAGTTGGGAATGGGTAATTATTAATATTGAGCTAAACTAGCACAATTATTCCCTATTACGTACTTTACTACCATGCAGGTAATCTAACAATCTTACCAAACTACCCTACCAGACCTGATTCGTGCTGCGGGCGTACCACAGTAGGAGGCGTGCTATGGGCGTACCACAGTAGGAGGCTGCGGGCGTACCACAGTAGGAGTCGTGCTATGGGCGTACCACAGTAAATATGCTGTGGGCGTACCACAGTAGGAGGCTGTGGGCGTACCACAGTAAGAGGCTGCGGACGTACCACAGAAGGAGGCTGTGGGCGTACCACAGTAAGGATTGATCGTTGCTGTGGGCGTACCACAGTAAGAGGCTGCGGGCGTACCACAGTAAGGAGGCTGTGGGCGTACCACAGTAGGAGTCGTGCTATGGGCGTACCACAGTAAATATGCTGTGGGCGTACCACAGTAGGAGGCTGTGGGCGTACCACAGTAAGAATTGATCGTTGCTGTCGTAAATGAAGAAGCTATTGATAAAATTAACTCGGCCTGAATTTATGTATGCAGTGCTAAAAGTAATATAATAATAATCAAAGTTACAGAATACTAGCTAGGTCTAAGTGTAGCTTAAAATGTGTTAAGACAAAACAAGAACAATCAGAGTAGCATACACCAATAGGACAAAATATGGTTAAAACGTGAAAACTGTGGCTTATTATTAAGTTAGCATATCCATACAACATTCATTTGTAGTTTAAAATATAGTAAACGGTGCTGAAAACAATATTGGAGTGGCCTACAGCATCGTTAAAACAAATAAACAAACTGTAATAAATCCAAGTAATTCGTGAGATTATTTTAAATCAAACTATCATTAAACTGGTACAAAATATTTTAAATCCTTACTAATGTGGCACAATCTAGGCTGAGTACATTATACAACGTCAACTGCTCATTCACTAAAATATTCGAAGAAATAAACTTGAGGTGAGCAAGTTTTAAATAAAAGATAATTTATTATGTTATTTCCTTTAGTAAAGGACCGAAAGAAATTCAACAATGATTCGAGAAATAATCAATCAGAGAACATTAATAAAACTCAAATAAGATACAATTTGATAAGCATTCATAAACGTAAACAGTTATCGAGAGCACTGCATTTCATTAAAGTTCGAAAATAGTCGAGATGAAATCGTATACAAGTCAACGAAGGGACGATCCCTACCTTAAGACGTGAAGCGCGCTCCTAACTGCACTGTGTCGGGCGGAGAACTGACCGTAGATGCCGGCCGGCGCGGGTCATAGGCGGGGGAGTCGCTAGTGCGCAGGTCCAGTCGGGCATGCGCACGAGAATCGAGTTTCGAGCCAATAGCGGCCGCGGTACTAGCCGCCGCGGGAAATTCAAACAGTAGTTTGAGGTTATGTTCGCCCCGAAAGTAAATAAAATACTATTTGTCCCGCTATTTAACGAAAAATATTTAGTTTGGAAAATTAACACGTTACACCCTCCTCCAACTTCAGTAAACAAAAGAAAAACTAATAAAAAAGAAAAGAGATCATACCTTCTAAAATATATTTCAGTAGGAATGTTGTGGGCAAACCACAAATCAGGACGACTAAGGAAAGGTAAAACAAAAGTTTATTTCTTATCACAAAATAATTTCAGGTACTTTGCATACTAAACGTAAACATTCTCCTCCTTAATCTATAAATAAAGAGGTCAAACAAATAACATATTGGCGTTTTATCACAGATCGAAATAAACAAAACATTTATCTAAAGAAAATAACTAAGCTGCTGGCAGTATTCTTAAAACTAATCGACCTTATAACTATTTTTTTTTTTTGTTTTATACCAATCGCTGGTAACATTTTTGACTTGCTATAACGAATTTCACAAACCACTTAAGAAAATATTCTAAAACAAACTCTCTGGCAATATGCACAAAACTAAACAGACTTCCTAAGTCTAAATAAAAATACAAAAGCACTTCATCAAATTCATTAACATAACGAAAGACAAACTTCTAGTTATTTATCGAGGGTGAAAAGAAATCAGGTTGGTTTGGAATAGGGTTTTAGGTCTTTTGCGTGCACTCTACCTACGATCTGACCGTTGTTATCCCGAAGACTGAAAATATTCATTCCCTCCGCACGATCAATTACAAAAGGACCGTCAAACTTTGGCGCTAGTTTTCCGGCGACGAAATCAGCTGCCGAAGATAACGTGTGAGTTCGACGTAAGACACTTTGACCAACCGTATACGGATTTTCTCGCCGTCTTAGATTGTAATATCGAGCCTGTTTGTTAAACGCCTTACGCATATTTTTGACACACTTGTCTTGCAACTGTTTAATGGTTTCAACTCGTAGTTGATGAAGTTGTTCAACTGATTGCGTTACCTTCGAACTATCTTCAATTATGGGCTGAGACAATGATTGTGGGGTCCGTAATTCCCGTCCATAGTTCAGCATAGCAGGGCTATATTTGGTCGAATCATGCACCACAGTATTTAAGGCGAATCGGAAAGCGTCGAGATGGTCATCCCATGATCGATGATCGTTTTGAACATACTGCGAAATCATGGTTTTAATTACTCTATTAGCTCGTTCAGTGGGATTTGATTGGGGGCTATAGGGCGCCGTGGTTTGATGTTCGATTCCCCATTCTTGGGTAAGTTTTTGGAAAATATTTGATACATATTGAGTCCCGTTATCCGTCAGTATGCAGTCAGGGGTCCCGTAACGTAACAATACGAGTTCAACAAATTTCTTGGAAACTTGTTGTGCTGTGGCGTTTTTCAAGGGAGCTATCTCTAACCATTTGCTAAACGTATCCTGGAAAACAACTATGTACCGGTTGCCTTTTCTGGTTCTTGGCAATGGACCCATAATATCACTCGAAACAACGTACCAAGGACCCTGGGGTCGTCTAAAGTACATTTTCCCTATGACTTTACGTTGTTCCACTTTATACCGTTGGCAACTATCGCATCTTTGTACGTATTTTGTCGTATCTTGACGAAAACCAGGCCAAAAGTAATGATCTGAAAGCCTTTTAATCGTTTTATTTATTCCTAAATGACCAGCAGTGGGTTGATCATGGCATTCCAATATCACCTGATTAATTTGATATCGCGGCACACACAATTTCCACTCTTTCGTCCTATCCGGATCGTGTTTCTTTAATCTAAATTTCCGGTAAAGTTGTCCGTCTATGAGCGAATAATTAGGGTACATCGTGGGATTCTGTGAAACATTCCTAAACCATTTAGTGTACCACGCACCTAAATCTTGTACGTTTTCTTCTCTATCATGATTTTTGGTTTCCTGAGATTTTAATAGTTTTCTCTTTTCAATGACACAAGTACGCATACTCCTATTTTCGTTGGTTATAGTTTCGAGATTACATACAGGATACCGCGACAATGCATCGGCAACTTTGTTGAGCGTTCCTTTTCTATACTGAACAGTAAAATCATACTGTTGAAGCTCGAGAATCCACCGAGCTAATCTACCTGAGGGTTTGTCGAGGTTCATTAGCCACTTCAGGGCTTGATGGTCTGTAATTGCTACAAACTTATACCCCTCTAGGTAAGGTCGGAATTTCTGGACCGCCCACACTAGAGCTAAACATTCCTTTTCGGTTGTCGTAAACTTTTTCTCGTTATCAGAAAGAAGTCTGCTCGCAAACGCTATTACTTTTTCGTGTTTTCCGAAATTTTGAGTTAACGAAACTCCCAGCCCATGATCGGAGGCGTCAACCTGAACAATGAAACTTTGGTTAAAGTCCGGGCAAGAGAGTACTGGAGTCTTTGTAAGTTTATCTTTCAAGATAGAAAAAGCGTTTTCCTGCTCTTGATTCCATTCCCATCGTACATTCTTCTTTGTTAGTTTTGTTAACGGAGAAGATAGCCTTGCGAAGTTCTTTACGAACCGACGGTACCACGATGCAAGTCCAATAAAACTTCGTACATCTTTGGGGCATTTGGGAGTAGGAAATTCTACTATCGATTTGATTTTTTCCGGATCGGTCTGAATACCTTCTTCATTGACAACGTGCCCTAGATATTTCAATTCTTTTTTGCAAAATTTACATTTTTCCTCGTTCAAAACAAGGCCGGCTTCTCTTAGTCTCTTAAATACTTCGCGTAGTAATGACAAATGGTCTTTAAATGTCCGTGACACCAAAACTAGATCATCTAGATATGCGAATGCATACGGTTCGAATTCAGGCCCAATGATGGTATCTAATAACCTTTGAAAGGTCGCAGGGGCGGAATGGAGGCCAAAAGGCATGACTTTAAAGTGAAAAAGCCCTCGCCCTGGAATCGTGAATGCCGTTATGCGTCGACTATTGACTTCCAATGGAACCTGCCAATATCCAGACTTAAGATCAAGAGTACTAATGTATTTGGCATCTCTTAGTTTGTCTAATATCGCTCCAATTTGAGGTAAAGGATAGGCATCACGGTGACTGACTTGATTTACTTTTCGTAGATCAATACAGATCCTTATCTTACCGCTCGGTTTCTTTATGACCACCAACGGACTACTCCAAGCGCTGTTCGACGGTTCTATGATATCGTTCGCTAACATTTGGTCAATTTCTTTATCAATAATAGCCTGCATTGCAGGGTTTCGGGGATAATATCGTTGCTTAATGGGGTAATCTGTTTTTAATCGAATTCGATGTTCTACTAAAGAGGTTCGTCCAGGTACTCCTTTAAACAGAGCAAGTTCGTCTTTAAGAAACGTTTCTAACTCTTTATTCTCTTCTACCGATAGGGGGGTTATAGCATTAGAATGAACGGGATTGCGTTTTCTCATCTCGGTCCAACTATTTCTTAAGGTATCGCAGCGAATTTCTACCAGGCCCAATGGATTAATTAAATCCATCCCGATTATAATAGACGCTGAAAGGTTAGGCACAAGCACGGCTCTGACACATGTCTCAGTATGAACTACCTTACAAGTGAATTCGTATATTTCATTTATTGTACGAGTCGACTTATCAGCTAGACTTATCTTTGTTTTAAATCGATGTGGAGCTATATTTTGCCTTTGAAGATGGTCAGCCACCTCCTTGCTGATTAATGTTATCATGGATCCTGTATCGATTAAAGCTTCAAAATACTCGTTATGTATTTCCACTTGTATGAAGGGTCTAGTTTCAGTTTCGTTAGTGTCGGTACATGTATTTAAATTAAAGTTTTTCACTTTATTCAGCCAATCCTGCCACTCTATAGAGGTGGTGTTTGGGGGACGAGACTTGGCCCACCTCTTGAATACCGGTCTCGCTTGAAGTTTTCCGAACGACAAGGGCATCTTGTCGTAAGAACTCCTTCGCTTTTGCAATTAAAGCATCGTATTATTTTTGGAAGATTACATTCTCGAAATCGATGTCCCTTCCCTTCACAGTTCCAACAAATGGGAATTTCAGAGATTTGAGTGTTATTTTGGCTGTCTTTTTCACTTACTTTAGCTTGGTTGGAGCTAGTAAGAAAATTAGGCTTTCTTTGAGAATTACTTTGAAAACGAACGTTCTTGGATTCGGGAATCGCTTTCTGGGATCCAAAGATTATGGAAGATTGTTTAAACTGATCGTAAGATTTAGGTTGGTCATAATGATTGGGTCGCTTATGATCCCTCGTACTATGATTCCGAGAATTGTTTTGAAAGTGGGTCGGCTGTGTAGCGAGCGAAAAAGTGTAAGGTGATTTGGTTTCGACTGCGTCCACCTTGAAGGGTTTATATAATCTATTTCGAGGATCATATGCCGTTTCAGGCACAAGCGACTGAGCAGGATTTGGTGGAGGTCGGAAGTTCTTTCTGTCCCGTATATAACTTTCAAAACCTTCAGCTAGTCGGATTAAATCGTTGGTAGTCTGAAATTGCTCACGCCTAACCGTCAACTTGTAGTCGGGTCTCATATTGGAAAATAGTCGGTTGAGAATGTCATTTTGGGAAAATCCTCCTCTCCGGCGCATTAAGGTAGTCAGTGCAACGACAAATTTTCTAATAGGTTCATTTTCTCCTTGAGTCCTATGTTCGATTTCTTCGTCTAGTTTTCTCCGGTAGTCTGGAGGAAAATAATTTTCCGCAAAACTATACATGAAGTCTGTATAGGTTGACCATTGAGACTTATTATTACGAAACCATAAGAGGGCGTCGCCTTTCAATAATTTGGGCAAAGCTTTGAGAAAAATGTCGGGAGGTATTTCGTAAGATTCGGCTAATTCGTTTAACCTTTCAATAAATGAAACAGGATGATGATCGCCATCAAACCTCAAGTTCCATTTTCGCACTTGATTGCAAACTTCCGTTACTTTAGTCAGGTTTCTAGTTCTGATCGAATTTGCGTCAAACAAACTGGTTGCGTCCGGTACTGTATATACGACCTCCGGTCTTACCAAATTTTCTCTATCCACACTTAAAGTTTCAGGTTGGTGCTGATAATTTACGTTACCAGGAACTCGTTCAAAATCGGATGCCGGTATTCTGTGTGACAAATTATGGTAAGCAGGCAAAGCGCAAGCACCATCTGAGTAGGTTTCATTATTCTGAGAAGCTTCGTTTGGACCACCTTTCTCGGACTGTAGTGTTAGTAATCGTTTCTGAACTAAACGAAAATCGGCCGTTGGAGGTAAACCTAATATTTCTCGTACACTAAGGTCCTCTGATCGTTGTGTCGTCGAGGGATGAGTTGACGGTAACGCTTGTGTTGTTGTAAACACAACGTTGGTACTCGCTAGTGGTTGGCAAAAATTTGTCGCTCCTAACAAATAGTTAGATTCTTCAAAAGTAACACTCTGGTTTGAGGATTGCGAAATCATAACCCGAGTTTCCTCACTTTGACTGTTCCTAATTAGTTTAACAAGTCTTTTCCTTAAATCCTCTGTTTTACCTTCGTCTGATTGATTGAAATCGCGCAAAACCTGTTGAATTGCGGCCTTAGATAACTTATAAACCCAACCTACTCTTGTATCAGACTCAAAAGAAGGTGAAAGTTCCTGAAAGCTTTGCGCCGTTGAGGTCTTAGTCAACGGAAGGTAAGATGGTGCAGTTACCGGTAACGTGAGTGTGGCAGTAGTAACAATGTCAGTTAAAGTCGTTTGTGAGACCACTGGTCCTTGTTTACAAGTCGTAGTTATAGGTGCGGACGTCGTTTTCGTTGTAGAGGCAGTCGTAGTTACACTTGACCCCTTCGGCTTAGCCCCAGTCGATTTTAAGTCCGAATCGTTCGTCATTTTCGGGCGCCAGCAACTGAGTTGCAATATCTATGAAAATACGTCGGATGTAAAACTTACTCGTTCACTTGTCCCTGTTCCAGGGCGCCAAATACTATGACGCAATTTCTGGGGTCGCGAACATTACGTGCACAGAAATATAAAACGCGGTTACCAAGATAGTCAGTCGAGCTGGGTTTTCGTTCCAGGGGTCGTAAGTGAAGGTATCGCTTTGATCGAACGGAATTTTGAACCCCAAAAAGAGAACCGATGGCTCAGAATGGGCGAATAAGGAAACGTTCCTTAACAATCAGGCCGCAATCATCATCGCCATATTTGTTCTCTGCGTAATTGGTCAAATTCGCGATCCTTGACGCGGTACGTAGATTCGAACGTCGCGCGGTAGTACACAAGGAACGCTGCGGGCGAACCACAGGTAGGAGGGAGTGCTGTGGGTGAACCACAGAGAGGATGGTAGAGCTAATAGTTGGGAATGGGTAATTATTAATATTAAGCTAAACTAGCACAATTATTCCCTATTACGTACTTTACTACCATGCAGGTAATCTAACAATCTTACCAAACTACCCTACCAGACCTGATTCGTGCTGCAGGCGTACCACAGTAGGAGGCGTGCTATGGGCGTACCACAGTAGGAGGCTGCGGGCGTACCACAGTAGGAGTCGTGCTGTGGGCGTACCACAGTAGGAGTCGTGCTATGGGCGTACCACAGTAAATATGCTGTGGGCGTACCACAGTAGGAGGCTGTGGGCGTACCACAGTAAGAGGCTGCGGGCGTACCACAGAAGGAGGCTGTGGGCGTACCACAGTAAGGATTGATCGTTGCTGTGGGCGTACCACAGTAAGAGGCTGCGGGCGTACCACAGTAAGGAGGCTGTGGGCGTACCACAGTAGGAGTCGTGCTATGGGCGTACCACAGTAAATATGGTGTGGGCGTACCACAGTAGGAGGCTGTGGGCGTACCACAGTAAGAATTGATCGTTGCTGTCGTAAATGAAGAAGCTATTGATAAAATTAACTCGGCCTGAATTTATGTATGCAGTGCTAAAAGTAATATAATAATAATCAAAGTTACAGAATACTAGCTAGGTCTAAGTGTAGCTTAAAATGTGTTAAGACAAAACAAGAACAATCAGAGTAGCATACACCAATAGGACAAAATATGGTTAAAACGTGAAAACTGTGGCTTATTATTAAGTTAGCATATCCATACAACATTCATCTGTAGTTTAAAATATAGTAAACGGTGCTGAAAACAATATTGGAGTGGCCTACAGCATCGTTAAAACAAATAAACAAACTGTAATAAATCCAAGTAATTCGTGAGATTATTTTAAATCAAACTATCATTAAACTGGTACAAAATATTTTAAATCCTTACTAATGTGGCACAATCTAGGCTGAGTACATTATACAACGTCAACTACTCATTCACTAAAATATTCGAAGAAATAAACTTGAGGTGAGCAAGTTTTAAATAAAAGATAATTTATTATGTTATTTCCTTTAGTAAAGGACCGAAAGAAATTCAACAATGATTCGAGAAATAATCAATCAGAGAACATTAATAAAACTCAAATAAGATACAATTTGATAAGCATTCATAAACGTAAACAGTTATCGAGAGCACTGCATTTCGTTAAAGTTCGAAAATAGTCGAGATGAAATCGTATACAAGTCAACGAAGGGACGATCCCTACCTTAAGACTGAAGCGCGCTCCTCACTGCACTGTGTCGGGCGGATAACTGACCGTAGATGCCGGCCGCCGCGGGTCATAGGCGGGGGAGTCGCTCGTGCGCAGGTCCAGTCGGGCATGCGCACGAGAATCGAGTTTCGAGCCAATAGCGGCCGCGGTACTAGCCGCCGCGGGAAATTCAAACAGTAGTTTGAGGTTATGTTCGCCCCGAAAGTAAATAAAATACTATTTGTCCCGCTATTTAACAAAAAATATTTAGTTTGGAAAATTAACACGTTACAAGTCTTACCACGAGACCTACGTTAATAGCTTCTTCCCTATAGGGGAAATACGCTAAAACATATGTAAATACTAGGACTAACGTAAATAAAAATACTACTGACTACTGGAATGGCAACATCCTTCTGTTGTCCGTTTGAACTCCACAATAAAAAAAATAAACCTGGGTGTAAGGGGGTAGAGGGAGACGGAGAGAGAGAAAGAGTGGTTGTTCATGAAGTTCAGCGTAAGACACTGCTTCATATGCATTTATTGTTAAAGAAAACGTGGCAAAACATTCACGCAAACAACCATTACGCGTTTGTGCCGCTTTGGGCTTAGTAGAACTATTTTTGGTCGAATTATGACCTCTGGGCGATCATATAATTTCCAATCCTCCAATAGCTTTACGTCAATAATTTTTTATTTAGCACTGACCACAGTATTTGGTGCTATATGTTGTGCTGCTTGATTGCCATTAAATATTGCAATTCATCTGCGTAAAACAGTTATTGGAAGATAATCTATAACCATATTATGATTGTTGCTTTAAATGAAAACAATCACTACACTGTTCATACATATATAAATGTAGTTTAAGAATAATATTCCTAAGATTTTCATCCCAATTCTGACTGATTGAGTATTCATTCCTAGCCGAGCTTTGAATTCCATTCTATAAAAATCCACACTGTTGTTCTAATATAATTTTTAAGCTCATCCCATGTGTAATATATTATATACATATATATTATCTGTATATATATTATCATGTGTAATGGGATGAGCTTAAATATTATATTAGAACAAAAGTGTGGATTTTTATAGAATGGAATTCAAAGCTCGGCTAGGAATGAATACTCAATCAGTCAGAATTGAGATACAAATCTCAGGAATATTATTCTTAAACTACATTTATATATGTATGAACAGTGTAGTGATTGTTTTAATTTAAAGCAACAATCGTAATATAGTTATAGATTATCTTCCAATAACTGTTTTACGCAGATGATAAACTGACCATATAAATCACAGCTGTTAAAGTAAATAAAAACGATTTTCTTCATGCAATTAATTCTCTTTTAGTCTAGCAGTTGTGTGTGTAGTTGTATCACACAAGAGGATATGTGATGTTTACCGTCTTTGAGTGTGAGTACAGCGTTGTCTAAGTGTATATTGGTTTATTATAGTTCGAAACTCCATAAGCCAGATGTTACAATTTTTAGTTTTTATGTGGGTTTTACAGCAAAACCTTTTTCTTGAAGTTTTCTAGGGGTTCAATCGGTTTATACGGCCCGTAAACGCTCCTTTTCAAAGTTTAAAAGAATCCTGCAGCAGTATTCAGAGATACACAGGTATTTTTTCTTATTTAGTTTTATGAGACGTTTTTTATTACAACTACATCCTGTAGAAAAACAACAACCAAAACATTATTTTTAAAGGAGTAAACTAAAGGACAAATTATAATTTATTTTTGTATTTACCATAAGAATCAAACGTAAAAAATACAACGTAAAACTCACCGCTGACGAAGGTGTGCACTGCTCCATTTAATTCTATACCCCATCACACCGCGCCGTTAAAAACGCATACAGACAGTCAAACGGTAAACTAGGCTAGAACTTGGGTCTATTTCCGTTTCAAATAAGAGTCAGGGCTCCACCCCACAAGCCTTCAGAGCTGCAATATTATTCTTATGGATATTGGTTTCCATCATAATAATTTTCACAAACACCTGGATTTTGATTGCTGCTAGATCCGTGCGAACGGGGCAGTAGCTGGCTCATAATGTAATTCGTAATACACAATGAAACTTTATACGTAGCTACAAACAAAATATATAAAAATATAATTTAGCTATTTAATATTATAAAATTAGGTGGTGTCTTTCTGCCCACGCTAAAACCATCCACTGGAGAAATTCTGTAGAGGTTAATGCACAAATATAGTCTATGTACCCAGGAGTGTCATAAGTATATTATCGTTTAGAAAAGTCCTAAGGACTCTTCCCCACGGAACATCCAAGTTTTCCATGTTATTCATAGAGAGAAAAGTTTTATTTGCTGCTATTTTGCTTTTCTCAAACAAACAATTAAAAGTGTGGGACAATGGGAACCAAACTCAATTATAGTATACTTTATGTAATAGAAAAAACAACAGAAACAGTGTAAATTTATACTAACTTATTCTTTTTATTAAACTACTAACTGTTGCTGTTGTTTTTAGTAATTATTTACAGTATTTCTTTCAAAAAGGTGAAAGAAACGCGAGTAAGTTATTTCACTGACCCAACGAGGTTAATACACTTAGAGCTCTCGTTTGGGTAAAAATTTATACATATATATATATATATATATATATATATGGTAACCGCCATTTCCTCAAATTACTAATAAAATCCTCTCTTCACAAGTTATATGTTCGTCAGACCATGGAAGCAGAGGGAAAAATGGTGGTCAACATGTAGGATTCACGTTTATAACCCAGACAAGAGCTCTATTATATTAACCTCGTTGAACAGGCCGGCGGTCGTGGCATAATCTCAATAATTTACTAGTGCAGGACGATTTGTGTCTTCACAAAATGTTTCCGTATACAATTGGCAATTTTATGAGTTAATTGTAGGTATTTTTGTCATTAATTTGTTCAAAATCATAATCGTTGCAATCCGTTTGAACCTACTATCTGCGGCGGCGGTGTTTGACATAGTCACCGTAACAGTTGAGACATTTTATCAAAGAAGCAATGTACATAAAATTATCAGATTTAGAGGAATATCAACAACAAATTATAGCTAAATACAAATCAAACACAGAATTGCAGGCACAAAAAAAGAAAATGCTAACTCATTTAAACCAGATCCAAAAATATTTCCGTAGGTTTCTGTGCAGCATTAGTTAATCCTTGTATTTATGTATCGGAAACAAAAAATTAAATCATTGCGGTTTAAGTCATTGTAGCATCTAAAGACGAAAAGTCTCTGTAGCAAAAATAAATAAAAATTAATGAATCTACGAAACATATACAAAAATTTTGTTTTACAATGAAATATAAAATCATATGCTAGTAACGTTTATATTAAAAGCTAAATTTAATTCATCATTAAGGGATAGAGCACACCATCAACAACAGAGCACACCTCTTTCAACTCCTGAAGCTAAATATTTTGCTATTACTGAAGCTACCAAAGAAGCACTTTACTTACGCAATTAATAAGTGTTTGGCGGATTTTCATGAGAAAATTGCAATATTTAATGGCAATCAAGCAGCACAACATATAGCACCAAATACTGTGGTCAGTGCTAAATAAAAAATTATTGACGTAAAGCTATTGGAGGATTGGAAATTATATGATCGCCCAGAGGTCATAATTCGACCAGAAATAGTTCTGCTAAGCCCAAAGCTGCACAAACGAGTTGTTTGCGTGAATGTTTTGCAACATTTTTCTTGAACAATAAATGCATTTGAAGCAGTGTCTTACGCTGAACTTCACGAACAACCACACTTTCTCTCTCTCCGTCTCCCTCTACCCCCTTACACCCAGGTTTATTTTTTTTTATTGTGGAGTTCAAACGGACAACAGAAGGATGTTGCCATTCCAGTAGTCAGTAGTATTTTTATTTACGTTAGTCCTGAAACATATGTTTTAGCGAATTTCTCCTATAGGGAAGAAGCTATTACCGCAGGTCTCATGGTAAGACTTAAGCCCGAGACCATGATAACTTTTTGTTTTGAGGTCCCCAGCTACCAAAAACACTGTTCGTTCAAATTTATATATATTATAAATTATTATAATATATAAAAATTATTATTATTAGTATTATTTATATATATATATATGTATATATATATATATATATGTATATATATATATGTATATATATAAATATATGTGTGTGTGTGTGTGTGTGTGTGTGTGTGTGTGTGTGTCCGTTAACACGATAACTTGAGTAAAGAAATTCCGAATTTTTATGAAATTTGGCTCAAACGTGTAAAATGACGTTCCTGACTTTAAGTTCGAAAACCAGAAAAATCTGACCATGAGAAAGGGGGTTTATGGGGGTTTTAAATTTTCCAAAAATCAGTTTTTTGCATTTTTCACCCTAAAATTTTTAAAAAACTTAATTTTGGTTTTGACCATGTTATAGAGCTTAAAAAAAATAATATAGTATTTTGAATTATTAACCTATTAAGTGGTTGAGGAGAAAATCCAAAAACCCTACTCATAAAATCTCCCATGTTAATCTTATGGGAAAAATGTTTTTGGCTTTTCCTCAGTTTATTTTAATGTAAACTTCATAGTTGCTTTTACCAATCTGTTTAGTTCCACAAAACAATAATTTTGGTGTTTAAATTATGATTCTACGCCCAACCGTTGCAGAGATATTCAAAGTGCTAAACACAGTACGTTGTTCAATGTTATCCTTATGAAGAATAAATAAAATTTGATATCTCGATTATTTATGAATGTATGTTGATGAAATTTGGTACGTGGCTTCACGTAGTACTGGTATATTGATATTTGCACAAAAAATTGATTTTTTATTGATTATTCCCGTAGCAGCAAACCTGCATACTCAGCCCCATGTTATTCTTATGGAGAATAAGTAAATGTAATGACTCCCTTAATTATGAACATAAATTAATAAAACTTGGTATGTAGCTTCACTTGGTTGAGTTATATTGATAATTATATAAAAACTAATTTTTTTCCTTGTTGCAGCAAACCTGCTTTCTCAGCCCCCATGTTATTCTTATGGAGAATAACTAGAATGTTATAATGCGCTTATTTATGATTGAATATTGATGGAACTTGTCTTCACTTTGTTAAATTCTATTTATATTTGCATAAAAACCTTTAGTTTGTGTTCCTTGTTTCAGCAAACGTACGTACTCAAACCTATAAACTCATTATGTTTATTCTTATAAAGATTAATTAAAATCGCGTATATGTGAATATATTTTTTAGAACTTGGTATGCGGCTCTATGTGGTATTAAGACATATATTATGCATTGGAAATTCGCTGAGTACGCAGGTTTGCTGAGACGGGGCCATTTGATCTTGTGCCAGCAATTCGTTGTCAAATATAACAATTCAATTGATTGCAATTCTACCATAAGATTAACAGTGACACTTTGAAGGCCTGTGGGGCGTCTCCCACCAATGAAATGATAAGAGTTTTTAGCACATAAACACGACAATACCTTTCTAACGGTATGCATGAATTTCTCCTACGATGTACACACACTGAGAAAAAAAGGAGGGACAGTTTTGTGCTTAATATACCGAATAAATCATTATGAATATCAAAAGTTCGAATCAGCTGGAGGGGTGACGTCATGGGCAGGTGTGAGTACAGCTGTCCGACCGTCTGAATGTCTGTCTGTCCTTGATTTATGGTCCACGTGTTGAATGAATCTAAGGTCGTTCCACATTTCGAAAGAATTTACGGAGAGGATTAGTTTTTAGTTTTTATATTTTCGGTAGAAAGGTTTATTAACAACTAAGTATCCTTCGTATTCCAGTTCCTTGAATGTTCCTCAACTTTTAACGCCAAACATAATTTTATGGGATAGGTTATATTGTTGATATGTATAGAGGATTAGTTTTGAGTTTTTATATAAAAATATATATTTTACATTATTTTAATTACATTTTTAGCTACATCAATTAATTTAAAACTAAGAAGCCATCGTATTTGGAGGGGGAAATGTTTAAGTAACAAATAGGAGGGGGAAATGTTTAAGTAACAAATAGTTAAAAAAGGAGGTTTTGTTTATATAAAAAGGCAACATTATCTTTTCTTACTAAAGTATTTAATTGATTAAAACAAGTGTTTGCTTCACGAGTAAAATATAGTCACTAATCAGATATGTTTATCCATGCTGCTAATCATGTGGCATTCTTTCCAAATAATATGTCCCTAATTATTTACTGCCTAATTTGCTTTACATATCAAATTACATGATTCCTCATAAGCCTAATTACATCTTGATAACTCAATTTCCGCTATGTTATATAGCTGAAAATTTAAAGCTATGTCAAAAAAACAATAAGGTCAAGGCAATATGAAGTAAAATGTACATAATTAATATTTTCTAGGTGAAAATCTAAGTAAAATGAGGAGCGGTTAACTATGCTATGTGGTAGAACAGGGTGGAGCCGTGGTCCGTGACGGTGACGCGCGTAGAACTGAACATTGCGGTTATTTACCTCAGATTATTGAACAAAATATAAGTTCTATCGAAAATTGTTTTGAATGAAGACTTAAGATCATCTAATTAGCTAAGACTTTCTTGCTGGAAGTTCGTTTCTATCTCAAAAACAAAAAAAGTTCTCGCTTACCTAATTTTACATGTCATGCTGTTACAACTCTCTAATATTTTCATTATTAAATATTAAACATAATTTTAATCTGAAATATATTTATGCTGAATATTTGTACTGTATACAAGCAAAAAAGGAATATATAAGTTTCATTGCAGTTTCATTATTACTAAGATGTACAGGAGCGTGTAAACGATAACGCTCTCACCACTCGGGATTAGTCAGTTTTGCAGTGTACTACACTTTTGGTCTAGCCTGACAATGCTCGGACCGTTTTCTGTCCATTTGGCGAACTATCCACTGGGGCCGAGATACACCAGTGGACAAGGTTGCGGCTTTTCATCAAGGTCACAGCACACCGGGACCCATGCGTCATCGGGGCGCCAGCCACATCTTGACAGACGTCAACAGCTGACTACAGAGGAGGTCACAGGGAAGCTATGCATAGTTACACACCTACAACCATATCAGACAGGAGGAACAGAGCGAAGAGTAATAAAGAAGAAAGAGGAGGAAACACTTATCTTCAACGGTTCCTCTCCAAGGCGAACAGGTTTTTCTCAGCTTTGCTATGCTCGTTTATTTTTATTTTTGCACATTTTAAATCCAATCTCAATTTGTAACGGTTCTAGCAAAAATATACATACATTAATCAAGTATATAACAACTCAGGGCTTCACTTTATTTAAAAGTAAATTTAAAACTTCGTAAACCCGCTTTAATTTGAGATGAGACTCATGAAAATGTACTATCACTGGTCATTTTTAATTTTAGTATCTCTTAGAGTCCTATTCAAAGTTAAGCTATACAACAAAGCGCACTGTCATATGTTTCTTCCACATGGGGATATATTTTTAACACTGCATTATATCAAATGAATATGGGGAAGTAATATCAATTTTGAAAGTTAGTATGATTATTAAATAATTTAAGCAGTTTTACAATAATATTAAATAACATCTATTTTGATTATAATACAAATTAAATATGAATAGAATTATAAAATAACACCTTATTTTACGAAGAGTTACATATGTGATACACTTTTTATAAAAGGATTTAGCATTAATTATTAGTCTATAAGTGTATTATAGGGAAAAACGCTTTTACAACGATTCCATAATAAATTTTATTTATAAAGGTCTATTTGAAAATTGATATCGATATTTAAAAACAAATCTATGAAATGTTACACAATGTATAGTGAAGTTTACCTTAAAGGTTCTGAAAAGAATAATAAACACCTTTTATATGCAGATTTAAAACCGGGTAGGAGTGATTTAAGAACCGGTTAGGTCTCCGGAACCTTGCTAGGTCCCGCTGGAGGTGTTACGTTTCGACGTAATTGAAGTCCGTTTTGAGCGTGCATAGACGCGGCGCCGCCGCACCAGCGCGCCGCGACAACTGCCGTGACATCTGCCTCCTCTGTCTTGGCAGTGTAAACGTTTGGCGGCTATAAAACCGGGGCGTGTCCACAGAGAGCTCACAGTCTCAAGCCAACAGTCTAGCTAGCTGTTTGTTGGAGCTGTCCGTAATAGCATCTTTAGTATAGAGTTGGTACCCCTGTATATTAGAGATGCTACCTTAGCTTAAGGCATGTCTGTTTATTACTAAGCATGTAAGAATAATTCTTGTAGTTTGCCGCTAGTAAATGTAGGTAGTTTAACTGATTGTGGTGTTTGGTGTTGGTTTTTTGACGTGTTTTATTTACTAATGAAATATGTACTTTTCTTTCACGCTCTACAAGTGGGTAAGGTCTTTAAATATGTCATGAGGTTTATAATATGTTTCTCAAAGAAACACCTTTCCTAACCCCTTACAAAAAGGGATGGCGCGAAAACCGACCTTAAGTCATTACGGCACGAAAACCGGATGACTTTACCTATCTTAGCTCTCACTCACGAGAAACTTTTGTAAATATTAAGAATGTTAAGTCGGTCTTTGTAAACCGACCTTGGTCAACACTTTGGTTCGCAGTTGCCTGGCGCCCTTTGATAATATACGTACCATTGGGTTTCAGGATGCTGTTAGCCATTGTACCACCGACCTTGATCAGCTTTGTAAACTACTTTAGTCAATACACCCTGCAAACCATTTGTAACTTCTTGGGGGTTAATCAATAAAAGGTTCCAGTTATCAGGTTTATTGCCTATAACTGTGAGTATTTTCCCTTGTATTTTTGTGAGGTTAATTAATAAAAGGTTCCAGTTATCAGGTTTATTGCCTATAACTGTGAGTATTTTCCCTTTTGAAATTTAAAATCCGTTTTTGTAAAATACCTTGGTCAATACTTTGGTTCTCAGCTGCCTGATGCCCTTTGTTTGTATCTACGTACCATTGGGTTTCAGGATGATGTTAGCCATTGTAACACCGACCTTGATTGTAGCTTTTTTGGGTTCTTCAAAATTATCTTCCCGAATACAGAACGGGGAATAGAGCAGTTTCTGGTCAAAGTGAGAATAACTTACTGCTCTATTCTCTGTTTGGCAACATGAATAGATGGCCTTGACCTACTGATGGGACTTATTATATTAATTTATTATAATTGGAAGAAGTGCAATCAGAATTCAAATCCGACTAAGGGTATCGCACTTCTTTATTTTTGGTTTAAAGTATTACACGAGGTACTCAAATTACGTGGCTCAACAAGACGAACAAGGAGGTGCATTGAAATTTAAATCTAACCAACGGTATAGCAACCGTAGCGTAAAAACATTTGTTTGAAGGACAAGGTTACGTTGTGGTGGGGGGTAGGTGCCTATCATACACGATAAAGCTACATTATTATACTTCCAGCTCTTGACGGATGAACATCTACCTAGAGGGTCTGAAAGATGTCACAGATTTACAGGAACATGAGGAAGGTCACCTTCAGTAGTCCCCTTTACACTACCTTCTACTTCTCTGACAATGAAGAAAGAAGGTCTAAGCTTTTAGTGGAAAATGAGCGGTTTCGTCGAAGAATGACCCAAAAGGGGGGGTGACCTTGAACATGACCCAAAAAGGGGGGAACCCTTGGGGGGTACAATGTTTGTGCAACGTATGTCATGTGGGTACTCAAATTACGCGGATTGATCAGACGAATAAGATGGTGCAAACATAATTCAGATCCGACCAAGGGTATAGCAGTAATAGCCAAAAACAACTATTTTGAAGGTCAAATCTAAATAATTTCTTTATATCTGGTTTAACATATACCAAGTGGGTACTCAAATTACACTGGTTTAGTTCATAGTAACTGTTATAATTATACAGCGTTGAGCAAAAATTATTGAAGTTTTCAGTTACGGAGCTAAGGTCTTGACAGTCTAAGAGCTAAACCCTAAATAACACATGTAAACTAGTTATTGTGCGATGCAAATTTGGTGGGGGGACTGATATGGTGGGGGAAGAGCCGAGTACCTAACCTACACACAAACGCTACATCAATATACGCTCAGCTCTTGCGCGGTACAATCGGATTCACAAATACAAGACAATAATGTTTCTTCCACATCTTCATCTTTTAATATTTACCAAGCTGACACTAATGAAACGACTGATCAAATACAAGTACAAGAAGTGTCTAGCACAACATCCTCTGATGCAGAAGCAATTATGTTATCCTTGATAGGTTTTAACTAATGGATATTTTATTCGAATTCCCCCGCGGCAGCTGCTTTGCGATCACCTGTCTTGTGCCAGCTGCTATCTGCCTCGCGCCAGCTGCTTTGTAGCCACCTGCCCCGCGCCATCTGCCCCGCATCCTACACTTTTACCCCCAACATTTTATTTTATACCAGAACGCTAGCTAGCGAATAGTCAGTACACCTCCGGCCCTCGCCGGTGAACATCGAGCTCTCTCCGCACTCTTCACAAAATAACATTATTATTCTTGAAGATGTTCTTCAGACAGCGTGGATTTTGTTAGTATACAATAACTGTTTGGTGCGTGTTTTTGATATTTGCTTCTTTTTGTGATATCCTCTTCTTGTTGTTCAATTGGAAGTTAAGATGCTTCGAAATCCGCGTACACAACAAATTGAATAGGGTATTGTTGATTTACTTTGTCAAATTGTACATATGATCTGATAGGTTGTGGTAATTTAATTATAATCTCATTGTTTCCACTACATAACCTTTGATGTTCTAATAACCATTCTGAACCTCCTCTTCTTAATGGTTTGCTCACATGATAAAAACATCTTTTACACTTACGTATATTGGCCGCGACTCGTCCGGATCAACAACATCGATGACAACGAACAACGGGGAACTATTGTAAACATGAATTATTGTCAATAAAATAAAGTAATTTTTGTAATAGTACTACCTCGCACTCGTATCATTCGATTGTTCCATTCGATTGTTTTCATTCGATATTTTATATCAATTAAACTATCGAATCACAATCGAATTTTACGCGTGCGAGGTAGTAATTTTTTTAAAATATCCTCCTCGTGACCTTGACCTTTAAAATTTCCCTCATTACGTCACAAAACCACCTACGTCACTGGCTCAGCCTCAGATGACGTATTTAATGACTCAGCGCTTCCGGTCGTGACCGGAAGCCATCAATCAAGTGAGCCAGCACCGGCAAATCCCCACTACTAATATATTTTGTGTTTAAGATCAGAATTAAAATTATCAGACATGTTGAGCCGACCTCAAAGAGACTAAATTTATTTTTATAAAAACTTCAGTTTTAAAATGGCAGGGTATCATGGTGCCAATATATGTGAACATATATAGGCCTAAAGCATTTTGTTTTATATTATTTAGTGACTCCAATTTTAACTAATTACCAAAACAATAAATCATAACTATTTAAATTTCATATTATATTTAAACAAATTTTTACCATTCATGAGATAAATACTTTACAATAGGTTTTATATGTTTTGCTCCTTAGTTTTGTAATGGGTTTTTTAACCAGGCCTAAAGCACAAGTAGGAAAATAAATAGGCCTACAGAAATGTTTATTCAGCAATTTTCATTTTAGGACTTAATTACAATTTTTTAAAACTAAATTTTGATTTTGTTGTTGTCCTCCTTGTCCTGCTTTCACCCTGAAACACACAACAAACAAGAATAACTTATAGGTAATAATGCCCACTTTAGTATTTTAGGCGCAAATATATTTAAAGCCTACGGCCCAGACTTAGCTTTTGATCTGGAAAAACTCGTTTATAAGTAGGCTTATTTTATATTCTTTTTTAAAAAAGCTATTGCCTAATATGTACTGTTAGGATTATTTTAAATTACGGGAGTGCAGAATTGGAACAGTCAGGACCTCGCGCAGTAAAAATGTTTGGCGGGGAACTGGCACTGTACCCCCACCCCGCAGCCGCGAGTACTACACCAGGAAGCCACATCCTCGTCCCCACTCCATACATAGCAACAGCAATTCTGCCAACCAACATAAACATCAGAATTGTTGTTTTCTCCTAAAATACGAAAATTATAAACCACGAATCCTGTAATTTCCTGAATCTTATATATTAATACGCCAAGGCGATTTTTGGATATAAAAACTCCTCCATTATTTCTTGACCAATTTTAATGTTTGAAGTATTAAAGAATTCGCCTCAGTTCGTAGTTTTGCAATAAGGTTTTTAATTTTCAATATCTCTATTCTCAAGGGTACGGGCTGCCCTCAAAGTTAGTTTTTGCTCATAAGATTAACATGGGGAATACATTTATTTGAATTGCAGCTGTTAACACATTATGGACAGGTTATTAACAGTACCAGATGTTCCAGGTAAAGAATGTCTTTATCTATATAAATAAAATAGGTTTTTCCTACATCTCTTTGAGCAGTAAAATGTTGTATGCAGCGGAGATATTTAAATATGTGTTAACATTTGTTTATCTGTCTGTCTGTTTATAAGCCATATTTGTTCTGCGTTTCACAAAAAAATACTGTTGTGAATGAAATAAAACATCGTGTGGAAGAGGAAACTTTTGGCTAAAAACTAAAACAGTGCCCTGTGGCGGTTAGGTTAGGTTACTACAATTTCCGTGCACAACATGGTTGTTTCTAAGGGTCCCATAATTTTACGCTGGATGCTGGAAGTAGTGGGGGTTTGCCGGTTTTGGCTCACTTGATTGATGGCTTCCGGTCACGTGACCGGAAGCGCTGAGTCATTAAATACGTCATCTGAGGCTGAGCCAGTGATGTAGGCGGTTTTGTGACGTAATGAGGGAAAGTTTAAAGGTCAAGGTCAAGGGGAGGTAATTTTAAAAAAGTACTACCTCGCACGCGTAAAATCCGATTGTGATTCGATAGTTAATCGATAATAAATATCGAATGAAACAATCGAATGAAGCAATCGAATGATACGAGTGCGAGGTAGTACTATTTCATTTATTACTTTATTTTTTTTACTTTTCTTTTTATTTACAATAAGTTATGTTTACAATAATTTATGTTTACAATAGTTCCCCGTTATTCGTTGTCATCGATGTTGTTGATCCGGACGAGTTGCGGCCATCACTTCGCTTTCTGATGAAAGACGGTAGATACGTCGATTCCTGCGCAGAGTCCATGTTGTTTTTTGATGCGTAAAGTTCCAAAGATAAATCGTAACCGGACGCAATGAGAAGTCTTAACTCTTCATTAAAAACCTCGAGGTCTTGGAAAGTCGCCAGATGAATAGAGTCATAATGAATACACCTAATTTTGATGGACATTTTAACAGAGAGCTCGAAGTACACTGGTCAAGAGCCGGAGGTTACTGACTATTCGCTAGCTAGCGTTTTGGTATCAAACAAAATGGTGGGGGTAAAAGTGTGGTGGGGCGGAGCAGATGGCGGACGGCAGATGGCAGGCGGCAGGTGGCAGCTGGTGCGAGGCAGATGGTTGCTACTACATCCACCATCATTAGTCAAACCCTATTAGGGATGACATTATTGCTTCTGCATCAGAAGATATTGTGCTAGAAACTTCATGTACTTGTATTTCATCATTTGTATTGTCAGCTTGCTCAATATTAAAAGAAGAACATGTGGAAGAAACAGTAGTGCCTTGTATTTGCGAATCCATGTGAACTATGCAAGAGCCGCAGGTATACTGAAGTGATACAAGCATGTAGGATAGACACTCGCCTTTACCCCCCACCACACCAGTTTCCCCCACCAAGTTGTCACATCGCACAATAACTACGGGTCATGCATTAGTAAGGGTTTAGCTCTGACTCTGTGAGGATCGGAGCTCCGTAACTGAAAACAATATCAATTCTTGCTCGACACTGTTTTTATGCAATCATAACATTCACTGTGATCTAATTTATTGCATGTACTCATATGATGCATCTTGCGTAGCAGACAACTTGCTATGAATGTTTCAGCCTGGAGTATTCTACGGCGAAACCGCTCACAATCCACTAACAGCGTAGATCTTCTATCTTCACAGTCGGAGAAGTAGAAGGTGGTGGCAGGCGGACTGTTGAAGGACACCTTCGTCATATTTCTGTAAAACTGTGACATCTTTAGAATAACACAAACTCTATAGGTAGATGTTAATCCTGCAAGAGTCAAAAGTATAATGATATAGCGCTAGCGTGTATGATACCCACCCGACCTACCCGCACCACAACGTAACCTCGGGTATACTTTAAACTATAAATAACTTGTCGTAGTTTAATCCATAAACAGAGTATTTATTTATGTCAGGCCTTGAAAGTGTTGTTTTCGCGCTGTTTCTTCCCTACTCTCAGTCGGATCTGTATTCTATTCGCACTATCTTGTTCGTCTAATTAACCCGCGTAATTTGAGTACCCACTCGCTATACTTTAACCCAATAATAAAGAAGTTATTAATATGTAACCTCGAAAACATTGTTTTTTTTCGCTATTTCTGCTATACCGTTGGTCGGATCTGAATTCGGTTTGCACCATCTTGTTCGTCTGATTATTCCGCGTAATTTGAGTACCCGCTCGCTGTACTTCAACCCAATAATAAAGAAGTTATTAGTATGTAACCTTGAAAACATTGTTTTTTTCGCTATTTCTGCTATACCGTTTATCGGATCTAAATTCTGCTTGCACCATCTTGTTCGTCTGATCGATTCGCGTAATGTGAGTACCCACATGACATACTTTGGACAAACTTTGTACTTTTTTCGCTTCTGCTGCTATACCCTTGGGTGGATCCAAATTCTGTTTGCACCTCCTTGTTCGTCTGATCAATTCGCGTAATTTGAGTACCCACATGACATACTTTGGAAAAACTTTGTACCCCCCCCAACATTGGTCATGTCCAAGGTCAAGGTCAAGGTCAAGGACTTTGGGACTTAGAAATTTTCACAAAGTGGGCTGCACAAACAAAATCTCCTGCCTATGTACAGGCCAAGTCCCTAACTTGAAATGCTTAGGGTGGTCCTGAAAAGGACCGTTTGCGTGCTGAAGGGTGGTCGGGATAGGGATGGTCGGGATAAGGATCAGTTCAAACTTTATTCTTCAAAACCCACTTTACCCTCCCATCTTTTCTGGTTAAGAATAACTCCTGTGTATCGAGTATCAGAGGAGGTGGCGGTGGGAGAGACTGCGGCAGACGCACCTCGATGTAGTGGATGGTGTGTTGAAACAGGAACACGTGGTCCCCGTTGGTTGCCACATATTTATACTCCGTCATCCGCTTCAGATTTCGAAACTCGACCTTGGAGACTTCAAACGGCGTCACCAAGTCGTTCAGCCCCATCACCCTTGTCCTTTGCATCACCTCATCGACAGTCGGTGTTGGAGACGAAGGTTGAACCGCCGATGTAGAAGGCCGAGGCTGAGCCGATGTAGAAGGCCGAGGCTGAGTCGAGGGTCGTTGTTCAAAATACAGCGGATGGCCACGGAGATTCCGTTTGAGAGACTTCAAAGTTGAAGGTCTCTTAAACCCGCTCCTTCTTTCCGTCGACCTCTTCAAAGACTCCTTTAAGCGCTGGAGTTTTTCGGGAGTCAGAGGAGAAGACATGGTGTAAATAGGATGGAAGAGAAAATGGATAAGATAGAGTTGGATAGAGCACGTGTGTACTGGCTGCAAACCAAAGCTGGAATGAGGTGGCAGACAGAGTGAAGCAGGTCGTAAAGTGAAACCTTGCCCTATCCATACATGGGTAGAAAGCTGAGGACTGGTTTAGAACCGGTTACGTCAATCCCCCCCCCTCGAGCCCCCTCGAGCCCCCCCCCCTCGAGACCCCTCGAGCCCCCCCCCCCCCCGAGCACGAGCACCCCCCCCTCGAGCCCCCCCCTTTTGGGTCATGTTCAAGGTCAAGGTCAAGGTCGAGGGAAAAATGTTCTTGGAAGTGCGGGATAAAATCCCGCAACGAAGCAGGGTTATCCCTTATCCCGCTTTCCCCTTAATATCCCGATTTCCCATTCTCCGTCTATATAACCCGAGATTTCGAGCGTCTCTTCGCAGTAGCCTGCCGCCCGTTGCGATGAACGTCCCACTGGGTTGCAGTGCCTGCTGCAGCGTAGGTCTGTTAAGTGTGCGTTGGGCCCGACGCGCAATTAAGAGATCCGCGCCCTTGCATGTTTAGTTAGTTTGTTTAAGCATGTTAGATAACGCTTGTAGTTTGCTGCTAGGTAATGTAGTTAGTCTAATATATATGTTAGTGTGTGGTATCGGTTTGAAGTGTTTTATTTACTAATAACATATGTACTCCCGGCCCTACAGGTCCCTCAACAACCTTGGTCAAAACTTGGGTTCGCAGCAGCCTGACGCCGGGTGTTTGGGTCTACGTCCCACCGGGTTTCAGTGATACTGTTGACCTTTGCAAAACCGACCTCGGCTGTTCTTGTAAAAGTAACGTTAACTGATTAATTTTGTTTAAATAGTTGTTGGTAAAGTCTTTATTTTAAAAGTAATGTAACTTGTTTCTCATCCTTTTCCTAACCCCTTACAAAAAGGTATGGCTCGCAAACCGACCTTATGTCATTACGGCGCGCAAACCGGTTGACATTACGCATCTTAGCCTGAGAAACGTTTGTGAAATATAAAATCAGCCTCTTGTTTAAAATCAGTCTCTTGTTTGTTGTCTTTTGTCCCCTTCCCCAATACAGAGCGGGGAATAGAGCAGTATGTTATGCTCTATTCCCCGCTTTGGCATTATGTCAGATGACCTTGACCTACTGACGGGACTTAGAAAAACCGTCGTTTGATCAAATATTGGAAGAAATGTGGACTTAGAGATATTTCATGCGGACAAGGTTGACGTGGTAAAAATCATCATATCGCTATGGAAGCTGTAGGTGTAAACACTTGGCTTGTTCCTTCCGAGCTTGCTATTTCAGAAGCCTTTCTGTCCATCCTTACTTATGAGTTCCGAGGCATTAAATTAAAAGTAAAGGTAGAGCTGAGACCGTTGCATAGAAATGATATGCATTGTATTTTGGTGGAATGGGAATCGCCCTCCGGCATTAATCTTTTCCATTTTATCAAAAGATCGTGCAAGGAGTTTTATGTAAAACGGATAATAGTCTCCCTTGTTTAAACGTAGTACAGCTTGCTTCCAAAGTAAAATGGCAAAGGTAACACCTTTGCTATTTTACAAAATATTTTAACGTGTCCTTGACCCAGTTACCGGACTTGGAGCAATTCAGAGTATGCGATACAGTGTTGGAACAAACTACTGTCGAAGTCCTTGCCCCCCCCCATGATATATTCCTATAAAAGCGGGAGCAGCCCGCAGAGGGTTCGCAGTCGCAGGCCGACAGCCTAGCTAGCTGTTTGCCTGCGCTGTCCGCAATAGTATCTCTAGTATAGAGTTGGTACCACTGTATATTAGAGATGCTACCTTAGCTTAAGGCATGTCTGTTTATTATTAAGCATGTTAGAATAACGCTTGTAGTTTGCTGCTAGTAAATGTAGTCAGTTTAACTGTAGTTAGTTTGGTGTTGGTTTTAAAGTGTCTTTGAAGTGTTTTTATTTACTAATGAAATATGTACTTTTCTTTCACGCTCCCATTCAAAAAGGTATGGCATGAAAACCAACCTTATGTCTTTAAATATCTCAGGGGGGATTATGTTTCTCAAATAATCACCTTTCCTAACCCCTTACAAAAAGGTACGGCACGAAAACCGACCTTGAGTCATTACGGCATGAAAACCGGATGACTTTTTTACCTATCTTAGCCCTCACTCACGAGAAACAAATCAGTTAGTTTGCTTATCTTGGTTAAATCTAAGGGGATCTTGGTTAAATATTTGTAAAATTTAAGGGAATCTTGTTTAAATATCTGTAAAATTTAAGGGGATCTTGGTCAGGTGATTATTGTACTTCGGTTCGTAGTACTCTGGCGCCTACACAGTGATGAACGTCCTTGCGGTTTCAGAGTACGCGACTGTTGTAAACTGGCCATATTGCTTAGCTTAGGGGATACATCTTCGGGAAATAAACTTAAGGGGACCTTGGTCAGGTATTATTGTACTTCGGTTCGTAAAACTCTGACGCCTACACAGTGATGAACGTCCTTGCGGTTTCAGAGTGCGCGACTGTTGTTAACTGACCATTTTGCTTATCTTGGGGGGATACATCTTCGGGGAAATAAACTTAAGGGGACCTTGGTCAGGTATTATTGTACTTCGGTTCGTAGTACTCTGACGCCTAGACAGTGATGAACGTCCTTGCGGTTTCAGAGTGCGCGACTGTTGTTAACTGACCATATCGTTTGTTTGTTGGGTGAATAATATTTCGGGGGAGAGGTTAGTGTTCCGTTATCAGGTTTATTGCCTATAATTGCGAGCTTTAAACTAGTCCTCTTCTCCTAATACAGAGCGGGGAATAGAGCAGTTTGTGGTCCAAGTGAGAATCACTTACTGCTCTATTCCCCGTTTTGGCAACATGTTCAGATGACCTTGACCCACTTCGGGACTTAGAAAATATTTGTTTGGTAAGATATTGGAAGATATATTTATTTCCTACAATAAAACTAGGGTCACATAGGCTAGAGGTCATCAACGCAGTTTTCAACTTATGAGTTCCGAGGCATTAAATTAAAAGTAAAGATAGAGCTGAGACCGTTGCATAGAAATGATATGCATTGTATTTTGGTGGAATGGGAATCGCCCTCCGGCATTAATATTTTCCATTTTATCAAAAGATCGTGCAAGGAGTTTTATGTAAAACGGATAATAGTCTCCCTTGTTTAAACGTAGTACAGCTTGCTTCCAAAGTAAAATGGCAAAGGTAAAACCTTTGCTATTTTACAAAATATTTTAACGTGTCCTTGACCCAGTTACCGGACTTGGAGCAATTCAGAGTATGCGATACAGTGTTGGAACAAACTACTGTCGAAGTCCTTGCCGCCCCCCCCCATGATATATTCCTATAAAAGCGGGAGCAGCCCGCAGAGGGTTCGCAGTCGCAGGCCGACAACCTAGCTAGCTGTTTGCCCGCGCTGTCCGCAATAGTATCTCTAGTATAGAGTTGGTACCACTGTATATTAGAGATGCTACCTTAGCTTAAGGCATGTCTGTTTATTATTAAGCATGTTAGAATAACGCTTGTAGTTTGCTGCTAGTAAATGTAGTTAGTTTAACTGTAGTTAGTTTGGTGTTGGTTTTAAAGTGTCTTTGAAGTGTTTTTATTTACTAATGAAATATGTACTTTTCTTTCACGCTTTAAAACTGATCTTGGTCAAAACTTTGGTTCGCAGTTGCCTGGCGCCCGTTACTGACCAACGTCCGACTGGGTTTCAGGATGTTGTAGACCTTTGTAAAACCGACATTGGTTGGTATGTCCTTTTCTTACACGCTATAACTAACCTTGGTCAAAATTTTGGTTCACAGTTGCCTGGCGCCCGTTACTGACCAACGTCCGACTGGGTTTCAGGATGCTGTTGACCTTTGTAAAACCGACCTTGGTTGGTCTTTGTAAAATTAACTTTAACTGATCAGTATGTTTCTCATCCTTTTCCTAACCCCTTACAAAAAGGTATGGCACGAAAACCGACCTTTGTCAATATGGCACGAAAACCGATTGACATTACCCATCTTACCCTCGAGAAACTTTTGAAAATACTCCCTGCAAACCATTTGTAACTTCCTTTTGTTTGGATAAATTAATAAAAGGTTCTGTTATCAGGTTTATTGCCTATAACTGTGACCTTTCTTCAAAATTCACTTCCCTAATACAGAGCGGGTAATAGAGCAGTTTGTGGTCCAAGTGAGAATCACTTACTGCTCTATTCCCCGTTTTGGCAACATGTTCAGATGACCTTGACCCACTTCGGGACTTAGAAAATCTTTGTTTGGTAAGATATTGGAAGATGTATTTATTTCTTACAACAAAACACCCCCCCCCCCCTACTCAAGGTCAGAACCATTTGGGTGGGGGCTCAACTGGTTTGGCTGACTAGCTTTCAATTTTTTTTGTTTGTTTTGAAAAAGTGGGGGTAACTTATACATTTAATGGTAGGGGAACGTCTATTTAATGTCGATGCAACAGTGTATATTTATCATATCGGCATTATGAACCCACCAGCAAACTCCGTTTGTTACAGCTTTCCCCTCATCGATATCGATGATGTGATAAAACTTACATCAATAACAAAACGGTTTGAAATGGAAAGGCGACTAATAAAAGTCGACGTAATTCCACAAGATCTTCGTTTGGAAATGTTGACCATCGAATATGTTAAAGATGAATCTACAACTGAAGATCCCTATTGTTTTATGAAATTTTTAGTTGATCGAGATGCAATGTGTACAATCCGATTTCACATCCGAGTTTAAAATATATTAAATTTTCCTGTTGGAGAAAATTGTCCTTGTTAAATACAAAGCGGGGAATAGATCAGTTTATGGTTTAAAATGAAATCATTTACTGCTCTATTCCCCGTTTTGGCAAATATGTTCAATGACCTTGACCTAAATACAGAACTTTGTAGCCTCCAGCTACAATAGTAAATATAAAATGTAAAAAATAGTAAACTTAACGTGATACGTACCCCCACCACTTTTGCTAGGGTATAAATAGAGGGGCATTTGCAGTGTTTTTCATTATTGCGTTGACCCTTGTGGAGAACGCATCTACATTATGCATCACTGCGATATTTGTAAGTCTTCATTTAAGGATGAATTTCTTTTAATGATTCATAAAGAACTAAAACATAACAACAACCAAGATGAAGAATATGAAGAAGAAGAATTGAAAGAAATAGATCGAATGTTAGCTCAACACCAACATTCCAGACCAAGTGTTATTCAATATGCACCATCAACATTGACTTCTACCTCTGCTCTGTCTACACTTCACCGTCCTTCAACATCGTCATCTGCATCGACTTCTACGCCTGCTCTGTCTACACTTCATCGTCCTTCAACATCATCAACTGCATCGACTTCTACGCACGCTCTGTCTACACTTCACCGTCCTTCAGCATCAACAGCAGTAAATGTAGAATTACATGCCCGAGCACTTCCGGGTAATGTAGTAACCCACTTCAAAATTGATAATGCAAAATTACAACTCGAAGAATTTTTAAATAACGCAAAAGGATTGGTAATCAACACTTTGCAAAATGAATTAAAAAGATTAAATTTTATCAAATTTGGACTATTGATGGATGCTTTATTTACAAACATTCAAAATGAAACTTCACCGAGAGGGTTTTTAACAAAAAACCGAACTATTATGTTTTCGTCAGATATTGATTCAATCGTATCTGAATGTTTTGAAGAGCTAATGACAAAAATACAAGAACATGAAGGAAGAGGCTCTGGATGGAGTTTGTTAAGCATCACAGGGCTAGACTTAAGAGTACACAAACACTGCTATGGAATTCGAGGAAGTAGCTACATACCTCTACCAACAAAGATTAGAAATACCTTATCCTGCGTCAACGTACAAAATCAAGATACTGAATGTTTTAAATATGCCATGTTGGTCAAATATGTAACAGACAATCCGATAAGACCAAGCCACAAATATGAAGAAGTACAACATAGATATAATTTTCAAGGGATGACTTACCCTGTTGATATAACAGACATTTCAAAATTTGAAAACAAAATCCTTCAGCTTCTGTCAACCTATTTGGATTGGATTCATCAAACAATGTGTACCCCTTGCGTATAACATCAAATGAGCGCAGAGATCATACGGATTTGCTATTGATCACTAAAGGGGACATATCCCACTATGTCTACATTAAAAAGTTTGAAGCTCTTGTTTCTAAACAATTATCTAAACATGAAAAAAAGATTACAATTTGTAAAAGATGTTTTTGTCATGTAAACAAAGAATTAAGAAGAGGAGGTTCAGAATGGCTAGTAGAACATCAAAGGTTATGTAGTGGAAACTATGAGGTAAGAATTAAATTGCCACATCCCAGCAGAGCACAGATAAAATTTGACAAAGTAAATCAACAATACCCTGTTCCATTTGTTGTGTACGCGGACTTCGAAGCATCTTTACTTCCTATTGAACAACAAGAAGAGGATATCACAAAAAGAAGCAAATATCAAAAACATGCACCAAACAGTTATTGTATACTAACAAAATCCACGCTGTCTGAAGAACATCTTCAAGAATTTGGACTATCATCTGCTCCGAAGATTTATCGTGGTGAACAAGCAGCGAAACACTTTGTAGATGAGTTGTATTACATTGCCTCCAAGGTGGAAGAAATCTACAAAATTAAAATACCGATGCAGCCTATGGATGAACACCAACTTCAACATCACAATTTGGCAACAACATGTTATCTGTGTAATAACCTATTTACACCAGATAACGTTAAAGTGCGTGATCACGACCATCTTACAGGAGCCTACAGAGGTGCAGCCTGTAACGCTTGCAACTTAAATTACAAAATACCATCTTTTATACCCGTTGTTCTACATAACCTTAGTGGATATGACTCTCATTTCATCATCCCGGAGTTAGGAAGAGATGATGGAGCAATAGATGTTTTGGCAACAACAATGGAAAAATTTATAAGTTTCTCTAAAAAGGTTGGTAAAATAAAATTTAGATTTATTGATTCGTTTCGATTTATGCCTTCTAGCCTAATGAAATTAACTGATAATTTAAAAAGAGAAGATCTGATAGAAACAAGCAAAATTGTAGCCAGTAGTAAAATGGATCTGGTTCTTCGAAAAGGAGTCTTCCCCTACGATTACATCGACGGACTTCATAGATTTAATGAAAAACACTTTCTCCACCAGAACAATTTAACAACAAACTTAATGATTCGGAAATTTCACTTGAAGACTATCAACACGCATGTCGAGTATGGAATGAATTAAATATGAAGACTTTAGGAGAGTATTCAGACTTTTATGTAAAACTGACGTAACTCTTCTCTGCGATGTTATGGAAGAATTCCGAAGAACGTGTTTTGCAGCATACGGTTTGGACCCTCTACATTCGTATACATCTCCAGGACTAGCTTGGCAAGCAATGTTGAAAGAAACAAAATGCAAACTTCAGCTGTTAACAGATATAGATATGGTCTTAATGGTTGAGTCGGGTGTTAGAGGTGGATTAACTCAAAGCGTAACGAGACATGTTAAAGCCAACAACAAATATCTACCTGACCATGATCAAGAGAAACCTTCAACGTACTTGGGATATTTCGACGCAAATAATCTGTATGGATGGGCCATGTCGAACCCACTTCCATTTGACAACTTTAAATGGGTTGATCCCGACTGTATTGGCGATATATCACAAATTCCAAAACATGGAGATACCGGATATATTTTGGATTGCGACTTTGAATATCCAGAACATTTACACGATCTTCATTATGACCTTCCACTCCTTGCAAGAACAGAAATTTCACCAACTGGAAAACACCCCAAATTAAAGATGACCCTTAACAATAAACAACGATACGTAGCTCACTATTGGGTTGTTCAACAAGCTATCGAATTAGGTTTACGTCTTACTAAAATTAATAGAGCTGTGGAATTTTCCCAATCGTGCTGGTTGAAACCGTACATAGACTCAAATACTACCAGAAGAGCAGCCACTACATCAGCCTTTCAAAAAGACTTTTTTAAATTGATGAACAATGCAATATTCGGTAAAACATTGGAAAATAAAAGAAAACATAAAAATGTTAAACTTATTACAGATCCGAACAAACTACAGAAACTTGTACAACAGCCAAATTTTGGAACATCTATAATTATTAACGAAAATATTGTAGCTGTATCTATGAAGAAAACCAGTGTGAAGATGGATCCTCCTTTGTACATAGGTATGTCAATCCTGGATATCTCCAAGACTCATATGTACGATTTTCATTACAAAAAGATGGTCACCTTTTATGGACGAGAAAACATCGGTATCTCCTACATGGATACAGACGCTTTTATATATTGGATAATTACTAACGATATGTATGAAGACCTTCGGACATTTGATTACAAAAACGATTTTGACTTTTCCGACTATCCAAAAGATCATCCAAACTACGACAATGACAGAAACAAAAAAGTGCTTGGCAAATTTAAAGATGAAGCCAATGGTGTTATACTTCAAGAAATTGTTGCACTAATGTCAAAATTATATTCTTTACAACTAAATGAAAACCAAGTCATTAAGAAAGCTAAAGGAGTAAAAAGTTTGTATTTAAAGAAGAATGTGCATTTTAATCACTATAAGAAATGTTTATTTGAAGATCAAGATATAACAGCAAAATTCAACACAATCAGAAGTTTCAACCATCAGCTGTACAGCGTGACGGAGGTAAAAAAAGCTCTCTCTTCAAATGATGATAAACGCCACATCCTTGCAGACAACATCCACACTCTACCATTCGGCCACTACTCCCTCAACCCTATTGACGAGTAACCCTTTCATCGTCCTACATCCCTTTTCCTTTTTCCTTTCCGTATAAAAGGGGGAACACAGCAGTATTTTGCTGTGTTCCCCCTTTTATACATTAGTTTGTAATGACCTTGACCTATATAAGGTGATGTTTTAAAAATTAATATTTAATACTATCGTAGCTGTGTTAGCAGAAACATCATGACGGATCTAAAGGATAAAATTGTTGATGAACTTCATAAACCTGCAAGAATAAAGTTTCCAAGAAGAAATTCAGTTATAAAAGGGATAAATGATCTATATCAAGCGGATTTAATTGAAATGCGACCGCATAGCAGAATAAACAAAGGATTTAAATATATACTCACAATTATTAATTGTTTTACAAAAGTTGCAGACGCTTTGCCTCTAAAGGACAAGACTGGTAAAAGCGTAACAGAAGCCATGGAAATAGCCATAAAAAGAGATAAAAACAAAATTAAACATTTACAAACTGATGATGGAACAGAATACTTTAATACAAACTTTGCACAGTTAATGAATAAATATAAAATAAATCATTATTCTACAAATTCAGAGAAAAAAGCAGCAATTGTAGAAAGATTCAATAGAACCTTAAAAGGAGCACTGTATAAACAATTTTCAAAAAGAGGTTCTTACGTATGGTATGATGTTTTACCACAATTAATAAATGATTATAACAACAGGTTTCATAGAACTATTGGTATGAAACCTAACAAAGTAAATAGAAGAAATGCAAAAGATGTATTAAAACGCATAAAGAAAAATACAAAGCCTAAAGTAGAAAAAATGCAGCCAAGAAAATTTAATGTAAGTGATAAAGTACGGATTAGTAAATATAAGGGAGTGTTTACCAAGAAATACCTTCCCAATTGGACGAATGAAGTTTTTACAGTGTATAAAGTGCAACCGACTGTACCTGAAACGTATATCTTAAAAGATAACAAAGGAGATTTGTTGCAAGGTGCTTTTTATGGACATGAAATGTTAAAGTCAACAGTAGGTGATGTATATCTTGTTGAAAAAGTGTTACAAAGAAAAAAGGACGCAGTTAAAGTGTGGTGGTTAGGGTTTAACAAAACTGAGGATTCATGGATACCTATAAAGGACTTGGTTTAATGCAAGCAACTCATTTCATCGTTAACCTTTGAGCAGGATGGAGATTATTCACCATAAAGATCGATTCAATATTAATAACATAGATGATTTAACTGTGGATAACGTTAAATCAACAATGTTAAACACGGTAGTTTACTTCCAAACACTGTTCGATGTATAGTAAGTGGCCCCTCAAACTGCGGAAAGACCAATGTTGTCTTTAATTTGATCACTAATCCGCAGGGATTAAGGTTTAATAACCTATATTTTTTTTCAAAGTCTCTACAACAACCAAAGTATCAATTGCTGGATAAAATCCTATCTGATGTGTCTGATGTTAATTTTTACAAATTTAACGCTAGTGATAGCATTATGCAACCAAACGAAGCGAAACCGTATTCTGTATTTATATTTGACGATGTATCTTGTGAAAATCAGGATACTATTAGAAACTACTTTGCCATGGGAAGTCATAATAACATCGACAGCATATATATAGGACAAACTTATAGCAAAATCCCAAAACAACTTATCAGAGATAATGCAAATATTATAATTGTATTCAAACAAGATGATACTAACCTAAAACATATATATAACGATCATGTGAATGCGGATATGCCATTTGAAAAGTTTAAAGAGCTTTGCGGAAAAGCATGGGCGGAAAAGTATGGATTCTTGGTTATTATGAAAGATCAAGCTATAAAAGATGGTCGTTATAGAATAGGTTTTGATAAATTTGTTTTAATACACTGATTAGCGGTATTACTGTACAAGTCGTCAAGGTGTGAAGATGGTTAACCAGGAAAAGCTATTAAAGGAAATAAAATCACTTAGTGATTCTATTAGACAAAAAAACCGAGCTTTAAAATCAGGTATAAATGAAAGAGAGCAATTTTTAGAAACAACATTCAAACCTGTTACTGAACCTTTAAAGCGATTAGCACAAAATGTGGAAAAACCTTCAATTCGCTTCGAAGGAGACAAAATGCTACCAATTTCGAAATATGAAGAAGAATTTCAGAATGATGAAAGTTTTGGTCAGTTACAAACATCTGAAGAAAGCGACGAGTATGAAGAAAGCGGAGATATAGAGGATTTAAAGGAAAAGGACATTGCAGAAGATACAAGTACAGAAGATACAAGTGTAGAAGATACAAGAGCAGAAGAAGAGGATATTAACCCATCCAACTTAAGCAAATTAGGCACGGATATTATGTTTAAAGGATCTCTTGGAAGAACATATACGTTAAAAATGTTACACGCCGCACATGCTAATCGAAATTTTCATACCTATGGAGCTAGAATAGAGGATAAAGGATTAATGATTGGAGATAGCAAGTTAGATATAAACGAAAATGATGATATAGTTATTGGAGATAAGAAATATAAAGGTACAAAAGGTTTGTTTGAACTTATCTTTAAAAGTAATCCTGGTAAATATACTAAAAGGGATTTACAATTGTTTAAAAATATATTAGAGTATACAAATGCACATAGAAAAAAGTATTCCAAAGACCTACCTATTCATAGAAATCGGTCAATAAAATATAGAAGTATTATATCTAGTCTTTTCCCCTCGAAATCAAAAAAAGCTCAAATTAAAAGAAGAGCTTTATCTTCTGCTGAATTAAATGTTTTGCATAAAAAGAGAAAAACAACTGATCCTATGGAACACATCTGGAAGGGGATTATTGACAAATTTGTATAAAACTAATATAATATATTACAACGATATAAATAAGTTAGTTGATCGAATGAGGTTATTACATGAAGCTATGGAAGCCGGGCACACTGGTTTAGAAAACAAATGGGTAGCTTTGGTTGATGAACTGCGAAAACAAGGAATAATTGTTCAGTAGACGTATATATAATAAGAACCTAAACGATAGCGATTCAGTTACATCATGAGTGTGGACAAGTTTGGACGGTATTCCGAGTTTGGAGTAAAATCTGGATATAGTGAAAAAAGAGCTGGGTTTCCGTTAACACCTGACGGCAACTATAATTTTGAAGGAAAAGTAATTCAAAATGTTGGTGATCCGCTTATGTCGTCTGATGCGGTTACGGTACAGTAAATGGAAAAAAGAACCCCAACTGTACACGAAGATCATTGGGGGTTTTCCGGTAAAAGGTTAAGCGATATACAATATCCCATTTATGATGGTGAAGCAGTAAATTTAGCTACTCTAAAATTGTTAACGATTTACAAAAGGAATAAAACTGACACAAGCTATGATGTAAAAAAATTAAAATTATCAAATGTAGGTGATTGTGAGCAGGATGGAGACGCTGTAAATAAGAAAATGTTTGATATTGTACACAAGAAATGGACTACGGAATATGAAAAACATTTGGAAAGGTTTGGTGCAGCTCTATTCCATTATATCCATCGGGCTTCAGGAAGAGATGCAGCTTCAGATGTTGACAGTCACAATTATTTAGACTGGAAAAATATACACAATCCAGAGAAACCTAACCTAATCAACGAGATAAACCGTCTAAGCCTTCTAAAGTCAAGACATTAGGAAAGGAGGATAAAGTGAATGTGATTAATGAACCAACAGAAAAGTTTATTCATTTTACCGAAGACAACGATACGATCACCAGCGGAGAAACATCTGGAACATCTTCAATTACACCTTATTTCTATTTTTACTACTTTTATTTAATATGTCTACATTTAATTAATAAATCCATTTCGATATAATAAATGGATTTTAAACAGTATATAATGCAAGAAACCAAAACTGATATTACATTCATTGTAAATCATTTATAGAGTGCACCTACTGATTGTAAGTTTTGCTATAAATAGTCATGTCGAGGGTTAAACGCATCAGTCATAATCGAGAGAGATTACAGAGAGGAAGGGGAATAGCATCAACAGCATTTTCTCTATTGAGTAAACCGGTTGGAGCTATAGTTAACAAGGCGATTGATTTATTACCTGTGGAATTACATTTACCTGGAGGATATCAATATTGTGGTCCTGGAACTAAATTAGAGAAACGTCTTGCTAGAGGAGATCCTGGAATAAATAAGCTTGATCAGGCTTGTAAACAGCACGATATAGCGTATTCCAAATTTGGTGATACTAAAAATAGATCAATAGCGGATAAAGCACTTGCTGAGAAAGCTTGGCAAAGAGTAAAATCTAGTGACGCGAGTATTGGTGAAAAAGCAGCGTCTTTAGCAGTAACAGCAGCAATGAAAGCAAAAACTACGTTTGGAGGAGGAAAGAGAAGAAGGCGTGGGAAAAAACCCGCTAAAAAACAAGGAGGTAATATCAGAAGAAAACGTCGATCTACCAGTGGTAAAGCTAAAAAGAAACCAACAATATGGTCAATGATAAAAAAGGGAGGAGGATTATACCTAAGACCGTATCGTGTGTATTAAATAAGAAAGAACAATTAATAATTAAAAACAAAGAATTGACCAATGAAGAACTGATTACATATGCTTCTTGTTTGAAAATCCCATTTTTTAGAGGAGTATTTATGAAAGATGAGTTACCGGTTAAAATGTGGAAAAATGAGACTGGTATTGTAAATTTGGATAATAGTGAAGGATTAGGCACTCATTGGGTGTGTTACAAGAAACTTGGTAAAACCATTTATTATTTCGACAGTTTTGGAGACCTTCCACCACCGAAAGAACTTCAACAATACTTTCGTGCGGCAGAAAATGTTTTTTACAATCATACAAGAAAACAACCTGATGATACATCCATTTGCGGTCATTTATGTTTAGACTTTTTAGCTAAAAGTGTTAGTCAACTTTAAGATGTCCTCGTATACAGTGTCATTAACCGGTAACTCATGTACTTTGCGCAGTATTCTGTTTCCAGCGCTACGTTTGCAAAAAGGAAGACTATGGGAAGCCGCATTATTGGATTTAACAACATATAACTCTATTCCAAACGTTAGTGAAGGAATTAATAACAAAATACATTATTACAAGACAAAAGATGATAAAGGAAAGTATTCAGCTTTGGAAGAATTCAGTTTACCAACAGGAGCTTATGAAATTGATAATATAAATGAAGTTATACAAAAACATATGGGAAAAGAAAATATAACGATAAAAGGCAATAACAATACAATGAAAGCCGAAATTACGTCTAAGTATTATATTGATTTTAGTCAAGAACATTCAATTGGTAGTTTATTGGGGTTTTCTAAGGAAACAAAAGTATTAGAACCTAATAAAACTCATTCTGGGAATAAAACTGTGATGATCATCAAAGTTAATAGCATAGACATTACATGTAACATTATACAAGGATCCTAAAGAGATGGAGAGAATCGTCATATATTACACACATTCTACCCATCAGTTGCACCGGGTTTCAAGATAGTAGAAAAGCCTCAAAACCTTGTGTACCTACCGTTAAACACCAGTTTCATTTCAAACATCGTGCTGAACATAGTGGATCAAGACGGAAACCTTATTGACTTTAGAGGAGAAGCTATTACTGTAAGAATACATATAAAATCATCCGCTTAGACAATGGGGTTATCATTTAAAAAGAGAGAGCCAACAAGCAAAGAGGTCAGTAGCTCATCAGCTGTAGAAGGATTAACAAGTGACAACATTCGTTTTCTAGAAGAAATTGGATTAAAGGTCATTAACAATGGATATACTGGATATAGCGCAGGGTCCAACATTCGACGAGACCTTATGGGAAAAGGAATATCACACGCACAACCCTTACGCTTCGTCCAAATTAAACAATAACGATGAAATTAGGATTCCTATACAACAACAAGACATTTATACTCTTCCATGCGAAAGTTATTTATATATTGAAGGAAAATTAACAAAAAATGATGGTACTGCTGGAACCACTGTTCCGTTCATAAATAATCCTATGGAATTTTTGTTTGACGAGATTAGATATGAAATATCAGGAGTTACAGTCGATTCAACAAAAAAGGTTGGAATTTCCAGTACATTGAAAGGATTAGCGTCTTTAACACCAAATGAGAAGAATCTGTTAGCTGTTGCAGGATGGGTTGCACCAGACAAAAGTACAATCGCTCCTGACTCTTCGGGAAACTTTGATTTCTACGTACCTTTAAGATTACTCCTAGGATTTGCTGAAGACTACGGAAGAATAATAATAAATGTAAAACAAGAACTAGTTTTATTAAGATCATCAAACGATAAAGATATTATTAAAGCAGCTACTGGAACAACTGATGCCAATTTAGACTGGAAATTAACATTAGACAAGATTGTTTGGAGAGTACCACATGTGCGACTAAATGATGAACACAGGATTACATTATTAAGAAAGTTAAAATCAGATCGAGACATTGTAATGCCATTCAGAAGCTGGGAGTTTCATGAATACCCCGTTTTACCTACAACACAACGGCATACATGGACTGTAAAAACTTCTACTCATTTGGAAAAAGCGAGATATGTAATATTTGGATTACAAACGAAGAAGAAAAGTATAATAACTGAAAATGCTGGTGAATTTGACCATTGTAAATTAACAAACTGTAAAGTGTTCCTGAATTCACAATTCTTTCCCTACTGTATCTGTAAAATCGTCTAGTGTTGATATAAAAATAGAAATGGAATTTCAAGAAAACGTACCTGCGAATACATCTGCTTATTGTTTAATTTTGCACGATAAAATTGTTACATACACACCGTTGACCGGTATTGTAAAGACAGTATTGTAAATCGTTGTACCACCACCGGCACCGCCACTGTCGCTAACCTATAAATAGTGGAGCAACAATGCAGGTCTTCAGTTGATCGTCTATCGTCGCATGGGTAACATCTTCTACAAAATGAGTTCTCCATCTGTTGTACAAGGTGATGCAGAGGTAGCACCGTTATTGGAACGTGATAATACTAGTGAAGCAGAAATCATCAAGGAAATAACTGCATTTTTAAAGTTTGGTAAAAGAGATAGAGAGGAGGAAAGTAATGCAGACCCATCAAAGGTAGTGCCAAAGAGGAAGAAGAAAGTTGAAGAAAATATTCCTCCTCACATTTTAACTGAAGTTTTTTTGCGAATCTTTTACCCCATCTCAGCATGCATCAGTAAAAGTGTATCAGTTGGATTGATGAAGTCATTGGATTATTCCCCTACAGTAATACTACACCATGGAACAAAAAAGGTTTTATTTTCGCAAAATGCTTGGGAGTCATTTTTGAATCATGTACATTTAATAGAATGTTATTTAACTAACAGTTTGTGTGGAAGGAAAACACATATTCGACTTTTGGATTGTGACAATGAAATCGATATTGTTAAACATCGCGGACAACTACAAGTGCGAATTAGAGACTTGACTCAACATGAAAATAAGATTCTACTGTCACGTGAAGAATTCTACGTTTTAAACTACGCAACAGAACCTATTACAAGGTACATGAGACAGTTGGTATTTGCAAGCGCTATTATTAAAGAATATTTGGTCGATACTTTGGAAAAACAACCTGATAGCACCATCGTGTACGGACCTGTGGATACATTTATTTTTAATAGAATACCTCATGAAGTTTGCATGTGGAGAAAGTTAAAGGATTTTGAACCACTTGTAGAAATCGCTACAGAAGAAACAATACAGGAAGAAGAAGAAACGGAGAAACAAGAAGAAGAAGAAAACGAAACACAAGAAGAAGAAGTTAAAAAAGACTAAAGTTTGACTTAGTAAAGAAGAACACACGTGGGGTAGGCCTATTGGGGACGGTGCCCACGTTAAATATACACCAACGCGCCTGCAACTGTACGGCCTGGTATTTAACCTACCGTGGTGTGGAAAACAGTTTAGTTGATCGCTAGGTGCCATGATGAGCGGATGGGATGAAGAAGTGAGTGTAAAGCCTTGTGTAATAGAATTTCAAGCATTTCGAAATAATGATGATAGGTTTATTATGAAGGAGTTAGTAATTTTAGACTTGCTTACATTTGTAGCCTACGCATTCACGTTTGAAGCTCCTTTTTCTTTTAACAAACTTAACACCAAAGCAAAAAGTACAAACAAATGGATAACAAACTACTTTCATCACATACATTGGTATGAAGGATTTATAAGCTACAGTAATCTGCACAGTATTATGTTTAACTTTTGCAAACAATATTCACATATATACACAAGAGGATTAGAAAAAAAGAACTGGATACAAAAGTACACGCACGGTGATGTTTTTGACATAACTATCAGTAAAGACTTTAACATTAATCTCGGTAATATTTGCGTCGCTGCAAAAGATCTTAAACACGGCCAAACAAACTGTGCATTGTACATCGCATATCGTTTGGCTGCTTACTTGAAACAAACGCAGGAATGTGGTGGGGGTAGCGGAGAACAGAAATGTGGTGGGGGTAGCGGGGCCTATAAATACGAGGAGACAGCACCGCTCCAGCACGAGTATTATTCGAGACTCCGAAGAGGCAACATCACAGAAGACACCACAACCACCACTGACGAAGATGGCATCACAACAGTTTCTACAAACACTGGTTGATCAATTCAACACTCATTCAAAATCCGACCTTCTGCTAACTAAAAAGTGTTCAGAACTAAAAGAACAAAAACACTACATTATTCATAACATCAAGAAAGTGGAAACCACACATGGAGAAGCAATTCTAGTTTCATTGAGCGAAGGACCTTTCACTCCAGGAGATGAGCCGAAGTTTCAAGTATTTCTTCCAAAACGATTTGTTCAACTGCTACAAAATGAAGATTTGCGAGATATTCAACCGGGGACGTTGTATTTGGTATCACACGGTGTAAGCGGCAACAACTCTACGGAACTCACTCTGCACATCACGCATATTTGTACATAATGTCTCTGTTTGTATTTCTCTGTTTGTATTTCTAGTCATTAATGTTAGACTTAAGCTTATTGTATTGTAAGATGTTTGTTTAATAAAGAAAAGAAAAAAAAAGAAAAAAGAAAAATAAGAAAAACAGCAACACAGCAGTATATTATTTTATATACTGCTGTGTTGCTTTTTTTTAAATTCAAATGGGTGACCTTGAACTTTCATTCAGGGTTAACTTATGCAGAGGTATAAAAGAGAGGGAGCAGTGAAGTTAGTCTCAGTCTTGTCTAACACACGCTGCAGCTAACATGTCGGTGCCACCTATGAACAATTTATTTTTCGATAACAATTTGAAGACATATTGTTGCGAGTTACAATGTTTTAAAATACCAGGCGATCAAGTTGACGGGAAAGCTTGTCGTAAGTGCAAGTGTTTCAGCTATTGCATATGTAGATGTAAAACGTATCAAATGAACCGACAAGATAAAATACAAGAATTACGCCGAAGGATTGCATTACTGTGGCGGCGAATGTAGTAGCAACCATCTGCCTCGCACCAGCTGCCACCTGCCGCCTGCCATCTGCCGTCCGCCATCTGCTCCGCCCCAGCACACTTTTACCCCCACCATTTTGTTTGATACCAAAACGCTAGCTAGCGAATAGTCAGTACACCTCCGGCTCTTGACCAGTGTACTTCGAGCTCTCTGTTAAAATGTCCATCAAAATTAGGTGTATTCATTATGACTCTATTCATCTGGCGACTTTCCAAGACCTCGAAGTTTTTAATGAAGAGTTAAGACTTCTCATTGCGTCCGGTTACGATTTATCTTTGGAACTTTACGCATCAAAAAACAACATGGACTCTGCGCAGGAATCGAAGTATCTACCGTCTTTCATCAGAAAGCGAAGTGATGGCCGCAACTCGTCCGGATCAACAACATCGATGACAACGAACAACGGGGAACTATTGTAAACATAAATTATTGTAAACATAACTTATTGTAAATAAAAAGAAAAGTAAAAAAAATAAAGTGATAAATGAAATAGTACTACCTCGCACTCGTATCATTCGATTGCTTCATTCGATTGTTTAATTCGATATTTATTATCGATTAACTATCGAATCACAATCGGATTTTACGCGTGCGAGGTAGTACTTTTTTAAAATTACCTCCCCGTGACCTTGACCTTTAAACTTTCCCTCATTACGTCACAAAACCGCCTACGTCACTGGCTCAGCCTCAGATGACGTATTTAATGACTCAGCGCTTCCGGTCACGTGACCGGAAGCCATCAATCAAGTGAGCCAAAACCGGCAAACCCCCACTACTGCTGGATGTTGACAGAACTGCTGTTTTTATGTATGGAGTGGGAACGAGGCCGTCGCTCCCTGTTGTAGTACTCGAGGCTGCGGGGTGGGGGGACAGCGCCAGTTCCCTGCCAAACATTATTACTGTACGATGACGGCGCTGCGGGAGGTCCTGACTGTTCCATTTCTATCGTCTCAAAATTACTTGTTACCGGTATCTAAAAGTTTAAATATCAGCCACACAATAACTTGATAAGATACCGGTGATATTATTTAGATTAACTACAGTACATCAAGTGAGCTTAGATTTGTGACCATTATCTTATATTAACCCATCCCGCCAAATAAATTTGATAACGTTTAAGGTTTACCAAATTATACAGGCTACTTGCTGTCAATTTTCAAAAATTAAACGATTACAGCAGTTTTTCACTTTTGATTTATTGTTCCTTCAGTATTGTTGGGAAACAACCTAGAAAATCGAAAAAATACTAGAGAATTATTGATTCACCAGTAGGGGTCAATAGCCGATTCAAAACCAGCAGCAAAGTTGAGGTGGACAATCCACATGACGTCATCCCCCCCAAGGAGACCCCCCATGACCTTGACCTACCCCCCCGACATGACCTTGACCTGCCCCTCCACATAATAAAAACACCTTAAAAAATTGATAACTAGCTTATTTAAAGGTCGATTATGATGGGACTTTTCTAGATGGTAGTCCTTATGCGAAGGAAACGAATGACAAAAGAAACTTGAAAATCGATCATCAAACAAACACACCATTAGTTTATAAATGTACTTTCCTCATGGGATCTCAGCTATTTACCGGGCGATTTCAATGGCTTTACGCCATATGTTAGGTCTTGGCTAATGGAAACTATCACCGAAAGAAATTTGAAAATCGACTGAAAATCAAACCCGCTATTAATTTTCAAAAAGTCTTTTCCTTAAGGGATCTCCACTGTTTACCAGCAGCATAGTTGGGATGGATCACCCCAACTTGACCCCCCCTCTTACGTAACAGTCAACCCTGTTCGTGTGCCAGAAACCAGCGTTGGGGTGGATCATCCAAGCCGTGATACAATACCTGCAGCAAAGTTGGGGTGGATCATCCAAACCATGATACAAAATCAGCAGCAAACTTGGAGTGCACCAATCCACAATACATTTAACTTGACCTCCCACCCGACCTTCGACCTTTGACAATTGCATCATCCTCTGTAAACATGTAGACTGGCTTAACGAACTGTTTACCTCTTCCAGCGCGTGCTTCTCCACCGATGCCTATATATTCCGTTGTTTTGCGAAGATTAGTTTCTTTGTGGATGTACTACCGAGTGGAAGCCCATTAGTAAGCTCTTCGCCAGTGATTTCTTTCTGCTTAGACTATATACAATATTTAAACGTAAGTATAAATTAATTATTGAAATAAATGTTTAAAGCATTTGTTCTTTTACTTACAAGCATTTGTATCTTTCTTGCTATAAATGATTTTAATAAAAACCTGTATACCTATGCTAGACGTGTCATGGTTTTGACTCTTGTCATACTATCTGGACTATCACGAAACACATAAAGTATGTTTCATTCCCCTGTGTTATGTCAACGGTTAAGTGTTTTTGTCGCGATTAATTCGCATTTGTAAATGAAAGTGTTTTGACTCTTGGTATATATTCTGATCTATAACGAAGTGAGTCAAGTACGTTTAATTTTTCCTGTGTTATACCAACGGTGAACTGTTTTCGTTATGATTAATCCACACTTGATAATGAAAGAGACTTAGTGTATCCGTTGTTGTAGATGAACAATCAACATCTGTGCGGAGTCTGTGGTCGAGCTTTCAGCCTGTATGGTAACCTGAGGCAACACGTAGAGTCTGTCCACATTGCCAGACGTCACAATTGTCACGTCTGTGATAGACACTTCACACGGAGTTACTCCCTTCAGCACCACGTCACTACGGTTCATGCTGCTGATGAACGACGAGGTTAGTAACACCGATTACATTTAAACTTTCTCTTACAAAAACCTCTAGTAATAATAATGCTAAAAATTTCTGGAATCTCCGCTGGAATCTCAGCAGCACAGTTGGGGTGGACCAATCCACATTACCTTGGACTTGAGCTAACCCCCCCTTGACGTTTTCCTACAAAACCAGCAGCATAGTTTGGGTGGATCTATCCAAAATACCTCAAACTTGTTATGTTGAATATATTTTCCCATTTCTTTTACTTCTTAACTAACCGTCATTATGTGTTGCAGATCATCCCTGTCGACTATGCCCAGTCACATTCGTGAGTCTAGAGGACTTGCACCACCACATGCAGGTAGTTTACGGTAGTTTACTTGGTGAGTCCAGCAGCATCCACCTCCTCCACCTCTTCCTCTTCAAGCTCTAACCACCACAGAGTGCAGTGTGACCAATGCGGAAGACGCTTCAAGCGGGGTGAAAACGTACGACGGCACGTCCAGTCGGTCCATGTGAGGTTCCGCTGCGAAGAGTGTGACACCACCTTCCGCAGGGAGGACAGTTTGAGCGGGAGCTTGAAGACCTTCAACGTATACACCTTGTCCTTGAACACTGTCGTTCCGTTTGGGCGTCTTCCCATCATGGCACGCTCGATCCTGAAAATATTCACACTGATACCGTCCTTCCGCTCGCAGGTCTTGATGTCCTTCAGAGCCACGGGAAAGCGCAAGCCATTCCAGTCGTATCGGGCCTGTTTTACGTGACAACTGATGGTGGAAGCCACTATGCATACATCAGGGACCTAAGCCGACTGGTCCGCACCCAGCTCACTGAAGATGAGCACAGGATTTACATCTGCAAGTGTTGCTTTGCCTACTTTGACAATCAGCCTAACAAGCTTGGTCTGACGGGTGCTCAGAGTTTAGACGAGCACAGCCCAACCGTAGAGATTGTTTGCATCCAGGTACAGGAGGTGACGTGTCGGCTCGTCGGGGCGTCGGTCTTCAGGGCGGCCCTGGTCGTGGTTGGCCTTGGCGTGATTGCCTGGGAGATACCTCCTAAGATGCCTTGCTCCATGAAGAGGTACAAGTTAAAGTCCTGCAGCGTATCCAGCTCCAAATTGCAGGTCTTGAGCATGACGTCCATGGTGTATGATGGTGGGGGGTAGTAGTGGGCAGGATCCAGCTCGTACTCGGCCAACAAAGTATCCCTGAACTGCTCAAACACATCGGTGAGCAGGTCGATGTCACAGCGCAGGTACTTTTCAGCGTAGTCCTTCAGGTGATGACAGTCGAAGGCTCGCCACACGTTGAGGGCGTGCTCGTACTCAGCGTCCTTAATGTCCTACAGGGTGAGGCTGTTTTTGAATATCGCCTTGGGCGGCAACTCCCTGGTGGTGTACAACTTGTTGTATGACGTTACAAAGTCGTAGGGGAACACGCCTTTCCTGCGCACAAGGTCAAAGTGCCGGTCTTCGGGGAATCGCTTTCTGGTCTCTCGCATCTTGTCAGTGGGAAGGCCCACGGCGAGTTTGGCCAAGCTCATTGACAGGAACCTGTAGCTTCCTGGGAACCTGACTGTGAATCCAGCTCGTCGCACTTGCGGATCGTCACCAGGTTGACCCAACTGAAATCGCTTTGTAAAGGCGATATAGCACTCTTCGGTGTGTGCCATCACCGGTGTCAAGTGCAAACTCCCGCACTATTAAATGGGCGTCATGGCTGGACAGGTTGTGGAAGAAGCAGTTGATGACTCCCTGCTCCCTATATCGAAGGTTGCATGACCAATGTGCTTGAACTCGTATGGTGGAGCGTAGTTATAGTCTCGCACCTTGATGTCCTCCTCGGTGAACTCCTTATTGCAGAGGTAGCAATAGTTTGTCGTGAGGTAGTCATCCATCTGCTGTCGGGTCAAGAAGGGCTGTAGAACTCTCGTGCTCCACCTTGATGTCCTCCTCGGTGAACCCCTTATTGCAGAGGTAGCAATAGTTTGTCGTGAGGTAGTCCTCCATCTGCTGTCGGATCAAGAAGGGCTGTAGAACTCTCGCGCTAAACAAGATCTCCCACAGCATCAACACGTCCATCTTGAGCCTCTCCATAAGCACCTTGGACGCATCGTATCCAAAGTAGATGAGGGCCTCGAACTCCTCTCCCTCCAATGAGTCTGTGATCTCGTAAGCGAAGGCGTATGGAACGTTTATACTGATGGGCCTGGTGCCTGTTGGCAATTTTGTCACATCCTCAACCGGCTGAAGAGCGCACTCAAAGTCCGCATAGATGCAGAACCTCTCACCCCTAGAGACCTTGGGATGACTGAACTGGATCTTCTTCTTCCTGGGCATGTCCAGGTGGACGGGTGCCTTGCCATAGCAGTAGCGTCGTTGCTTGTCTAAACACTGAGCACCCGTCAGACCAAGCTTGTTAGGCTGATTGTCAATGTAGGAAAAGCAACGCTTACAGATGTGAACTCTGGCGTTCCGTTGGGGCGTCTTCCCACCATTGCACGATCGATCCCATACACATTCACACTGATGTCGTTCTTACGCTCGCAGGTCTTGATGTCCTTCAGAGCCATTGGAAAGCGCAAGCCAGTCCAGTCGTAGCGGGCAATGATGTCCAAGGTGTACTCTTCGGTTCTCTCCTGGTGCTGCGGAACGAACTTGGTCAGGATAGCGTACATGAAGCAATATCATCAGCGTTATGCACTTTGACAACAGCAGGCGTATCAGCAATGGCCTTTGAAAACTGGATAAAGGTTCTGCCTCCCAGTGGCGTGTACTCGTTCACACGGATCTCCAGACCACGCATGCGCAGGTATATCCAACCGAAGCCTACCAACTCACACTGCTACTTCTTGTTTATAATCATGCTGAACGTCACTGACAGGAAATCCTCCAGGTCAGAGGTCTTTGTCAGTGGGACGTTAACGGTATTGAACGATCTAAAAAGAGGCTCCGTGGATATTGATAAACTCGCACTCCAGGATCATGTTCACCTTGATGCTAGGATGCCTATTCCTAACATCAGTCAATAGGTCGAAAACCTCCTGGAACAAGAGGACTAGCACCTCCTCAACAGTCAGCAAGGCTGTGTCAGGTTGTAGGTGAGGAGGCAGGTTCGTAAGGCCCGATGTACGAGCTGGACCGTGGGGAGGACGGAACCCTCCATCTCGTCATCGCCGGTTTGAGGGTGGTGCTCGAAACTGGGTCTGGGTTGTGACTCGTTGGTGGGTCCTGGCTGGGGCTCGGTGCTTGGTCCGGGTTGTGGCTCGTTGCTGGATCCTGGCTGGGGCTCAGTGCTGTGTCCGGGTTGCGGGTCGTTGCTGGGTCCTGGCTGGGGCACGGTGCTGGATCCGGGTTGCGGCTCTTTGCTGGGTCCTGGGTTAGGCTCAGTGCTATGAGGGGGAGAAGTCACTCTGGGCAGGTGATTGTGAACTAGGTTCCTCACAAAAGGGCAATCGTGAGACTCGTGTTGGTCCCTGTTGACGCGGCGACTGAACGCCTTGTAACAATTGGCACATTGGAACCTCAAGCTCTCGCCGTGAAGCCTGACGATGTGTCAGCGCAAACTGTCCTCCCTGCAGAAAGTGGCGTCTTAATCTTCGCAGCGGAACCTCGCATGGACCAACTGGACGTGCTGTCGTAGGTATACATCACGTCTGAAGCGTCTTCCCAGATACACATTTGAACTCTGCGGTGGGTAGAGCTTGAAGAGGAAGAGGTGGAGGAGGTGGATGCTGCTTGACTCGCCGAGTGAACTGCCTGCATCAGGTGGCGCAAGTCCTCTATACTAACAAATGCGACTGGACATAGTTGACAAGGATGATCTGCAACACATAATGACGGTTAGTTAAGAAGTAAAAGAAATGGCAAAACATATTCAACATAACAAGTTCGAGGTATTTTGGATTGATCCACCCCAACTATGCTGCTGGTTTTGTAGGAAAACGTCAAGGGGGGGCAGGTCAAGTCCAAGGTAATGTGGATTGGTCCACCCCAACTGTGCTGCTGGTAAACAGCGGAGATCCCAGAAGTGTTTAGCATTATTTCTACTAGAGGTTTGTGTCAGAGAAAGTTCAAATGTAATCAATGTTACTAACCTCGTCGTTCATCAGCAGCATGAACCGTAGCGACGTGGCACTGAAGGGAGTCGCTCCGTGTGAAGTATCTACACACAGACATGACAATCGTGACGTCTGGCATTGTGGACAGACTATACGTGTATTCTCAGGTTACCGTACAGTCTGAAGGCTCGACCGCAGACCTCGCACAGATGTTGATTGTTCATCCACAACAACGGATACACTAAGTCTCTTTCATCAACAAGTGTGGATTAATCATAACGAAAACACTTCACCGTTTTTATAACACAGGAAAAATGAAACTTACTTGACTCACTTCCTAATAGATCAGAATATATAACAAGAGTCAAAACACTTTCATTTAAAAATGCGAGTTAATAGCGACAAAAACACTTAACCGTTGACATAACACAGGGGAATGAAACATACTTTATGTGTTTCGTGATGGTCCAGATAGTATGACAAGAGTCAAAACCATGACACGTCTGGCACAGGAACACAGGTTTTTTATTAAATTCATTTATAGCAAGAAAGATACAAATGCTTGTAAGTAAAAGAACAAATGCCTTAAACATTTATTTCAAAAATTAATTTATACTTACGTTTAAATATTGTATATAGCCTAAGCAGGAAGAAATCACTGGTGAAGATCACACTAATGGGCTTCCACTCGGTAGTACATCCACAAAGAAACTAATTATATCCTCGAAAAACAACGAAATATATAGGCATCGGTGGAGACGCGCGCGCTCGAAGTGGTAAACAAGTCGTTAAGCCAGTCAACATGTTTACACAGGATGATGCAATTGTCAAAGGTCAAAGGTTGGGGGGGAGGTCAAGTTAAAGGTAATGTGGATTCGTGCACTCCAACTTTGCTGCTGATTTTGTATCATGGCTTGGATGATCCACCCCAACTTTGCTGCTGGTATTGTATCATGGCTTGGATGATCAACCCCAACTTTGCTGCTGGTATTGTATCATGGCTTGGATGATCAACCCCAACGCTGGAAGCTGGCGCCCGAACAGGAATCACTGTTCCGTAAGAGGGGGGGTCAAGTCCAAAGTAATGTGGATTGATCCACCCCAACAATGTTGCTGGTAAACAGCGGAGATCCCTTAAGGAAAAGACGATTTGAAAATTAATAGCGGGTTTGATTTTCAGTCGATTTTCAAATTTCTTTCGGCGATAGTTTTCATAAGCCAAGACCTAACATAAGGCGTAAGGCCATCGAATTCGGCCTGTAAACAGCTGAGGTCCCATAAGGAAAGTACATTTATAATATAATAGCGTGTTTGTTTCATGATCGATTTTCAAGTTTCTTTCGTCATTCGCTTTCTTAGCGTAAGGCCTACCATCTAGCAAAAGGCCCATCACAATCGACCGGTAAATAGGTTAGATATTAATTTCTTAAGGTTTTTTCCTTATGAGGGGGGTGCCAAGGCAAGGTCATATCATGAGGGACAGGTCAAGGTCATGGGGGGGTTTCCTCGGGGGAATGACGTCATGTGGTTTGTCCACCTCAACTTTGCTGCTGGTTTTGAATAACCTATTGCCCCCTACTTTCGCTGCAGGATTTTAAACCAGCCTATGTTCAAAATTGATTTGCAATTTAAAATTCAGGCCCAACCTCTGGTTATAATTCTGCTTGCATTCTCGGTATGTTCCATATAGCTTAAAATGTTATCCACTCACAATGTTAGATAAAACTAAGTTACAAACCACACACAAAAGCCGATCCAAAATAATGATTTGAAAGTATAACTAAACAAAACCAGCAGTGAAAACCCCTGATGTTCTTATATTAACATTGGTCTCAAGTCTTAATTAGGCTAATATTACTTTAAATTTCATCAAGGACATGATTTGCGTACTGTTGGGATACAGCTTGGTATATCTATTGGAGCAAGTGACTTTGGTCCATGGGTGGAATCCTACTGATCAACAATGGCATTTATTTAACTGAAAATGCCCCCAGAGGTAATATTACAACCCATAACCCGTGTTTTAAGCTGGTCCACCTTTCTAGAAAACAAATATGGATAGTTCTCTGAAATAAGGGCGAGGACAATCTCTGCAACTGAGATACGGTATCGCTCCAATAAAAGTCATGTGATTTTTATAATTTATTTACATAAGCTAACTTTATAAAACCGTCTTATTGGTTACGGTAATATAAATAAACCATTACCGATATTTTATCAACCACCAAAAGCCGAAATTCACAACCCGTCGATTTAATGGGTCTGATTTATAGACAAGTTTGATGTTGATAATACATATTTTTAAGTGATATTCATAATTAAAAAGGGGTACGATTCTCATAGGCGAATCGCACCCCCTAATTTCGGCCTTTTTTAGGGTGTTTATTGTCTTTTACTTACAAATGTATAATGGTCATTGACAACGCACGTCAAAAACATCGTCAGACGCATCGCACCATCCAACGATTGCGATTACCGAGCGTCACGGTATACCACCAATCGTCGACGCACGTCACGCATGTCGTCAGGTTGAATCGTACCGTACAACGATTGCGGTTACCGAGCGTCACGGTATACCGACCATCGTCACCGCACGTCACCATCTTCAAACGCTTGGTAACCGTGATCGATGTAGGCCTGTGGTGTGATCCAATCTAATGAGTAAAGGGGGGTGGTCAAAAGGGATGCGGATTTCGCTCACCCCTATTTTTAGATGTGTTTTTGCACTGTTTTATATTTTTCATAGAAATTCGTCACCTGCCGTTTTTACGGGCCTCAACGAAAAAGGTGTTGGAGGTCAAAAATGAGTTCCAGAGAGCAAAATGTGTAAGTCAACTGATAACATCTAAAATATCCCTCATATCATGCAGTTCTTAACAAAATAGTCAATATAAATCTTAAAACTGTACTCTTTTTGGAAGTAAAAGTTTTAAAACACACCAAATAGCGCTCTTGTCATGGACAATTTGAAAAAAGCCAACAGATTTTACGTAATGCAAGTTAAAACTGCACATTTGAAGATTATTGTTTTACGAAATAAGTCATTTTTCCCATACATAAGCATATAACTAGAGTTGAATTTGAGGATCCTAATGAATTTTACGGAATATGAGGTTTGATTTTGGATATTACGTAAAAAAATCAAAGTCACATATCAATTTTATTTTAAAAATCCCTACTCGTGAGTCGACAGCGTTTAGTGCCTTTAACATACATACCAAATTTCATACAAATCCACCGATAAATAACCGAGGTCACTTTGTAAAGTCTGGATTAACACGTGTAGCGCGCAGGTTTATCCACTAATCCGGGATTTTCTCATATTAACGTATACAAGACGTCACTGCGAACCCGCATACCAAATCTCAAATCGATATCTTTAAAAATAACGGAGATATTAAGCATCGGGCAAAGGTCGATAGTTAAGTCCGGTTGAAAACGCGTCCCATAGGAATGAAAGTTACGTCATCATATAGACCATATAGGTAAACATTTCTCTTCTATTTTCTCTTAAAAATGTCGTTATTTTTGCGATATATCTTACCGTTTTCGAGATAGAAGCGATTAAAGTTGTAAAATTCAGTTTTAAATTATAAAAATAACGAATAAATATAAGAAAATCAAAATAACATACACTGTATGGTAAAAATAATTTTAAATGGGGTAGCCGAAACTAGGTAGCTGAGAGTATAGTGGGGTGGGTTTCGTACCTATATGAAGAAAAAAGTCGAAATACCACAGAGCCTTTTTCCCCATTTAATCCAGGTGGTTGAAACTGAGGTAGTTGAAGTATAGTGGGGTGAGTTTCTTACCTATATGAATACTGTATATTTAGTTTCAAATGTTGTCAAGTTGAAATAAAATAAACTGAATAATACTTTTTTAAACATACATTTATTTTTTTTACACCTAATAAATCGCTAGCTGTTAATTTGATGTTTTCTTCTTCTATTTTATTTAAATAAAATTCTTATTCACTGTTAAGGAATCTTAACTATAAATACAATGGCTGTTTGTTGAATCAAATAAATATAACGGCCCGCGAGATGCGATTATATTTTTTATTCAATTTGAAAATACAATTTTATATATAGGCGATTAAAAAACACAAAAAAGAATATACATGATGATTGTTATAGTATACTCAACGAAGTCAATGGCAATTCTTCTACAAGGTTAAGTGATTTAGAACATGGTAAAAAATATTTGGTGAAAGACATTGAACAGATTTTAACACCATTTGTATCAAGTGTGCTTGTAAAATGTGGTAGTATAAAGTTTCAATTACCTGAAAGTTGGAATGTGCGAATGACAGCTCACTCTATCCACTGTACCAAGATTCTACAATGATACAATGTGAAACAATGATGTCAAAAACTACTCCATAACAATACCACCAAACTTCAGCTACCAGTAGATGTAAAGAGGCGACTGTGCGTCCAAAAGTCGAAGGGCGATGTCGAAGGGCGAGTCACGTGACCTGGATTAAATTCGCTAATCTTAGTAAAGCGATGTTTTATCACTAAAAACGATTCTCAAACCTAATTTAAGCCATGTTTTATTTTCTAAACGATCGTTTTCACCTCTTCATTAACAATAAAAGCTTTAAATTCGAAAAAATTAAGTGCAAAAGCAATATAGTAAAAATTTCGTTTAAAATACAATTGGTGTGGTAAGATTCAATAAAAATCAGCTGAGCCACAAGGTCTGTATATCTGTGGTCTACCATCTCACGGTTAGTTGGTCAATGTTGCGGTGATATCAGTCATTGTTGCCAGCGTTAAGAAATCCCATTGTAGTTGTCTTCGATGATTAACTCTTATTCTTTATATTTTAAAAAAATATATCACGAGAATATAGTTGTTTACAATTCAACCTCTTGTAAATTTAACATCATATTTCGTCTTATCATTCGGTAAATTTATTTTTTCGTTGTATATTACAAACAGAGGTTTTTCAGTTTGTAAAAGCGCCTTTATATTATTGGAGCCTGCACTTCTCCTGGACGTCATGAGCGCCTATTTCGCCTTATGCAGTGTATTATTCAAATGATCATTCCAAGTCAGCTTAGAATCAATTGTCAGCCCTAGGTATTTTACTGTACTTGATACTTCAAGCCGTGTTGGTCCAAGTCTCAGCTGGGAAAGAGACTCCAGGTTTTTTTTCCTTGTGAACGGAACAACTTCTGTCTTTGAGGGGTTTATGCTTAGTCCCTCTCCAAGACACCAGACATTGACATATTGAAGATTGACATTCATGATATCAGCAACAATATTCGTGAACCTTCCCTGTACCATTAGGACCATGTCATCTGCATAACCCTGGACAAAGTCGCCTCTGCCAGTGAGCTCATGAAGGATTTGGAATTCTGTGGAAGTGCTGATTATAAATTAATCAGCACCAATGGAAGTAGTGTAGCAATAGTGAGACATGCTCAGATAGATAGTAATTTGTTGTGAACAAAAAACTTAGGAGCATTTCAAGCTGTTTTTTTGTATTGAAATTAAGTGACAAATAGTACTCGCCTGGTTTGGTCCCCTGAATTAAAGATACAAGCACAGCAAAAAATCTGAGCGTTTTTGCCCTTGGAGAATTTAGATTTTATAGTAGTTAAGGCATGCCACTGTGGTAACAAAAATTATATTGTTAATTGTTAAGTTTTAGGAGTTTATTATTGTTGTTATTTATTAGTAGGAATGTTTATTGAGAGTGCATTTAGTATTTACCGTAGTTAGTGAATAAGACGCAAGTATGCCTTCCAAAATATACCAACCTGATGAATTACCAACCGTGACTTCCTGGTTTTACAAATTAAATTCTGCCGAAGCTTGAACACCTATTCATTAAATGTGCCAAGCAACCGATTCCGTGGCTCTACAGGTTTTGGGCGATTCTTTTGCCGTCCGATTCAGCAATTTTGTCTACTGCAACCCAGGATTATTTGGGAGTTTACGCCCGATTCTGGTAAGAGGAATCACTGGAGCAAAAATCTCTGACCTCAAGGCATTTGTTTTGTGAGTTTGGCTATGGCTGTAGTCTGGTTCACCTTTGTCCACCAGACTAGTGATCCATATGTGACTTGAGGCCTTATTACTGCCTTGTACAGCCACAGCGCTATATGAGGCTTGATCCCCCACGTGGAGCAGCACAATTGATTGTATCGTAGCATTTATTTGGATACGTGTTGCTTGTTAAATCTGTATAGTACACAATGTTTGTAACTAGTCTGTTATTGCTTGGTGGTGTTTTTTTACTGTGCAGATACTTTAATCATTTTTGGTTTGGGGGTGTCTCGGTTGTGACTTATTGTTGGTAGCCAAGGGAATCGTCCTGGTGAACAGATACTTAAAACCCAAAGTAGGACTGACCGAGAGCTGACTAGACCCAATAATTTTGGGTTGTCTGACCCGACGAGGTCATCCAGTGCAGAGGTCGAGCGGTTTGTACCAGGTTCCATGGAACCCGACTCAGATCCAAGGTGGAGGATTCCAATTGATGCGACAGATCCCTAAAGAAGGTTAGAGCTAACAAATCTAAAGGTGGATGATGGTTGAGTTTTTGAGGAAATAAGTAAGGTGTATTGGAAACACTGCCTTTGGATATCTTCATCAAGGCAGAATCACGGAAATCAGCCTATCGATTAAATGGCGCAGGCCAATGTAGGGAAGGCCTGTCTGGAACAGGCCATTGCACCATCACCAAAGCTGTTGCTCAAAGCCCTGTGCTTGATATGACATCAGATGTCATGAGTACGGAGATGGTTTTCACTAAACCGTTTTCTGTTGGATTCTGCTCCAGAGAAAAGTGGAAATCTGAGCAAGGGCCCTATTACAGGAAAGGCAGCCTTGTCTGGTACACGAACGGCTCTCTCATTGAAGGAAAATCTGGCTTCGGGGTGTACAGTGAATCACCCAGAACAGAACTCTGTGCAAGTCTGGGACAATACTGTACTATTTTTCAAGCAGAAATTTGTGGCATCATGGTTTGTGCCAATCTAGGCATTGCCAGAAGCTATTGCGACAAGCATATAGTAATCTTGTCAGATTGTCAGGCTGCCCTCAAGGCTCTTGACTCCAACGAAATCAAGTCAAAATTAGTGTGGGAATGTTACAACACACTCAGCAAACTCACAACACGCAACTAAGTGCATCTTGGTTGGGTACCTGGCCATGTAGGCATAGGTGACAATGAGTGTGCTGATAAGCTTGCTAAAATAGATTCCGGTATATCATTCTTTGGTCCAGAGCCAAGCTGTGGCATAAGCAAAACAACTGCTATTCACACAATAAACAAATGGTCTAGGGACTTACATCGCCAGCAATGGCAAGGTTACACTGGTCAAGTACTTGACAAAAGGCTGCTAGCAGACACTAGCTCTTACTTCACTAACTGGTTGGTGAGGTTGGACAGAGGTCGGGTTAAGCAGTTGATTGCTTTGATAACTGGACACGGCCACTTCAGGAAACATCTCCACACTCTCGGACTCAGAAATGAAAGTCAGGTGTGAAGTAGGCTTTGCAATCAGTCTGAAGAGACTGCCAAGCACATCATACTGGATTACGAGAGACTCGGGGCAAGGAGATGGGCTGTTTGGTTGTAAGCAATCAGGTGATGAAAGGGACGTTAGTATTGGTAAAAAACTCCTGGATCTCGTAAAGGGTACGGGCATTGGTTTGCCAAACTAACGTACTAGGGACACACAATAAGCTTCAGTTGACGTGTGAGGATCTTTGAATCTTTGGATCTCTGAATCCGTCCCTTCAACAACACATAAACAAAAACATACTAGGAAAAATGTTGCCACCAAAGGATAGCCTTCAGGAAAAACCTGCAATCTATCACTTACCTTGCACTGGTGCAACTTTATTATTTAAATTACTTTGTATCTATTAAATTTAATGTTTGGATGTAAAAAAATCTTCTCCCTCATCTGGCTGTGCAATGGTTCCTGTGTTAAATGTGGCATTATAGCAAAGATATATAACAAAACATACTGAAAACAACTCGGTAGGCCCCATAAGCATTGCAGGACTGATTGTAATGGAAAAAGGCCTACTTAACTACATGAGCTGTCTGGTAACTAAAAGTTTATGCCAACTAACTATATGGAGGAAAAATATTTAAACAAAATTTGCAACTAGGGTCTGATTACTAAAACAAACGGTGGGAATCAAAGTCGTACTAACCTACCTTTACCAACATTTCAGCTACTGTAAAAAGTTATTGCTTTAACTTGTGAAGGTACTGTAAACTTTTGCCATAGGGGCTAAATATGTTGAAACTGATTAAACCTGCTAACATACTAAACAAGTTGAGCCACAGATGCTAAATAGATGATTTGCTAACTAAAACTGCATACAAACTGAAAATAACTTTTACATATACTAGACTGTATTCTGGCAACACATTAAACTTATAGGGTGAAAACTAAAGACATCTACAAAGATATAAAAAGCATGATTGATCACCAGTGATTATAAAGAAGATAATCCGAACGGTATGCCGCGTGTTAGTAAAAAGATCTCAGAAAGTGGAAAGACGAACTGGCAGGTTATGAGGGAATTTGTTGGGTTAAGATCGAAAATGCAGGCGTACGAAGAGGAAGGTAATAAAACTGGGGAAAAAGCAAAAAGATAATAATAAAATCTGTTGTTAGAAACTCACAATTGCTGATTATACAAAATGCTTATTACCTATACAAATGCTTATTTGACTCTGAAGAAACATACAAAAAATTAATGTTTTCATAAGCAAACGCCACGATTTATATTCGATTAGCCAACGTAAAAAACCCTATCTTCGCACGATGATATATGTGAAAATATATGTGTTAATATATGTGTTGTTATATGTGATATATGTGAAACGACATAGAATCACTTCCGTGGGGGCATTATAAAATACCAATTGAGGAAATAATTAATATTGAAATCAACGCAGCTATGGACTTGGACTAGAGAGGTTTAAAAAAATGTTGTTTGTTTATTGCAAATTGAAAAATATGGTTTTATATGCAAATTGACGTGATTAATGAGAAATATGGTGGACCCACTTTGGATCCCAATAAATCTAACGTAATTTGAAGGGGTGGTTTCAATACACAATTTTTTTACCTTCATTGGCGATTAAATACCATTCTATCTATTACATCTAAAGAGTTTTTAAATTTTATTTATTAATACATTTTTAAATTTTGTCAGACTTGGTTTCTTCGCCCCTTAAAGCGATCACTGTCTATCTTTAAGGGGTCTTCTCTTCCATTAAAAAGTAGGTCTCTGTTGAAGATGGAAACTTTGACGTAGTAACAGAGCTTTTGACTAGTATCTATCAACACTGAGAAAATAAATATTTCGACTAACTGAAAAATATAAAACATAAAAAAAGGCATCAAATAAAGGGATGATCGAAAAATATGCATTATGCGATCCGCACGTCTACCTGCTGATAGACTTGAAACAGTCAACGTCCGAGGAGATGCGCGTTTGTACGTGCATATTTCCAATCGATCGTACGAATTACGTTAATATGCCGAAGAGTAAAAAGGGAGTTTTTAGACAATGTCTCAATAGCATACGCATCGGTAGTGGCCATGTGGTGCTTGTGTAAGGACGCAGCTCTGCTTACCACTCTGATACACGCCACCCTCAAGGAACGTAAAGCTCTGTTAAAAGTTTGTGAGAACAGACGCATTCGGCCAGTTTGTCAGTACGCTTATAACGTGTTGCGTGGCAACATGTGACTATCCGACAAGAGCAAACAAAACTTGAGGAAAGACAAGGAGGTTCTGGGACGATTGGTCAAACGCGGTGAGGGTTGGAGAGAGAGAGAGAGAGAGAGAGAGAGAGAGAGAGAGAGAGAGAGAGAGAGAGAGAGAGAGAGAGAGAGAGAGAGAGAGAGAGAGAGAGAGAGAGAGAGAGAGAGAGAGAGAGAGAGAGAGAGAGAGAGAGAGAGAGAGAGAGAGAGAGAGAGAGATCTAAAATGGAGAATGTTAAGAAATTGGTGACAAACCGCAAGAGTTGATCGAGCTTTTACGAGCCGGAGACGATAACAAGAAATGGAAACTGTACTAACAGGTGTTACAGCGGTTCCTACACATCGCTGCGAACAATCGCAAACAAATCAGTCTGCCAATGATGGAGACAGACGTCAGCACGCGAACAATCGATATCGAACTATTGAAAGATGTTGCCGACTCATTCTTGCGGGGATACAAAAGCGATGCTCGCAAATTCTTGAAAATGATAGCGCACCACGGTGCTCTGATCCACTGGGTAAGTGATCGTAACGTAACGTAGTACAAATGTATTTACGTGTAAAAAATCACAACTTTCGTGAGTCCGATACTGAATCCATTGATCCACCACAGCATGTCGAGAAATGGGAAAGTTACAATTTAACATGCTGTGCTCGTTGCTAGATGAATAATCGACTGCGATAATCGGTAGTCAATAATCTAACATAGATTTTAATCGAATGACCTACCCACCTGTTGTGAACTGAAGGTTATCTAGAGATTTGAGGGTTCAAGGCATATGCAAGCTATATCTCATATACCCAAACAAATAATCTGCAACCAAATAACCAAATCTGCAAATAATCTCAGACGAGATCGAGATTCGGTGGGCGTGCCACCTATCACAGTAGAAGAACTTGTGCTTGGCCGTGCCTGTCATGCCGGGACAATACAGACAGCCCGAACTGGCAACCTTCCCCATGCTGCGAAAATAGGCTCGGAAGTACCCATAACCCGATAAAAGCTGGGTCACAAAGTAATCGACCTCGCCATGCTGCTGTTCAACCCATGATTGGATGCCCGGAATGAGCCTGGCGGTCCATCGTCCTCAAGACTCGGCTTCCCATTTGCATTGCTAGCAGTCGAAGCTGTGGTCTCGCTCTTCAGTGGCAGCGGTCTCTCTGCCAACCTCGGGCCTCCTACGGTAGATTGCCTGACACTCCCTCGTAAGATGGAAGATGGGGATGACGCCGGCGATCACAATCACTGCCGATTCGGAAACCATGCGGTAAGCAGATGCAACCCGCAAGGCACCTCGACGCTGGACGCGGGATAGCCGGTCTCGATAAACTTGCTTCTCCAGGGCCAGACCTCAGCTCCTTACAGAAGGATTGACTGAACAGCAGACATCAGTAGACAGCGTTTGCAGGCGAGCGGTCCACCGTCATTGGGCATAAGCCTACTAAGGGGAGTGGCGGATTTAGGGGGGCTATAGGGGCTGTAGCCCAGGGAGGCAAATTTTTAGGGGCGGCAAATTTACATAAAATTAATAAGTTGTTTACAGATGAAATTTTGAGTTGGGGAACATTTTGACGAAGGCGGATGACAATGACAGTGTGCCGCCCTTTTAAAGGTAAAGATAGTAATCGGAGACTGATGGATTACACTTGCAGTCCCTCAAAACAGTCATCATAATGTATTTGTCATTCATCTGTACTAGCGACAAGACGATTACGCTACTGAGAAAGGGTGGCCACGAACTACAGTTAATTTAACTTCTCCCCTCCGCTGATCAGGCACTGCGCCACTATGACTTACGTCCAACTCATGGACTTCCAAGTTTACCCGTACATTTGCATAGCATTAAGATTATTTGTTACACAATATCAATAATGACTAAGGCACACGGCTGAGAAATGTTGCAAAAATCGAATTTGAGAGGATAATAACAAAATTAGACTACAATGATATTTTCAAACTCAAGGTAACAAAGAAACTTATTTCGGCCGTCGTATACTTACCATCAAAGGCTACCACACATAATCGTTCATTCTGGAGGTTATTGTTTTTAACAAAACATCTGACCAAAGACAAATAAAGACATCATTTGTGAAGAGAGGATTTGGTTGGTTGTTGCCATGGCAGCGTAGTTGTGAGAGGGTCAAAGTGGTGGTCAGCATGTAGGCTGCAGCATTTTACTCCAGGTGAGACCACTATATATACATATATTTTGGATAGGATGGGGTAAAAATCTCCCATTTCATTAAATGAAAAACTGTGATATTCGAAGTATTTAAATTAATATACTTGTCGCATTTTAGGCGAATGATGATGTTAAACTTAACTTTATAATCTTGACACATATTTTAGATATAATTTTATTGATTATCTCGGAGCAAAGTTATGATTTGAGTTAAATGAAAACACCCTTGTAATATGGGTTTGGAAATAGTGTAGAAAACAAGCCGCCTTGTACATCGAATGACACTGTGCCATCAACAATTTGACACCACAACAGGACAAAATACCAAATATGACGGCACGCTTTTTGAAGGTTATTTTTCAGAGTAGTGACTCCTGTAGGTATTATATTTTAAGTAATTAGATCTACAACATCTTGGAGGTAAAATTAGAAGAAGTATTTGAAAATGTGTATAGTTTTATGAAGATTAGGCCTACATCAATTAATTTTATATTTTGATCGTCTAAAACATATAAACAATTCTTTGTATAAAAGTATACATTACAAAATGACTGAAAAACTGTATTGAAAAGCACTAATTCAGGATTAAAATAGTCACAATCTTGAGGCTAATGGTCCGAATTACGAATTTTAAGGCTACAGTGTCATCATATCTTATTTATAGGTTATTTATTATTATTTTCAGTAGTCAATGCGTTGATGTAAACATTAATGTTTGATGAAGTGTAAGGAGGGATGTTTAGATCTTTGCTGAAGGATTTACTTGTTATTAAAAGTAGCACTGCTTCACTTCTTTTAACACCAACATTTGTCTCTAGGGTTGATTGCCATTAATTATATTGAATATTGAACTGTGTTTATGTGAATCAAGTCAATTATACATTATTTTATTAGTTTTTTCAGCTAGGAAATAACAGAAATTTCTTAAGATTATTCATTCAGTAAATTCGTAACTTCTTCAGATACTGTCACAAAATAACCAACAAGATATATAACATGTGGGTAAACCTGGGCAGCGAAAACGACAAAGATTATAGGGGGGGCAGATTTTCTAATAGCCCTTAGGCGTCAATTGCTTAAATCTGCCACTGACTAAGGGCAGCCAAAACCTTAGCGGCTTTGTCGGCTGTTTGCTGAATCTGCTCCCCTGCTCCCCGGAAGTCATCCTACTGTCAACCATGACACCAAGGTACTTGGCAGCAGACTTAGTCTCGAGTTGAGCATCGCCTATTTGCACAGGAAAAATCAGAGGAGCCAGTAACACTGCCGTCTAAAAATTGCGTCGGTTTATTCACGGCTTGTTACATTGCAAGTTTGTCTTATCAAGAACAAATTACAGGTAACCTCTGAGGTGTATTTCTGATCTAGTTACAACAAATAACTACTGGTGTAGCGTTTTTAGTAACTAATCACTACTAACAATATAGTCTTTTTATACAGTTGTGATTTTGCCTAAAACCCCACTTAAAGCTTTTTCGTAAACATCACGTTAACCTATATCAAAATTAGGATCTTCGGTTTTGGAGGAATGTTGCTTTAAAATAAAATTTAATAAGTTGCTAGATATAAGCTGTATATATATTCTAGCCAGCAGATGTTACCCCCTCTTCTCTACACCTCCAGCTGTCAATCGCACCAGTAAATGTCAGTGGAGGCTTAATCTCAAACAGTTTGTTATTATAGTTCCTAGTCACAATGTTTATGTTTACAACAATTTCTACTAAAGCTTGCTACAGTTTAATGTGTTGCCAGAATAGAGTCTAGTGTATGTAAAAGTTATTTTCAGTTTGTATGCAGTTTTAGTTAGCAAATCATCCATTTAGCATCTGTGGGTCAACTTTTTCAGTATGTTAGCAGGTTTAATCAGTTTCAACATATTTAGCCCCTATGGTAAAAATTTACAGTACCTTCGGTAGTACCATGGTTACAGTGCCATGGTAGTCTGTGTCGGTATACTGCACTCCAGTGTTGTCACCGTATTTAGGTCTCATGACTTTGTAATGGAAATCATAAACAGCGATCTTGGAGATACCTAATATGGACATGCCCACATAAATCGGTTTGTTATAGTCTCGTCTTTGCCAAGTGTATAGCTGCAAACTGTTTAGTAAAAATCGTTACGGATTTAAAGCTAGGTCTAGCCACGAGTTTATCTATTTGTTTATCATGCGTAGCCAGACGTATATCTCCGAGTTTACGGATGTTTTCCATCATCTTACTGAACACACTGTTATTCATGAGCTTGTAAAAGTCCTTTTCAAAGTCGTTGGTCGCTTTTGTTTAAATATCCGTATTCATGTCGATGTACTCCTTCAACCAAGGTGACTGGTAAACTTAACAACTCAGTGTATTTTTTCAATGTAATTCCTAACGAAAGGTAAAGCTGCCAAATTTGATAATGGATAACGTACTTTTCTTTATCGAACAATGTAGTCAAAAGTTTTTTCTGATTCGAGCCGGGTGGGCAACTGTTTTCTGACGCCAATGAAAGGTCTTTATGCGCGCCATGTAGCTCTCTAGGATATTCGAGATGGACTTCAAATATGTAACCAGTATTTGCCTCATTAGTTATCCAATTACCTTCTTTAATTTCCTCTTCGATCTGATACAATTTGTCAACATCGCACCATTTGAAATCATTCTTTGGCATGCAATTGGACATATCCCAACCATACAAATTACTTACATCGAGATAAATGAAATATACACCAGGCCTTTCAGGATCATAATCTGTTAACTATCTGTTATTTTCGTTGATGTATCTGTGAGAGCACTGATAAATTCCGCCGCGAATCCCTTTAGTGATCATCAGTACCATGTCGGTATCGGTCAGTCATTCAACATAATCTCCGGTCCTTTTCAACATGGGGTCCCAAACTCCCAAACTGAACTGAAGGGACGCCAGCGTGGTAAAATGACGCTTGGTTTTGGCAGGAAAGATGTGGAGCGTGGCGGTTAGACCGACAGGTCTGAACGGGTCAATCTATTGTTCCGTTCCCCGGAGTTTGGCTCATGCTATCTATTATTATAATGCTCTCCTAATTGGACCCGTCACTCAAAAAGCTTTTAACTAACAAAGAACTTTAAAAGGTCAAAGGGTGACATGTGATTGATGTATTGTTGTTTACTCCGACTAGTCGGCACCAGACCCTCGGCTCCAGGAAATCCATTGTTCCAATGAAGGTCAAGATGGCCGCCGGGGGTGGGGGGGCTCGGTCATTGACCTTGGACTTCCAGGAACTCTCTTGTTTTGTACATTTTGCATTTTGCTTTATATATCCGTTATTTACCGACCGATTTCGTTCAAACTTAATATATGGGTCTTATTATATTTATGGTATTTAAGGAGCATATCTGCACCATTAAATTTCACTTATAATAAGGGTACTTTACTCGAACACGTGACTTTTATTTCAAGTTATTGAGGGTGCAACAATGGCACTCTAAGTGGCTTCATGTTGTAGTGAAGTACTATTTGAATCTCGCTGAGTATGCAGATTTGCTGCAACGGGAGTATTTACTTCTCAACGGAAATGGTTTACAGATAACAACGCAAACAGTACATAACTTTCTTGCGATTATATTTTTATCCATTTGTAGACTATTATTTGAAAGTTAAAAAATTGGTCAGAGGTTAAGTTGAGTTTAATTTGCTTAGTTTTAGAACTGTATCTAGACATTTTAAAGAAAATTATGTACGTTAATTTAAGTAAAATAAAATTTCTATGGCGCCTCCTTGTCGGGGAAGTGGGCTATTCCGTGTTTCGCTCTAAGTAAAAATAAGTCACTTGTTTTTCCATTCAGAAGAAATGGAGCAAGCAAATGTTTTGTAAATAATATGTACCATCCTAGCATTTCTGTTATATCAGTGCACGATAGTTCTGATTAAAAAGAGTATAAAATATATATTATTTATTTCCATGTAATAATTTATAGTTTGTTGAAAAACATAAGCAGGTGAAATTCTTTATTGATCTGTGTTTATGTTGGAAGTTATGAAAAACCCATCTTTATGGATGATATCCAACACGTTTTTCAATTGGATTAATGAATAAATGGTGATTTTTGAGTCGCTGGCGTAGTGGTCAAGGCGACTGAACTGTGAGGCCTGTCGTGGGTAGGGTGGAAAAATAAAATCTTTGGAATATTTGTATTCCGTGTAAAAAGTGAAATTGCCAGTTTGTGTTTCAAAACTTTTTGGCTGCAACCAGACAGGTCGACAAATCGTGGCAGTTAAACGCAGAGAAGTTAGTGAAGTGCAGTAATGACCCCACTCGGTCCTGCCGTCCCTTATTTAATCACTTTTAATTCTGTGCGTCCGAGGTTTATTCCTGGGAAATATTACTTCGTTAAGCTAATTAAATAAAATGACTTACTAAACAGAAAAAATAAAAAAATTAAAGGTGTATAAAAACATCAGGCATTACAGGTACTGTATTTATCTGAGATCATCGTGGGTTCAACTTAAGCCTTGCTCGTTTGGATGTCGATCGGAATGAATTCAAGGTGTTTTACTTAAAATTTAAATGGGAAATTAAAAATTATAAAATGAAACTTGTTTAATCAGTATTTTGGTTGTTATTAACTTGCTTGCTGAATTTTCAGAATTCTGCTCTTGTAGACACGTTCTTGTTATTCTTATCAAACATTTTCTAGAGTATATTAGATAGTTAATTTGTTTCATCCCTTACAACTTTGCCTTTTTAAATTTAAATGTTTAAATCCAGCCGTAAAGACCACATTTAATTTTTTAAGCCCATTTGAACTAATTTTTGTTTATCATGAGACTGTGTAAACATATTATACATTAAACAACACTAGACATATTACTTAAACACTGCTGGTTTGAAACATATCTTCAAAGAGTAAATACGTACACTTTTAAATTACACTTTAGTCCTAGTCATTGAAGAGTTTTACTTTCCTAACTTGATATACATCAATTGTTAGATGAATAAAGAACATACAACTCTTGTTGTATGTATATTGTAGTGGTTATCATAAAGACGATACCTTTTTAGTTTTAACGGACACTAAGCAAGGCGCAGAGTTATACCGACAAGATTATACTAACTCTTAAGGGTGTAGTATAACAAGGACAAGAGCAGGTCTGGTGGTACGATGGTTGTGATGATTGTAGAGCCTCCCTGACCCTCGTTTGGGGGATGGCTCCATAATATGGGCCTCAACTGCGACTGCTTGCATAATATATCGCTTACAGAGTTCATGGAAGGGAAATTCCCGTCCCAATTGAGGCATTTGATGATCACATTGAGGCATTTGTTTGAGTTATGTATACCGTCTTTGTCATACTTGAAGCAGTTGTACTTGCTTTTTGCGTTCAGTGTAAAACGGTATAAATGTTAATCCCAATTCGTCCATCATATCGAGTAAAAATATTACACTGAAATTCCACGCATAGAAAAAAATGGATAAGTTTTTTTTAGTTTACATTTTAAAACCATCCTGCAACCATCTTACTGAGATTGACACTTATCGCTAGCGGTATTAAACTTCTATGGTGACTTTGAACGTTAATATTTGAGTATGGAATTACAAGTTTTAAGGGCATTTTTCGATTTACTTTATTCAATTTCGTGCTAAAATCATAAGAAATTTATAATTAAATATAATTATTTGTAGGAATAAGAGGAAGGATGGAATATAACAACTAGAGAATTATTGTTCCCCCACCAACTATGTAAAGTCGAATTTTACTCCTTGTAATGAACGAGTAAAGTGCTACTTTGTCTCCCAATGGAGACACAAAGTACTTTGATTCCCAAAGGGAGACAAAGTAAAACCTGAAGAATAACATTGCCAATCTGGCAACAAAGTGCAGTGAAAAACTGTCAACGCTGTAGCTATGACATGCGGAACAGAATCAGCTAATATATTGCTGCAATAATTAACGTTACGAGTTCCGACGTTAGTTATTACGCATTACGCAACCAAAATGGACAGCGATTGTGAATGTGAATACTTAACGATACTTGTGGATTTTGGGTTGTAGAAAAAATGTTGTGTGTATTATGGGAGTAAAGTACATTGTTTCCCTCGGGAAAATTTTCGCCCTCACCTACGATGTCGGGTACCAACAATTTCCCTCAGGGAGACAAAGTTGCACTTTACTCCCTTAATACACAAATAACTATTATTCGCTACCCTCATTTACTTATCCAAACTTCTTGCAATATAGAATTTCGAACGAAGAAAATAAATGTAAATTCAACTTACACGCTGATTTGTTTCGGAAAATAAAGTTCCTTTCAAAGGTAAAGTACGATAAAATAACTATACTCAAGCCTCGTATGCATGTTAAAAATGTACTCATCAAAGAAGACTACTAGCAGACAGTTAATGGCTACGTAACCTTTTACCACGTTTTGTCTATAGTAAATAAAACAAATGCAATTAAAAACTCTATATAATTTGATTTAATAATTTTAAAATGTAGTAACTTGTAAAGAAATAGTTTATGACATAATTCTGTGATGTAAATAAAAAGGATTTTATAAAGTAAAATTGTGAAAAAAAACGGCGAACCCGAAAAGTCAGAATTGTTGGTGCTAGTTTATTTTGCAAGTCTGGGCAAACTCACGATTTTCATGTCCCGGGGGTTCGGAAAGGAGCTAGATTCAATGGTTTGAATTTTTTCCTTGCGCTGAAGAGACAAGAGCGTGATCACTTGACCCGCCGGCGTGCTTGAGTTCTAGAACTTTCGGTCCAAGGTTATATATTCACCCTTGTTGGCAGACATGAATCTCTTCAGACTGGAGGTACAAATTGTTTGTTAAAATTTTGAGATATTGTTAAAATTATCAATCCAATTCTCATTATGTTTTTCAAAAGAGGGGATCAGTCAAAAAACAATTTTTTCGGGGGTTTGAAGCGTTTTTCACATTTGGTTGAAGATAGAAAAATTCAGCAGACTGATAAAGTATTGAGAGTAAATATAGGTTTAGTAAAGTTCGGTGAAATCTAACATGGAATAATTGAGTTTTATTTTGAAGATAGACAAGCAAAACCAAGTTTTCATTTTCAAAGTTTAATGTTTTAATTATGTTAATTTTTAACTGAAAAGGACAAACTATTTTTTGTTTGGTTTAAAAAAAAAAGAAAGAAAGTTTATTTAATATTACTCATTTAATAAAAGACCACTTATTAACCTCAAGGAAAATACCATAGCCTGGTTAACAGCACTATAAAATGTAATATAAGAAAAGCTTTGGTCAAAACTAGAAAATGAAGAATAAAAACTTTGTTTATCTCGTTAACTCTAAAACGATCGGTTCCTTTCATCTTTCACTCTTCTAAACTAATTAGTACCCTCGGTTCATGGCTAATACAGAAAAAAGCGGCACTTTGTGATTGAGGTTTGGCACTTTCTGTGGTCATAGTTGATGCTAAAAGGTAACTTTTCAGAGAGGGAGCCACTTCAAAATTCGTGCATGATACCAAAATGGAGGCCATAAAGATGGCTGCCATTGAAATTATAAAATCTGTCATAACTTGATTGATAGATATCCGATTTCAGTGAAGTTGGTTTTGTTTAAAAGGTCTTTTTAAACTAAAGCTTTGTTATATTTTGACTTTTTACGAAAAAGTAGTGATTATCCAGATATTTCAATATTATTGAATAAATGGCCAAATTTGCATAATATAAAATATATAATTGTGTAATACCCCATTTACAGCAAACCTGCATACTCAGCGAATTTCAAATTCTACCTCGCTACGTCATGAAGCCACTTACTAATTTCCACCCACACATAATCATAAACAAGTGATACGTGATATTTTATTTATTCTCCCTAAGAAAAACATAAGGACAGAGTTCGCAGGTTTGCTGTATCAAGAACCAAAAGAAATCGGGGTTTTATGAAAATTTCAAAGGATCACTACCAGATGAAGCCACATACCAAGTTTTAATGTTACTCCATAAGAATAACATTATTGCTGCTGAGTACGGAGGTTTGCTATCATAGGGACCACAATAAATTTTTTGTATGCATATATCAATAAACCCCAACCATGTGAAGCCCCACACCAAGCTTCATTAATGTACAGAGTTTTAATGTGTGTTTTTCTGTTCATTAATAAGCAAGATATAACATTTTACTTATTGTCCATAAGATTATCATTGGACAACGTACTGTATTTAGCATTTTCAATATCTCAGTAACATATTGACATAGAGCAATAATTCGACATACTAAATTGTTTATTTTTTATGACGAATTTAATGGTGCAACAAACAATTTTGTTTTAAAAATAAATACATGTAAATAGTTAAAAAAAACATTTTTGAGGTCCAAAACCCCCTAAAAAACGTTAAAATAGTGCGACCTGTCTATTTTTTTAACTCATTAAAATAGACACTGTTAATCGTGTTTACCAAATTTCATCAAGATCGGACTTATTTTACGAAAGTTATCGTGCCTACGGTTACACACACATATTCTGTAAGCTAGTGCACCAATGGAAGGTGTATGTTTTAAAAACTGAATTAGTAATCATTCATCCATGTCTTGAAATTTTGAAGATTTATTTATGCATTTAACCTTAATCAACTTAATAAATCATCGTACAAAATGGAACTCTTCAATTTGCAACACGTTTATTTAAATTATAGCTTTTACATGAAAATTTGATCATTTTATCAATAATATTTAAATATCTAGATACTCGCTATTTTTTCGGAAAAAGTCAAAATAAAAAAGGTTTTAGTGTAAAAAGGCCTTTTAAACAAAATCAAGTTCACTGAAATATGATATCTATTAATCACGTTATATGTTTTATAATCTCAATGGCAGCCATCTTTAATGGCCACCATTTTGGTGTCTTGCACGGATTTTTAAGTTGCTCCCTGTCTGAAAAGTTATCTTTTGGCATCAACTATGACTACAGAGAGTGCCATACCTCGATCAAAAAGTGTCGCTTTTTTGTGTACCTGCGCGACGTACTATAATAGGCAGTCAGTTTTTTCAAGAAGAAGTTCCAGTTACGAAATATTTAGTTTTTCCAGTTCTTTTCCTATCAGACAAATGTTAAGTGTTAACTCACGAAGGTTCTAAACATATATCAAAATCGTTGATTTCAAACTATTTTTAAAGAACTTATTGTACGAAAATATCGTACGAGCAGAATATTTTTATGAAAATATTTATCCATTAAATGAACTGTAAATATGGAGTATTGTTAAGTTTTATCGAATGATTATTATTTTAAATAAAAATTGTACTTACTCGGATAGTTCACATGATATTTGTGATTTGTTAAATGATTCTTAAAACGACTTTGGATTTTAGAACGATCCGGATGCGGAGCTACGTAAGTTAACGATTAACATCAGTCCTACGTTGTTTTCCAGTCTTCGGTTCACAGTAGAGCTGATTATGTATTCAATGTAAATACATAATCTTTATTACCAAAGCAATAAATAAGCGATCACCGAGTTGTATTATGTTATGCCATCGGACATGAATATCACATTATAAGTAAACACTACATCTCCATACAGGCTTCATAAGTGTTACAGTATGACCACAACATTAATTTAAATATAAATTATGACTCAGGCGTATCTCGACATCTGTATACCGGTTCTGTCCCCGAAAATCACGGGCTACATGTTACTGTCACCTTTTCACAAACATAATCTCCAAGCATTGTTAAAAATGAACTTTTGTAAATAATGATGTTCATTGTAACGTGTTGTCACCCAAAAATAGGATGTTTCATCACGGTTGCCTCGCACGGAGAACACGATGGCGTATTTAATAACACTTTAGGTACGAGTTATTAACGATACTTTTCATCACATTGTAAATAATAATAATTAAACACCTTTTTACATTTTCATCGGGCTTGCTAAATAATATTCCTCACAAAATAATGATAAAAACAGTGTTTACATTATGTTATGTTTATCGGCTTATTAAATGAATTACAGATGCGTATTTCCGTTTATACTGCTAAGCAAATGAATAAGAACATCTGATTTCGAATGCATCACTACTTTTTATACAAGCGACCAATGAGCTTAATCTATCTAGAGCCCTCATCTCCAAGAAAAGTAAAGCCATGGCTACATGGTGGCCACCATTTTCTTTAAATCCATAAACAAATCTGTATACAATACAACCACCACCGTATCCATGTTAACCAATTATACCCCTCCGTGTCCCTAGTAACCCCTTTCTTTGACCGTAGGTTCACCATGTAAGCTTCACATTTTTACCCCAGAGGTGAGCTCTAGATTTAGTAATCTCGTTGGAAACAACAGGCTATTAGCGTTACTGGTGTCAGAATGAATAACTAATAATAGTGTGGGAAACATCCTAAGCTGTTCCAGGCCTAGAGTGGGAAATTTTCACTTTCTATATTCACAGCTGATACCGGAAATAGCTACTTTCGGTACAGCGGGATGAAAATGCTATTTTTCCAACAGTTACCTCTTGCACTGAATATAACACACAAAATAGCTAACTCCTGCAGTTACTGACTTTGCCGCAATCCAATGTTTCAATAAAACAACACAAAATAGTAATAAACTACTAGCCATGTAACGTTGTGTACGCTTATAAACAAGTTGGCAACACTGGCTATAAATAATTCAGCTGGTGCAGTGTTTATTGTTATTATATTAAACCGCACAGGTGTGAGACCGCCACAAGCTACAACCACAAACATTACAGTTTAGTAAGATAACGACATCACAGTTTAGATAACGAAAAGTAATAGTATTAGGATTAAGGCGGTCCCACACTTCTCGTGAACACGCCCGAACATTCGGCCGAACTCGGAATGTTCGGAGTATTCGCGAGAAGTGTGGGAGCTGCACGAACTTATGAATACATACATAGGAACATGCGGGACTGAATGTTTGGCCGAATGTTCAGGCCTGTTCGCGAGAAGTGTGGGACCGCCTTAATCCTAATACTATTACTTGTCGTTATCGATTCAGCACTAACGAGCTATTCATATGTGCTTATTTATATGTGTTGTGCTTATCCTTAACATTGTGTAAATCCGAATATTGCCGTCATATTTATTAAATCATATGGTTACGCAGTCATACCAGAACAACTTGCTGTGTTATTATTACCTATTATTTATATGTTTTACACTAACTATAATTTTATAATTTTACTAGACAGAGCCGTTAGATGTTTAGAGTCATGTATTGCAATTTGGTTATCTTTCAGAGTTAGCAATAAATAAAGCGTATTTATTACAATTAATGTGCATAATTTAAATGCTATTTACGTTATACTATCGATTTAATTGTTTAAAATGTGTTAAACGATAAATGGGAGTGAGATTACAGTAAAAAGTCCTCCCTTTCATATAAAAACTCCTCTATCGTCAAAAACTCGTTACTACTGATGAAATGTTTTTGCCAGACTTACCATTTAAAAGGAATGTAAATGACGGCTTTCATTACCGCCAGCTGCTTGGAAGCTTTGGTCTTACTATTTATGGTGTGAAAAGGCGAGTTGTTTATTCATACGAGGGGATGGAAATTTTTTGAAAAAAAATAATTTTCTGTTAGATTGTAACTTGTGTTGTTAACCATGTCGAATTATAATTGTTATTTTTATAAAAAATAATTCACAAAATTTGTACTATTTATGTTATTTTATTTTAGCATATAAATGTAGTACTTCCAAAGCATTAAGTGGTTTAAAGGTATTATTCTGTTAACATATGTCTTAAACAGTAAAGATACCGTATTAAAGCCAAATTATTTTTTTTATGATTGTAATAGATTGATGCTCTTTACCCCAATTTAATAAATTGGATTGTCAGTTTACAAAGAACCGTGAAATTATTTTGCTAATAAAATGTGGCGAAATATTTCATTAAGTTAATTTCGTGTATAATTTAAATTAAGTTAAATATGCACACGTTTAAATTATTATTAATGTGTTAGTAATTAATTGAAAATTATTAATATATTTTTCTTCTGAATGTTTCTAACTTTGTTGAAGATGGTAACTGTATTCTTGGTTGATTATTTGGCTTTCTCATCTTCTTATTTAAAACTATATTAAGTGAAACAATTTTAATTTTAAACCAATACATATCGAATTGATACTCAATTATTGTCAGTTGTTTATATTTGTTTGTTTACAAAATATGATAACGAAATTTCTTAAACATGTGTTTAAAATTTTTTACGTTAACACCTGTGCTTAAATATTTAGTAGGTAAGTTATAATAAATTAAAATAGTAGCATACATACAATTATTAATTATTCTTTTCAAATTCTTTTTTAAAAATTGGTTTCCACATACTATTAATTTCAAAACTTAATATAGTTTTAAAGAATAAGATGAGAATGCCAAATAATCAACCAAGAAAAAAATATTATTAATATATAGTTATAATAAACATTTTATATTATCACTGGTAATTTCAAGAAATGATAATGGCCATAATTTATGTTCTAACAACTAATCTAAACTCACGGCTTAAATAATTTGGAATATAAAATGTAAAGCTGCCATATATTGCAATTACTTTAATATATAGCTAATGTTAAATAAAGGTAATAAAATCATCATTATAACTTGAATAATGAAACTAATAGAAGACGCTTAAGAATAATAACGGTTGGAATTGGATGGAGGAGGTGTTCTCTCATTGATTCGGTTCAATAATGCTAATAGAGTTTTCATATTTATTTTCAATAACATAATTTGGAGTGCAAATTGGTCTGCAGTTTTTTTTAGCATTTCGTTTTGATAAATCATTTATTTACATCTGACAATGACTTTAAAAGACTACGTCATTGCCAGAGACGATGTAGTCAAAAGACTAAGTCAATTTATTTGACTTAATAAATTATAAATAAAATAAGATACTAGTTAAATTTTAATTATTGACTTGATATTTGAAAATACAGTACCAGGGGAGCAATGCTCGTTGATATTTGATTAAATTTTTGAGAGAAAAAATGCATTGGTTGTGTGTTTGCGTTATTTTTAAGAAAACCTATAATTTCATAGTCAATCCTACTCTATTTTATTCACATTAGTATGCTTATTTTAATATTTTAGCTATATTAGTCGTTTCCTCTCAGTATTAAAACAAGTTTGTCATTTTGTGCAATAGTCCTGGAGTAGTTTTCCACTACGCCCTCCTTGTAATTCGAGCAGATATACTTCGCTCAATTTGCTCTTTACCACATTTTAGGGTCACTCCAGTTGTTATTAGCATTTTGTGTGCTATTTTGGTAGGTAATTTAGGATGTGCTCACTCTATATGCTTCATTAAATGGTTCTAATCACTGTTCTCAAGAAATCACTTGTTGATTTGACCATGTGTGTCACTTTAACAGTTAACTGGTTATTTATTCATCGCTGTTTAGATTCTTTGGTTTTGATTTGAAACTCCATAAGCCAATGTTAAAATTAATAATTTTCAAATGTTCAACCAAATTTGAATTTTTTGGGGGGTGAGGTTTTCACCAATCGATTTTGGAGGTACTAAAGCCCCAAAACCCAACAATAAGCAAACTCCTGTTGGATTCCGAGATAAATTGTTAAAAGAAATAAAGAAATCAACATACATTGCTCGTATAAGAGTATAGCTGGACTGACTTCCATGAGCAAATTAGCTGGACATGAGGTCACCAATGGGGCTGAGCACCCAAAGGCTGGTGTCCCATATTTCGGTGCAATATGTCACGGGTTCGATTCCCAGAGTACTCACTCACATGTCTCTAAGTGGTTTGGACCGTTGTCCTACAGGCGTAGACAAGGAAAAATACCCCAGTTACAGCAAACCCGCCTACTCAGCGAATTTACAATGCTTATATATGTGTCTCACTACTACATAAAGCCACTTAACAAGTTTCACAAAAATACATTCATAAATAAGTGATATATAGCATTTCATTCATAGTAGTAAGGCCGCGCGCTTTGGGTCTAACATAGGGCCTTATGGAGAATAGAATAACACGGACTCTTATGGAGAATAGATTAACATGGACTCTTATGGAGAATAGAATAACATGGGCTCTTATGAGGAATGGAATTATGGTGTAATAACTACCCTCTGTCTTTCTTTTACTACCCTCTGTGGTTGATTATCTAACCCTCTGTGGTTAACGAGCAGACCCTCTGTGTTTAATTATCTACCATTTTTTTGTAATTACTTAACCCTCGTGTCCTTCTGTCTCCTCCACTTCCTTCTGCGTATCTAATATCACTTCCTTCTGCGTATCTAATCACAACATCCGCAACAAGTATCTGTCAGCAAACTCGCTATAACCTGTTAATATACTGCTCTGTGATTGGTTAACATAAAGATGTATTTTATTGGCTGTAATTAGGCGTCCTGCGCTCTGATTGGTCCAGACGTTTCCCCCACCACAATACCTGCTCTCTTGCCGCGCATTCTCTCTCTCTGCTCCCAGCTTTCGTTTCGAACAGACGTGTTTATGCTCCGTTTGCTGCGCTTGGCGAAGATAACCCTACTTTTCCTAACCTCAATCTTAAGTGTTCCCACGCGAGTGTTTTGTTCGTGTTTGACTTTTCTGTGTTAAGTGCGTTGTATGAAATGCTAGCGTACAGTAACTTCACCGTCTCTATTTTACTGGGTAGTGTTGTGTTGACTAACATAACCTCACCTCCAGTAACCTTCGAGAGTTACCATAACCTCACTTCCTTGTGTCAAGATCTGTGTTGTGTTTGTATGTATTGACTAACATAACAGTAATATCACTTTCTGTCCTTGTTCTTTATTAAGTAACCTCACCGTTTTGATTTATTTAGCTAGAGTAGTATTTGTATATGCTGACTAAAATAACAGCAACCTCAGTTTCTTGTTTGATTTGACTATAGTAGTGTTGTGTTTGTATGTGCTGACTAATGTAACCCATGCCCAGTAATCTTATGTTTCAGAGTTAACTTAACCTCGCTTTTCCTAACCTCAATCTCACGTTATCATGCGCTTGTCTTGTTCATGTCTCCCTTGTCTATGTTAAGAGCGTTTTATAACATCAGTTTTGAGAGTTAACATAAACCTCACTTTCTTGTTTCAAGAGCCTTCCTTGAGAGTCTTCCTTGTTATTGGGTGATTTTTAGCATTATCTGAATTGCTAAAGTAACCTACTTTTTCTAACCTCACCCATTACACTCCAAAATGTATAACCTTACTGTATTATATTAATTTTCCATGCATGGTTTACTTCATTTTATTTTTGTGATGTATGCGTGTTTATTGTCTTGGCTAAATTAGTGTTGTGTTTGTATTTAATTGTTCGATTTGGTAGTTTACAGTAAGGAAAGTAAACATACTCTCACTTCCTTGTGGCTAAAGTAGTTTTGTGTTGACTAACATAACTTTACTCTCAGTAACATGATTTTTGCCCTGGTTCTTTTGTACAGTAAATTCACCTCAGTAACCTCACTTTCTATTCCTGTTCTTTTATGCAGTTTTGGTTAGAGCAGTTTTTGTATGTATTGACTAACATAACCTCACTTTTCCTAACCTCACTTCCTTGTGTCAAGAGTAGTGTTGTGTTTGTATGTGCTGAATGACAGTAATCTCACTTTCCATTCTTGTTCTTTAATGTAGTTTTGGTTAGAGTAGTGTTTGCTACCTTCATTAGAGTTGTTTTCTGACTTTCGGTAAACTGTAGTTCTGGTTTGACTTGTGTAGTTTGTGTGTTAGTGTTTTTTCTGACTTGCGCAGTAATACAGAGGTACTGTGCTCTTTTGTAGATCCTCTGTAACTGTTCTTTTAGAGAACTTGATCAGTGACTTTAAAGTATCAGTTCCAAGAGTTACAGTTACATCATCTATCTTATTCTTTTAATATAAATGAAGACTGCTACAAAGTAACAGTTCCAAAAGTAACCTTCCAAAAAAAGTAACAGGTCCAACAATACCCATTCCATTCCCATCCCCATTCCCACAGTGAAAAATTAACAGTTCCGCTCACTATATATATATAACGACCGACTCCATTACCTCAGTCTGATTTCAGTCGTGACGCTGACCAGACGTGTTTTGCGCTGCTCTTGCGTAAGTATTCTCTTGCACAGATTATTATTGATTCTGCGTAATTCAGTTATATCCTCGTGAGCTTGACTCTGTTCGGGGTACTTGCTGATTTAAGCGTTAGCACAGTTTAGCTTGTTTTAAGTATTTAATTCTGTGTTAAAGAATGGAAGTTTCTAAAAACGACCCTCAAAATCCGGTACAATTACTTAGTACCGCTCAAACGTATGTTAAAAAATTCAGCCTTTACGGGACTAATACTATTTTTAAATTTACTAAACCTCCGAGGGGCATCTCTGAGTTTGATTGGCTAAGAAAAGGTTTTAATCAAATTGTAGAGGCATCCAAAGCCGACGCTGAACCTACCGATTATCTTGGGTTTAAATTACAGCCTATAAACTTAAAAAGTAAAGAACCGGGTTACGTAGATTTGAGGCCTGTCTCAGAAATTACCGGTGACGTCCTTTGGGAGGTTTTCGGGGGCATTGTTCAGTCAAATTCAGAATCTATAAAATCTACAGACACGTTTAAAGTAGATGTAGCACGGATAAACGTTCCAGTGGGTTCTGGGAGGGTAAGACCCGACTTTTATAATACATTTGATGAAGAATGTTATGCTAGGAAGGGTATTGTAGTAATTAATAATACAATTTATGCCTGGCTAGAGCGTTGGTAGTGGGCAAAGCGTATGCAAAAAATGATCCTCAGATCTACGCTATTCGAAAAGACAAGAGGAAAAGACAAACTTTCAGAGCTAATAAGCTCATAGTAAAAGCCCGTGTAGAAATGCCGGAGGAGGGCGCCGGCATCCCTGAGTTTGAAAAATTCCAGTCCCATCTTAAAAAATACAAAATTACCGTCTACAACTACGACAAAAAAGGCCGGGATGTTTACTTTGAGGGAAGTAATGAAAACGCTAAATTCAAAATTAACTTGCTCTTTCATAACGGCCATTATAATGTAATCACTAGTCTGACTGCCGCGTTTGTTTGTAATTTCTTTTGTGAAGCCTGTCATATTCCCTATAGCAACAGACATGAGCATCGTTGCTCTAACAGATGCTCGTCCTGTCATACCATCTCCCCGCCCTGTAAATTAGAACACGGAGGCATCACATGCCGTTTTTGCTGTCGCTTTATCAAAAACGAGCGGTGTTTAATAGCCCATCAAGGGCAAGTTTGTAAAACTTTAAAACTCTGCCGTGACTGTAAGAAAATGATTTATACAAAAAAACGTAAGACAGCTCATGTATGCGGAGAAGTTTACTATAAACCCTGTGAAGCGTTCAAAGACCCCGCGCATCAGTGTTTCATGAGGGTAGATAGGAGAACACCGAAGAACCGTGATTTTTTGTTTATTTTCTTTGACTTGGAAACAAGGCAGGATGAGTCACTTCCCTCAGACTCTCAACAGAAAGTTCATAAAGTCAACTTGTGCGTTTCTCAACAGTACTGCTTTAAATGTATTAATGGGGGTGAGTGTGAAACTTGATCGGAACGGCAAAGGGTATTTGAAAAAGAACCAGTAAAACAGTTTATGGACTATGTAATGGAAATTCGGAAAAAATTTAAAGATGTGTGTGTAATTGCCCACAACGGGCAAGGTTTTGATTTCCAATTCATTCTACAGTACATCATGGAAGAAACTAAATTTACCCCAAAAATAACTCGTTCGGGGAACTAAAGCTATTTTGATTGAAGTAGCCAACGTAAGGTTTGTGGACTCACTTAGCTACTTTCCCATGGCCCTCTCTGCGCTCCCTAAAGCCTTTGACCTGCCTCCCGAGAAAAAGAAGGGCTACTTCCCGCATCTTTTCAATACATTGGCAAACCAAAATTATGTAGGCCCTATGCCCGACAAAAAATACTATTGCCCCGAGTCTATGTTTGAAAAGAAACACGATGATTTTGAGATATGGTATGACGAACGAGTCGCTGAAGATTACGTGTTTGATTTTAAAAAGGAAATCCTGGAGTACTGTATCTCTGACGTAGAAATCCTAGCTCAAGCGTGTATAAAATTTAGAGCCTTACTTCTTGAACAGTGTAATGTTGATCCTTTTCTCGAGGCTATCACAATAGCCAGGGCGTGTAACTTGGCCTTCCGCTGTAACTTCTTAAAAGAAAATACTATTGGACTTATACCAAAATCAGGGTACCGACTTGCAGAAAATCAGTCAGCCGTTGCTTTACAGTGGTTAACATGGGAGGAGGAGAAACGTGGAGTAAAGATTCAACATGCAGGCCGGGGTAAAGAAGTAAAGATTAAAGGAATGAAAGTAGATGGGTTTGGTGGTGAGAGAATTTACGAGTTTCACGGGTGTTACTGGCACGGTTGCCCGAAATATTATCAATACAGCAGAGATACCGGAGGATCCCTCAGACAGTTTGCATCTCCGTTACGAGAGAACCAAGTCCAAAATTTCCAAATTTAATAGCTATGACGTTGTAGAGATGTGGGAGTGTGAGTTTAAGAAATTGAAGAAGGACAACAAATTAAATCACCTGAACCAACTGTCCATTCTAAACGCACTTCCACTTAATCCTAGAGTTTCCTTCTTTGGAGGTAGAACGGGTAATACTAAAACGTACTGTAAATGTGAAGAGGGAGAAACAATTCAGTATGTTGATGTCTGTTCCCTCTATCCATATGTAAATAAATATTGTAAGTATCCCGTTGGACACCCTACTATTTATGTTGGACATGAGTGCCGAGAGAGGGGTCTTGAGGTAGAGGGCTTGTTAAAATGTAAGATTCTACCTCCTTACAACTTGTATCATCCCGTACTCCCCGCTAAAATGAATAATAAATTGATGTTTGTGTTGTGTAGAACCTGTGGGGAGACTCTAAACCAAGGGGAATGTTTTCATGATAGTGAGGAAAGGGTAATGGCAGGAACATGGACCATGGATGAAATTAAAAAAGCTGTAGAAAAAGGCTATGTGATTTTGGACATGTACGAGTTGTGGGAGTACGAGGTATCAACATAAGAGAAAGGTGGACTTTTTACCGATTTTATTAATACATTCTTGAAAGTAAAGCAGGAAGCCTCAGGGTATCCCGCTTGGTGTAAAACAGAAGAAGATAAAGACAAGTATGTTTCTGATTTCTTTGAGCGTGAGGGTATTCAAATGGAGAAAGACAAAATTGCTACAAATGGAGGACTCAGGTCAGTAGCTAAATTAATGTTAAATTCATTCTGGGGCAAGTTTGGTCAACGCGAAAATATGACAAAAACTTCAATCGTGAGAGACTCTAAAGAATTTTTCAAATCGTTAACTCAACCAGGAACAAAAGTAAAGTTTGTTGAAGTAATTAACCAAGAGGTTTTATTAGTTAATTGGCAGAATGTTGATGGATGATGATGTTGATGAGGCTCTAAAAACTGTAAATGTTGTAATTGCGGCCTACACTACTGCCCAGGCGAGACTAATTGTATGAACACTTGGATGCTCTTGGAGGCCAAGTCTTGTATTATGACACAGATAGCTGTATATATTTCTACCGGGGAGGATTCTACAGTTTCCCTACGGGAGACTACCTCGGCGAGATGACCGATGAGTTAGTAGACGAGTACGGGCCCAGCTCTTATATCGTAGAGTTTGTTTCTGGAGGACCAAAGACTTAAGCGTACCTTGTTTTGTCAACCAAAAAACAAAAACTACAAACTGTGTGCAAAATCAAGGGCCTCACCCTCAACCTAAAGACCTCCGAAACATTAAATTTTTAACAATTAAAATAGGTGGTCCTTAGTGAAGCTGCTGAAATACTAGAAATTGAAGAGAGTAGAATCAGGAGAACAAAGAGACGAGAAGTCGTTACAGTAAGTGAAATTAAAAAGTTTAAAATTACAGGACCCAAGAGAAAATGTATTGATGATCACGATACCTTGCCTTTTGGCTTTAAAAAACAAAGATTTGCTTAAAAGAGCTGTCACTCACACGGGTACTGAGTGCATATACCTCTAAAAATCAGCTCTATTACCTCATTCTGCTCTGAGACACGGTACTGAACAGACGTGCCTGTGCTGTTACTGTTTGTCTCTCCTTGTAGAATGTCTGCTGAAAATAATACACTCCTTATTCAAGGGGTGTTTTTGAAGTTTATATCTAAGAGAAAGTTAAATGAAAATTATAAATTTCGCATTACATGCTCAGAGTATGAGTTCTTTCTTACTGGGCCAATAGACGTATTAGAATGGCCTTTGATGTTCTCGGAGTACATAGTAGATAAAATAATGGAGAACTCCTCATCAAACACCTACATCGGAGTATCAATAAAGCACGCTGATACTTCAGGAAATATACCATTCATGCCTTTAGCAAAACTAACACCGACAGTTTTTGATGATCACTTTGAACAAATATTTTGTAACGTTGAGAAAGTATCTGGTGTTTTACGTCTTGAGGTATCACTTGTCTCAATTCCAAGTGGCTACCTTCAATGAAGGTAATACCTTTCACCTACGTAGTAGTATTACGGCAGTTCTCATGTATATACCTCTTGTCACTAGTACAGTTACATCATTCTGCTCCAAGACGTGGTCCTGATCAGACGTTCTTCTGCGCTCCTTTTGCCTGTACTATTGAGTAAATTGTGACATGGCTGCCAAGTTATATACATTTAATAACAAACCGGTATTGGTTCTGTTTGATAATGAAGGAAACCATGGTTTAAAGCTAAGGACGTAGCGTCTGCTCTTAAGCATGTCAATTGCTGGAGTGCAGTTCGGAAACATGTAGATGACAGTGATAAATTAACTGTTGGGAGTTTTTCTGACGCCCAAAAACAGGGCGTTGGACCGATTGAGAAAACAACGGTTTTCATTAACGAAGTCGGATTATGTTCTTTGATGTTAAGATCAACTACTCCTGAAGCAAGACGGTTAGTAAGAAGTCTGTTGCCGGAGAAGTTTAACCTTACTTACACAAATATGAAAGATGAAAGTTCACTTTAAATGTAAATTTTCTTTAAAATCACAAGTTCCCACTGTGTGTATGTGTTTGTGAATGAAGGTCCCTGGCGCGGGTGACGAAAAGCCCCGTAAACCTGAATGAAGGTCACTGGCGCGGGTGACGAAAAGCCCCGTAAACCTGAATGTGTGATGAAGGGCTTAGTAGATTGAGGTGCCGGGCTAACACCCAGGTTACTCCTTGGAACAGTCCGCACGGTGGGACTTGTAAAAAATAAAATAAAATAAAAAATAAAAGGAGGTAGCATTTTGTTATGGAGTGGCTACCACTGTGAGAGGCGATGGTTGGGGCCTCTCACCCCAGAGGTTAGGCCTCCAGGGGAAGCTCTGGGTAACCAAAAAGAACGCGCCGACGCTCCTACGGCCTAGCCTAAAGGCTTACCGTGGTGTGGAAACGTGAGCGTTCAAAATAATTTCACTGAGGTTATAAATATTTGACGGAAAACATTACAGTCTAAACAAAATATTCTCCCGGTAAAGTATTTTTACCGGAATCTAAAGTAAATGGCTGGGAAATTTAAGAAGTTTTGGTCAAGTTAAATATAGTTCCTGACCAAGTACTTTCAGCGGAGGCAAGAGTAAATGACTGAGAAATTTAAAACACTACGGTCAAATTAATTGTAGCACCCGTTAAAGTAACTTCACCGGACTTGGACATAATTGACCGGGAAACTTAAAAAGACACTGCAGTAAAGTTAAATGTAATCCCTGGTAAAGTATTTTTTACCGGACTCTAAAGTAAATAGCCGAGGAATTTAAGAAGTTTTGGTCAAGTTAAATGTAGCTCTGATCTGTACTATTGCACAATACTTGACATAAAATGTCTCACCTAACCTCTTATATATTTAATGATCAATCTGTTTCTGTCCTGTTTGACAGAGAAAATAATCCTTGGTTTAAAGCAAAAGATGTTGCTAAAATCCTTAATTACCAAAATACAAAAAAAGCATTGCGGGTTAATGTTGATGAGGAAGATAAGTGTAATGCTTTAAACATAATAAGCGAAGGGGGGCAGTCGACTGCCCCCCCCTTTAACTTTCAAGATCAGTCTAACTTCATCAATGAATCTGGTTTGTATTCTCTTATTATGCGCTCCTTGAAACCAGAAGCTAAAGCATTCAAAAGATGGGTTACAAGTAAAGTCTTGCCTTCCATTAGAAAACTTGGACGCATATGACCAAGGAATTACATCGTCAAAGGTAAATGTTGCCCCCGGTTTCATGGGAATCAAAAATAAATTACGAGGAGAAAATACCATATAATTTACCATACTAAAGATCGTATTTCATAGTTGGTCGTCTTCTGATATGTACCCATGGTGTGTAATTTATGGCCAACTCTCTGATATTGGTGTTAGTTACAATGCTTTTACTAGTAAATTCAGTAAAATTATATATATTTCTTTTTTGTTGGTGTTTCGTAACAGCGTTTTTCAGTAACTGATTTAATAAATACAACTACAAAAAAAAGACAACTCTAATCTCTGTATTTGTTTAACTTTACAAAATACCCTAATGTCACCTGTCTCTTTTTTTGTACACATTATTTTAAATTTTTAAAAAGTGGACTCGATGTACCACAAGGTCTAACTCTTTAAATCCTTATCAAGTGGGACCCATTTTGGGTCCCACCTACTTCCGGTGTAGTGTTATCAAAGGGCTGAACGATTCGTTCACCCCTTGGAGTGGGGGTATAGTTTTATTGTCTGTCCATTTCTGCTAGTTTTTACAAGCCTCTTCTCTCCTTTCAGTTAATATTACCTTGAGATTTCTAAACAGTTCAATACGTGTAAAGTTGCCCAAAGTAATCCTACTAAAATAAGCTTAACATTACAAGTATTCCTTTAGTTTACATACACTACCTCATACACAACAGCTAAAATCCAGCTATTGGTATATTTATCTAATAAACAAGGCAGATACACATCCCATTAGTACAGCTAAAAATTCAACATATTTTAACAATAATTACCTTAATTGTAACAGTTAAAAAATAGCCATAGAGCCATTTTAGCAAAGGGAGGTGTTTTGGCCCCTTTACCTTAAGTAACTTCTCGTTAAACAGTCAGTCAAAGTATAATTTATTTTGTGTTGGTTTGTAACCAGTCTTCTTGTATGTTTAATATTTTTCAATCACAAGTATTTGACAACTGTAACTGAACTAAAGAGACTACTCAAATCTTGGTTTATCAAGATACAAAGCACGCAATCCGTACCCATGTTAGAGAAAACACCGCAAAACCTCACTGGAAGTACAGGGCACTTGCACTTTCATTCCCAAACAATCTTTCTTAACGAGCCTGGTCTTTATTCGCTAATTTTAACACAGAGCTAGTTTACTTGTATGTGAGTATTTGTATAAACTGTTCAACCATGTCAGTGGCATGATTTAAGAGTAGCTGAGGTATTGGATGATGTAGAGAAAACAATACCGGAAGTACGGGGGAGCGAAACTCTCCCCCTAACCTATATTGAATAAACCAAGCCTTTACTCACTTAATTTTACACAACAAATAGAAGCAAACACCCTGAAAAACTAGTACAACAGAGCTTGAGATATGGTCCTGTCCAGTTTTTGTGATGTTTATTATTTAAAGAGTTTAAATTGTAGCGAGGGTTAACAAGTACCAAATTGCATTTCAATCGCCCCAACTGCTCTCACGATATTACATTTCAAAGTATATCCCCTTCAACTGTCTTGATACATATCCACAGTACAGAGTTTAGGTTTTGGTAAGATGTAGAGGAGGAGATTTACATACATTCTAAGTTTCATGTAAGTCGGTCCTGCCGTTCTCAATAAATTACATTTCAAAGTAGAGCTCCTGCAATTGTTTCGATGCTTACCTGCAATACAGGGTTTAGGTTTTTAATGTAGTGGAGGTTAACAGGTACCTATATACCAAGTTTCATTAAAATCGGTCAAGCCATTCTCAAGATATTAACATTTATGGTTTTACACCCCTCCATCATCCCTAAACAACCCTTTTCCACCCTTCAACAAAATTGAAAGCTAGAGGGTGTTAACAAGTACATGTATACCAAGTATCATTAAAATAAGCCCAGCTAATCTTAAGATTTTGATTTTTAAAGTATAGCTCCTTCAATTTTTGGATACTTTCCCGCAGTACAGAGTTTAAGTTTTTTAAATCGAAGCGGAGGTTAACAGAGACATACATACCAAATTTCATTAAAATCGGCCAATACGTTCTTCTGATATTGATTTTTAAAATTTTCACCCTCCATCATCCCCTAAACAACCCTTTTTCCAGCCTCCAACAAAATTGAAAGTAATAGGATGTCAACAAGTACCTACATACCAAGTTTCGTAAAAATCGGCTCAGCCGTTCTCGAGATATTAAAGTTTCTAGTTTTGGCGGCCATCTTGGATCGGCCATTGTGGTTAATATTTTAGTCGTGTGGGCAGATGTCCCATGCGCGCGCCTACACTACGTAGTAGGCGGATGCTGTTATCAGAATTGCTCTAGGACTTACCGTTTTCGAGATATTAGCGATTTTAGGAATATTTTTATTAAAAAGAGAAGAATAAGTAGAAAATTCGGAGATGGAAAGTTAAGGCGGTGGAAGGAAGGTGAGAGGGAGTCAACATAACATAAGAAGAAGAAAACTAGAACACATAACCGGCAGAAGGAGGAGTGAGGGAGAGGAAGGAAGGTAAGAACAACAGAGATCACAAGTGATAACAAGTGGAGTAGGGGTGACAGTGATTATAGCTGGCCAATCTTTTTTTTTGCAGTCCTTTGTATTTTAAATGTCTGTGACTATACTGTTTTGGATGTCCATGACTTTCTTCATTAACTGTCCATGAGCGTGACATAATGGCTCCATTATTCATAAATCAATGACTTTATTTTCTTTGGTCACGCTCTTTGGTTTTCAAGTTTAACCGTCCATGACGTAACGAGAATTTGGCGGGAAACAAGTGAGGTTAGAAAATTTGGCGTAAAACATGGGCGCCGCCATCTTGGGGGAGGGGCCTAATGACGTCACGAGTCACGTGACCAAAATTCTGGCTTCTGATTGGCTTGCTATATCGGGGGATCCCCTACTCCACTTGTTATCTCTTGTGATCTCTGTTGTTCTCACCTTCCTTCCTCTCCCTCACTCCTCCTTCTGCCGGTTATGTGTTCTAGTTTTCCTTTTCTTATGTTATGTTGACTCCCTCTCACCTTCCTTCCACCGCCTTAACCTTCCATCTCCGAATTTTCTTCTTATTCTTCTCTTTTTAGTAAAAATATTCCTAAAATCGCTAATATCTCGAAAACGGTAAGTCCTAGAGCAATTCTGATAACAGAATCCTTCTACTACGTAGCGTAGGCGCGCGCGTGGGACATCTGCCCACACGACTAAAATATTAACCACAATGGCCGATCCAAGATGGCCGCCAAAACTAGAAACTTTAATATCTCGAGAACGGCTGAGCCGATTTTTACGAAACTTGGTATGTAGGTACTTGTTAACATCCTCTTACTTTCAATTTTGTTGGAGGCTGGAAAAGGGGTTGTTTAGGGGATGATGGAGGGTGAAAATTTTAAAAATCAATATCATAAGAACGGCTTGGCCGATTTTAATGAAATTTGGTATGTATGTCTCTGTTAACCTCCGCTACGATTTAAAAAACTTAAACTCTGTACTGCGGGAGAGTATCCAAAAATTGAAGGAGCTATACTTTAAAAATCAAAATCTTAAGAACAGCTGGGCTTATTTTAATGATACTTGGTATACATGTACTTGTTAACACCCTCTAGCTTTCAATTTTGTTGAAGGGTGGAAAAGGGTTGTTTAGGGATGATGGAGGGGTGTAAAACCATAAATTTTAATATCTTGAGAATGGCTTGACCGATTTTAATGAAACTTGGTATATAGGTACCTGTTAACCTCCACTACATTAAAAACCTAAACCCTGTATTGCAGGTAAGCATCGAAACAATTGCAGGAGCTCTACTTTGAAATGTAATTTATTGAGAACGGCAGGACCGACTTACATGAAACTTGGAATGTATGTACATCTCCTCCTCTACAACTTACCAAAACCTAAACTCTGTACTGTGGATAAGTATCAAGACAGTTGAAGGGGATATACTTTGAAATGTAATATCGTGAGAGCAGTTGGGGCGATTGAAATGCAATTTGGTACTTGTTAACCCTCGCTACAATTTAAACTCTTTAAATAATAAACATCACAAAAACTGGACAGGACCATATCTCAAGCTCTGTTGTACTAGTTTTTTCAGGGTGTTTGCTTCTATTTGTTGTGTAAAATTAAGTGAGTAAAGGCTTGGTTTATTCAATATGGGTTAGGGGGAGAGTTTCGCTCCCCCGTACTTCCGGTATTGTTTTCTCTACATCATCCAATACCTCAGCTACTCTTAAATCATGCCACTGACATGGTTGAACAGTTTATACAAATACTCACATACAAGTAAACTAGCTCTGTGTTAAAATTAGCGAATAAAGACCAGGCTCGTTAAGAAAGATTGTTTGGGAATGAAAGTGCAAGGGGGGCGTTTCGCCCCCCTGTACTTCCAGTGTTGTTTTGCGGTGTTTTACGGATTGCGTGCTTTGTATCTTGATAAACCAAGATTTGAGCAGTCTCTTTAGTTCAGTTACAGTTGTCAAATACTTGCGATTGAAAAATATTAAACATACAAGAAGACTGGTTACAAACCAACACAAAATAAATTATACTTTGACTGACTGTTTAACGAGAAGTTACTTAAGGTAAAGGGGCCAAAACACCTCGCTTTGCTAAAATGGCTCTATGGCTATTTTTTAACTGTTACAATTAAGGTAATTATTGTTAAAATATGTTGAATTTTTAGCTGTTCTAATGGGATGTGTATCTGCCTTGTTTATTAGATAAATATACCAATAGCTGGATTTTAGCTGTTGTGTATGAGGTAGTGTATGTAAACTAAAGCAATACTTGTAATGTTAAGCTTATTTTAGTAGGATTAATTTGGGCAACTTTACACGTATTGAACTGTTTAGAAATCTCAAGGTAATATTAACTGAAAGAAGAGAAGAGGCTTGTAAAAACTAGCAGAAATGGACAGACAATAAAACTATACCCCCACTCCAAGGGGTGAACGAATCGTTCAGCCCTTTGATAACACTACACCGGAAGTAGGTGGGACCCAAAATGGGTCCCACTTGATAAGGATTTAAAGAGTTAGACCTTGTGGTACATCGAGTCCACTTTTTAAAAATTTTAAAATAATGTGTACAAAAAAAGAGACAGGTGACATTAGGGTATTTTGTAAAGTTAAACAAATACAGAGATTAGAGTTGTCTTTTTGTTGTAGTTGTATTTATTAAATCAGTTACTGAAAAACGCTGTTACGAAACACCAACAAAAAAGAAATATATCATTTTACTGAATTTACTAGTAAAAGCATTGTAACTAACACGAATATCGGAGAGTTGGCCATAAATTACACACCATGGGTACATATCAGAAGACGACCAACTATGAAATAAGATCTTTAGTATGGTAAATTATATGGTATTTTCTCCTCGGTAATTTATTTATGATTCCCATGAAACCGGGGGCAACATTTACCTTTGACGATGTAATTCCTTGGTCATATGCGTCCAAGTTTTCTAATGGAAGGCAAGACTTCACTTGTAACCCATCTTTTGAATGCTTTAGCTTCTGGTTTCAAGGAGCACAAAATAAGAGAATACAAACCAGATTCATTGATGAAGTTAGACTGATCTTGAAAGTTAAAGGGGGGGGCAGTCGACTGCCCCCCCTTCGCTTATTATGTTTAAAGCATTACACTTATCTTCCTCATCAACATTAACCCGCAATGCTTTTTTTGTATTTTGGTAATTAAGGATTTTAGCAACATCTTTTGCTTTGAACCAAGGATTATTTTCTCTGTCAAACAGGACAGAAACAGATTGATCATTAAAAATATAAGAGGTTAGGTGAGACATTTTATGTCAAGTATTGTGCAATAGTACAGATCAGAGCTACATTTAACTTGACCAAAACTTCTTAAATTCCTCGGCTATTTACTTTAGAGTCCGGTAAAAAATACTTTACCAGGGATTACATTTAACTTTACTGTAGTGTCTTTTTAAGTTTCCCGGTCAATTATGTCCAAGTCCGGTGAAGTTACTTTAACGGGGGCTACAATTAATTTGACCGTAGTGTTTTAAATTTCTCAGTCATTTACTCTTGCCTCCGCTGAAAGTACTTGGTCAGGAACTATATTTAACTTGACCAAAACTTCTTAAATTTCCCGGCCATTTACTTTAGATTCCGGTAAAAATACTTTACCGGGAGAATATTTTGTTTAGACTGTAATGTTTTCCGTCAAATATTTATAACCTCAGTGAAATAATTTTGAAAGCTCACGTTTCCACACCACGGTAAGCCTTTAGGCTAGGCCGTAGGAGCGTCGGCGCGTTCTTTTTGGTTACCCAGAGCTTCCCCTGGAGGCCTAACCTCTGGGGTGAGAGGCCCCAACCATCGCCTCTCACAGTGGTAGCCACTCCATAACAAAATGCTACCTCCTTTTATTTTTTATTTTATTTTATTTTTTACAAGTCCCACCGTGCGGACTGTTCCAAGGAGTAACCTGGGTGTTAGCCCGGCACCTCAATCTACTAAGCCCTTCATCACACATTCAGGTTTACGGGGCTTTTCGTCACCCGCGCCAGTGACCTTCATTCAGGTTTACGGGGCTTTTCGTCACCCGCGCCAGGGACCTTCATTCACAAACACATACACACAGTGGGAACTTGTGATTTTAAAGAAAAATTTACATTTAAATTGAACTTTCATCTTTCATATTTGTGTAAGTAAGGTTAAACTTCTCCGGCAACAGACTTCTTACTAACCGTCTTGCTTCAGGAGTAGTTGATCTTAACATCAAAGAACATAATCCGACTTCGTTTATGAAAACCGTTGTTTTCTCAATCGGTCCAACGCCCTGTTTTTGATCGTCAGAAAAACTCCCAACAGTTAATTTATCACTGTCATCTACATGTTTCCGAACTGCACTCCAGCAATTGACATGCTTAAGAGCAGACGCTACGTCCTTAGCTTTAAACCATGGTTTCCTTCATTATCAAACAGAACCAATACCGGTTTGTTATTAAATGTATATAACTTGGCAGCCATGTCACAATTTACTCAATAGTACAGGCAAAAGGAGCGCAGAAGAACGTCTGATCAGGACCACGTCTTGGAGCAGAATGATGTAACTGTACTAGTGACAAGAGGTATATACATGAGAACTGCCGTAATACTACTACGTAGGTGAAAGGTATTACCTTCATTGAAGGTAGCCACTTGGAATTGAGACAAGTGATACCTCAAGACGTAAAACACCAGATACTTTCTCAACGTTACAAAATATTTGTTCAAAGTGATCATCAAAAACTGTCGGTGTTAGTTTTGCTAAAGGCATGAATGGTATATTTCCTGAAGTATCAGCGTGCTTTATTGATACTCCGATGTAGGTGTTTGATGAGGAGTTCTCCGTTATTTTATCTACTATGTACTCCGAGAACATCAAAGGCCATTCTAATACGTCTATTGGCCCAGTAAGAAAGAACTCATACTCTGAGCATGTAATGCGAAATTTATAATTTTCATTTAACTTTCTCTTAGATATAAACTTCAAAAACACCCCTTGAATAAGGAGTGTATTATTTTCAGCAGACATTCTACAAGGAGAGACAAACAGTAACAGCACAGGCACGTCTGTTCAGTACCGCGTCTCAGAGCAGAATGAGGTAATATAGCTGATTTTTAGAGGTATATGCGCTCAGTACCCGTGTGAGTGACAGCTCTTTTAAGCAAATCTTTGTTTTTTAAAGCCGAAAGGCAAGGTATCGTGATCATCAATAAATTTTCTCTTGGGTCCTGTAATTTTAAACTTTTTAATTTCACTTACTGTAACGACTTCTCGTCTCTTTGTTCTCCTGATTCTACTCTCTTCAATTTCTAGTATTTCAGCAGCTTCACTAAGGACCATATTTTTTAATTGTTCAAAATTTAATGTTTCGGAGGTCTTTAGGTTGAGGGTGAGGACCTTGATTTTGCACACAGTATGTTGTTTTTGTTTTTTGGTTGACCAAACAAGGTACGCGTAATTCTTTGGTCCTCCAGAAACAAACTCTACGATATAAGAGCTGGGCCCGTACTCGTCTACTAACTCATCGGTCATCTCGCCGAGGTAGTCTCCCGTAGGGAAACTGTAGAATCCTCCCCGGTAGAAATATATACAGCTATCTGTGTCATAATACAAGACTTGGCCTCCAAGAGCATCCAAGTGTTCATACAATTAGTCTCGCCTGGGCAGTAGTGTAGGCCGCAATTACAACATTTACAGTTTTTAGAGCCTCATCAACATCATCATCCATCAACATTCTGCCAATTAACTAATAAAACCTCTTGGTTAATTACTTCAACAAACTTTACTTTTGTTCCTGGTTGAGTTAACGATTTGAAAAATTCTTTAGAGTCTCTCACGATTGAAGTTTTTGTCATGTTTTCGCGTTGACCAAACTTGCCCCAGAATGAATTTAACATTAATTTAGCTACTGACCTGAGTCCTCCATTTGTAGCAATTTTGTCTTTCTCCATTTGAATACCCTCACGCTCAAAGAAATCAGAAACATACTTGTCTTTATCTTCTTCTGTTTTACACCAAGCGGGATACCCTGAGGCTTCCTGCTTTACTTTCAAGAATTTATTAATAAAATCGGTAAAAAGTCCACCTTTCTCTTATGTTGATACCTCGTACTCCCACAACTCGTACATGTCCAAAATCACATAGCCTTTTTCTACAGCTTTTTTAATTTCATCCATGGTCCATGTTCCTGCCATTACCCTTTCCTCACTATCATGAAAACATTCCCCTTGGTTTAGAGTCTCCCCACAGGTTCTACACAACACAAACATCAATTTATTATTCATTTTAGCGGGGAGTACGGGATGATACAAGTTGTAAGGAGGTAGAATCTTACATTTTAACAAGCCCTCTACCTCAAGACCCCTCTCTCGGCACTCATGTCCAACATAAATAGTAGGGTGTCCAACGGGATACTTACAATATTTATTTACATATGGATAGAGGGAACAGACATCAACATACTGAATTGTTTCTCCCTCTTCACATTTACAGTACGTTTTAGTATTACCCGTTCTACCTCCAAAGAAGGAAACTCTAGGATTAAGTGGAAGTGCGTTTAGAATGGACAGTTGGTTCAGGTGATTTAATTTGTTGTCCTTCTTCAATTTCTTAAACTCACACTCCCACATCTCTACAACGTCATAGCTATTAAATTTGGAAATTTTGGACTTGGTTCTCTCGTAACGGAGATGCAAACTGTCTGAGGGATCCTCCGGCAGAGATTCTTCTCTGCCGTATTGTTAATATTTCGGGCAACCGTGCCAGTAACAACCGTGAAACTCGTAAATTCTCTCACCGTCAAACCCATCTACTTTCATTCCTTTAATCTTTACTTCTTTACCCCGGCCTGCATGTCGAATCTTTACTCCACGTTTCTCCTCCTCCCATGTTAACCACTGTAAAGCAATGGCTGACTGATTGTCTGCAAGTCGGTACCCTGATTTTGGTATAAGTCCAATAGTATTTTCTTTTAAGAAGTTACGGCGGAAGGCCAAGTTACACGCACTGGCTATTGTGATAGCTTCGAGAAAAGGATCAACATTACACTGTTCAAGAAGTAAGGCTCTAAATTTTATACACGCTTGGGCTAGGATTTCTACGTCAGAGATACAGTACTCCAGGATTTCCTTTTTAAAATCAAACACGTAATCTTCAGCGACTCGTTCGTCATACCATATCTCAAAATCATCGTGTTTCTTTTCAAACATAGATTCGGGGCAATAGTTTTTTTTTGTCGGGCATCGGGCATACATAATTTTGGTTTGCCAATGTATTGAAAAGATGCGGGAAGTAGCCCTTCTTTTTCTCGGGAGGCAGGTCAAATGCTTTAGGGAGCGCAGAGAGGGCCATGGGAAAGTAGCTAAGTGAGTCCACAAACCTTACGTTGGCTACTTCAATCAAAATAGCTTTAGTTCCCCGAACGAGTTATTTTTGGGGTAAATTTAGTTTCTTCCATGATGTACTGTAGAATGAATTGGAAATCAAAACCTTGCCCGTTGTGGGCAATTACACACACATCTTTAAATTTTTTCCGAATGTCCATTACATAGTCCATAAACTGTTTTACCGGTTCTTTTTCAAATACCCTTTGCCGTTCCGAGCAAGTTTCACACTCACCCCCATTAATACATTTAAAGCAGTACTGTTGAGAAACGCACAAGTTGACTTTATGAACTTTATGTTGAGAGTCTGAGGGAAGTGACTCATCCTGCCTTGTTTCCAAGTCAAAGAAAATAAACAAAAAATCACGGTTCTTCGGTGTTCTCCTATCTACCCTCATGAAACACTGATGCGCGGGGTCCTTGAACGCTTCACAGGGTTTACAGTAAACTTCTCCGCATACATGAGCTGTCTTACGTTTTTTGTATAAATCATTTTCTTACAGTCACGGCAGAGTTTTAAAGTTTTACAAACTTGCCCTTGATGGGCTATTAAACACCGCTCGTTTTTGAAGAAGCGACAGCAAAAACGGCATGTGATGCCTCCGTGTTCTAGTTTACAGGGCGGGGAGATGGTATGACAGGACGAGCATCTGTTAGAGCAACGATGCTCATGTCTGTTGCTATAGGGAATATGACAGGCTTCACAAAAGAAATTACTAACAAACGTGGCAGTCAGACTAGTGATTACATTATAATGGCCGTTATGAAAGAGCAAGTTAATTTTGAATTTAGCGTCTTCATTACCTCCCTCAAAGTAAACATCCCGGCCTTTTTTGTCGTAGTTGTAGACGGTAATTTTGTATTTTTTAAGATGGGACTGGAATTTTTCAAGCTCAGGGATGCCGGCGCCCTCCTCCGGCATTTCTACACGGGCTTTTGCTATGAGCTTATTAGCTCTGAAAGTTTGTCTTTTCCCCTTGTCTTTTCGAATAGCGTAGATCTGAGGATCATTTTTTGCTTACGCTTTGCCCACTACCAACGCTCTAGCCAGGCATAAATTGTATTATTAATTACTACAATACCCTTCCTAGCATAACATTCTTCATCAAATGTATTATAAAAGTCGGGTCTTACCCTCCCAGAACCCACTGGAACGTTATCCGTGCTACATCTACTTTAAACGTGTCTGTAGATTTAATAGATTCTGAATTTGACTGAACAATGCCCCCGAAAATCTCCCAATGGTCGTCACCGGTAATTTCTGAGACAGGCCTCAAATCTACGTAACCCGGTTCTTTACTTTTTAAGTTTATAGACTGTAATTTAAACCCAAGATAATCGGTAGGTTCAGCGTCGGCTTTGGATGCCTCTACAATTTGATTAAAACCTTTTCTTAGCCAATCAAACTCAGAGATGCCCCTCGGAGGTTTAGTAAATTTAAAAATAGTATTAGTCCCGTAAAGTCTGAATTTTTTAACATACGTTTGAGCGGTACTAAGTAATTGTACCGGATTTTGAGGGTCGTTTTTAGAAACTTCCATTCTTTAACACAGAATTAAATACTTAAAACAAGCTAAACTGTGCTAACGCTTAAATCAGCAAGTACCCCGAACAGAGTCAAGCTCACGAGGATATAACTGAATTACGCAGAATCAATAATAATCTGTGCAAGAGAATACTTACGCAAGAGCAGCACAAAACACGTCTGGTCAGCGTCACGACTGAAATCAGACTGAGGTAATGGAGTCGGTCGTTATATATATATATAGTGAGCGGAACTGTTAATTTTTCACTGTGGGAATGGGGATGGGAATGGAATGGGTATTGTTGGACCTGTTACTTTTTTTGGAAGGTTACTTTTGGAACTGTTACTTTGTAGCAGTCTTCATTTATATTAAAAGAACAAGATAGATGATGTAACTGTAACTCTTGGAACTGATACTTTAAAATCACTGATCAAGTTCTCTAAAAGAACAGTTACAGAGGATCTACAAAAGAGCACAGTACCTCTGTATTACTGCGCAAGTCAGAAAAACACTAACACACAAACTACACAAGTCAAACCAGAACTACAGTTTACCGAAAGTCAGAAAACAACTCTAATGAAGGTAGCAAACACTACTCTAACCAAAACTACATTAAAGAACAAGAATGGAAAAGGAGATTACTGTTATTCAGCACATACAAACACAACACTACACTTGACACAAGGAAGTGAGGTTAGGAAAAGTGAGGTTATGTTAGTCAATACATACAAACACAACACAGATCTTGACACAAGGAAGTGAGGTTATGGTAACTCTCGAAGGTTACTGGAGGTGAGGTTATGTTAGTCAACACAACACTACCCAGTAAAATAGAGACGGTGAAGTTACTGTACGCTGGCATTTCATACTACGCACTTAACACAGAAAAGTCAAACACGAACAAAACACTCGCGTGGGAACACTTAAGATTGAGGTTAGGAAAAGTAGGGTTATCTTCGCCAAGCGCAGCAAACGGAGCATAAACACGTCTGTTCGAAACGAAAGTTGGGAGCAGAGAGAGAGAATGCGCGGCAAGAGAGCAGGTATTGTGGTGGGAGAAACGTCTGGACCAATCAGAGCGCAGGACGCCTAATTACAGCCAATAAAATACATCTTTATGTCAACCAATCACAGAGCAGTATTTTAACAGGTTATAGCGAGTTTGCTGACAGACACTTGTTGCGGATGTTGTGATTAGATACGCAGAAGGAAGTGAGATTAGATACGCAGAAGGAAGTGGAGGAGACAGAAGGACACGAGGGTTAAGTAATTACAAAAAAAATGGTAGATAATTAAACACAGAGGGTCTGCTCGTTAACCACAGAGGGTTAGATAATCAACCACAGAGGGTAGTAAAAGAAAGACAGAGGGTAGTTATTACACCATAATTCCATTCCTCATAAGAGCCCATGTTATTCTATTCTCCATAAGAGTCCATGTTAATCTATTCTCCATAAGAGTCCGTGTTATTCTATTCTCCATAAGGCCCTATGTTAGACCCAAAGCGCGCGGCCTTACTACTATTCATTCTCAATAAGAATAACATAAGGGCTGAGTACGTAGGTTTGCTGCAACGAGGAAGATAATAAATGAGTTTTTTTTGCAATTATCAATATAACTGAACCAGGTGAAGGTACAGACTAAGTTTTATTAATTTAGGTTCATAACTAAGGGTTCAAAAATCTTTACTTATTCTCCATATGAATAACATGGGGGCCGAGTGTCCAGGTTTGCTGCTACGAGGAAAATCGATAAAAAATTGTTTTTGTGCAAATATAAAAAGTTTAATCAATGTTATACATTCATAAATAATTGAGATATCAAATTTGATTTATTCTCCATAAGGATAACATTGGACAACGTACTGTGTTTAGCACTTTGAATATCTCTGCAACGGTTGGATGTAGAACCACAAATAAAAAACCAAAATAATTTGTTTGTAGAGCTAAACTTATTGGCAAAAAGACATGTGAAGTTTTTAGTAAAATTATCTAAGGAAAATCTAAAAAGCTTTTGTCTTATAAGATTAACATGGAAAATGTTACGGACACGTTTTTTGACTTTTCTCCACAACCACTTAACCTAGGTTAATGATTCAAAATATTAGATTATTTTTTATTTAAGCTCAATAAAATTACTATAACCAAATTTGAGTTTTTTTTTAAATTGTAGGATAAAAGATGTAAAAAATTGATTTTTGGTGAATTGTAAACCCTCATAAAACCCCATTCCCCCAGTCCGATCGATCTGGTCAAAGTCATAAATGTTACTCTCTACATTTGTGCTAAATTTGATCAAAATCGGGAATTTCTTTTAAATGTTATCGAGGTAACGGACACACACATATAGGTATACATAATTCTCCCAAAACATGTTCAGGGGGTCAAGTTAGGAACTATGGTGGTCCCGGGCTTAAGTGTCACCGTGCGAGTGATGCTAATAGTTCACTTTTCCATATGAAATTCACTAATAAAAGCTCCTTTTGGCCTTTGTTTAGTAACACACGTTGAATACAAAACTTGCACTGTACACGTTCAAATTAGTTCCTAATTCACATGAATAAATATCTTTCCTCTCTAAATTATAAGTGGGGAGACCAAATCTTTGAAGCACATGGGTGAAAGGACCCCCGTCATTTACATACCTTTTAAATGGTAAATCTTGCAAAATATTTCACTGGTGGTAACGAGATTTGCGCAAGGGAGAGCAGTTTCCACGTCAAAGATTGGATTTGCATTTCAATTCAGTCTGATTCATTATTATAAAGGATGTCTCTGAAAACAAATATGCCATGGTGAAGTATGGATCAAACTTGAGTGCACTTAAATAACAGCTTTAGTTAGTGTATAAATAAGAAGTCTAACCTCCGTTATGAGGTTATATTTGATGGAAATAATCTCGTTCTTGTTTTCTCTCCTCACTAACTACTATAATTTAATTCTTAGGAAACCAAAACTTCATTTAATATTTTGTGAAAGTTTATTTGTAAATTGGTATTTTACCTTAGCTCGAATATTTAATTTCACTCCTTAACGTGGATTATTATATGAAAATACAATATAAGTAATAGAAGCAACCCTGAAACTTAATAATAACTTAACTGCAATTAAAATAAACGAGAGTTCTTTTTTTGTGAAGTTAAAAAACTAAGTTATTAAAAGTTTCTACCTTTTTGGTCCAACGAAATCTGAAAGTACGGTGGATTTTATGAGGCACAGTTTGAATTTGATTAACCTGGTGAGTAAAATTGTAAACATTAAACTATGATTGTTAACCAATCTGAAATGTACCTGAGGAATTATCCGAAAGATTTCATCTTTATTTGTTAAAACTTGTTATTTTAGTAGGGGTGTACAGCCGGTTCTCGACCACCTTCGCAGTGTGAGGAGCATGAGGAGCAGGGTGACCTTGACCTTTGACCTTGACTAACCCGTCACGTGACCCCCCGTGACGTCATCCCCCCGTCACGTGACTCCCCCGTGACGCAATCCCCCATTCCTATCATTTCATTATTTCCAATTTTGTTTGTTTTATTTTATTCTTTTTAATTTTTTATTGTTTATTTTTTGGGACATAGGGAACATTTATTAAATTAACATAATTATAAAAAAGTTATTCTTCATTATTAGCCTCGCGCTCTTGTTCTTCCCCGCAGTCTAATTCAGTTTCCAACTCGCGCAGCCTGGCCATGTCGGATATGAACCACCGCCAATGAGTCTCGTTTTGCGGCTCGACCACCCACACTCTGTTGACATCGTCCTGAAGCTCCTCCAACTCCAAGTACACCTGTCGCGCAGTCCTCGGAGGTTGGGGGCCCTCGGATGTCTCCGACTGGGGTGATGGCGGCGGCGATGGAGACGGTGTGGGCTGAGGCGATGGAGGAGGCCACTGTAGCCCGCTCGGTCCTGGCTAAGGCGATGGAGGAGGCCGCTGCAGCCCGCTCGGCCCGGCTCCATCTCTTCCTGCTCCCGTATCTGTTGGGCAAACGCTCGTTCTAGCTGAGCCTCTTGCTCCAACTGATCTACAAACTCTGCACTTTTAATCGCAAACTCGTAGTCGTAGTCCGTCACATCATCCTCCCACGGAGCAGCCATGCTAACGACTGAAGAGCGCGAGTCTGTTTGCGTAGGAGATTAATGGGACTTGTTATTGTTGAGAAAATTCCCCAGTAAACATATTTAGAAAGTTCCTTTCCATGACGGCACCCCCCATTATGTCACCCCCCGTCACGTCATCCCCCCGTTACTTTCCTTGTTTACCGCTGGCTTTTTCCCTTACGTGCTATTTACTTTCCTTGTTTGTCGTCGGGTTGTCATCATTACATGATGTTTACCACGCACGCCTTTGTTTTGTTTTCACCTCGTTTGCTCCTCTCTTGCCTTCAGTTAACGGTCGAGAGTCGCAGCACCGTGACCTCTGACAGCAGCAGCGATACCGAGCGGGTTGAAGTGAGTGTTGGTGCGGAGGGAAAGACTGTGAAAGTTGGGCGTGTGAAGCCTGTGTTGAGACCACTGGAGTATGAGTACGAGTAGAGGAAGCGCGTCCGGTGAATTGATAAGAATTTCACAGCGGAGTGCGTTCCGAGTATCCACTACGACTTGGAAAAGTACGAGAGCAACTTGCTGTGGAGAGCGGAGCGGGACAAGAACATTCATACCTTTCCGCGTGATGATTACGAGATGTGGGTGGTAGAGGAGGGCAGAAGGTACCTCGAGGAGGACTTTCCATTCGAGGAGTACTGGGCATGGATCCGGTATGAACAGCAGTATTTGCTAGTGGTGAACGATTGGAATAAATACGGGGAAGTTTATACGTTAAATACTTTTTTGTAAAAAAAATTACAAGAACTTAAAATAAATATTAAATAAAGTAAAAAAGTTACACAAAACCCTCCTCCACATGACGTCACCCTCTCCATTATACCCCGAGGCAAGTGCTTGTTTACTTGTGGTTTCCCGCACACAGACTAATGCTATTTAATGAGCTGAGCCTAATGACCCTCCTCAGTTGATCTGTGAATGTGCTATCGAGTGCCCACTAGTGAGCTCTTCACCAGTGACTTCTTCCTCCTTCGATTACCTTCAATACTTAAACGTAAGTAGAAATATATTATTGAATAAACCATTTTAATTTTCTTTTACTTAGTATGTACCCTCAACTCTTTATTCACTGATGAAATTTAATTAAACCCTGTTTTAAAAGAGTTCTATATTAAATGTATTAGGTCTTTCCAACGAATGATAATTTCTAGTTAACTGATTTTGAACCTGACATTATAATGTGTAAGACATACATAAATAAGTGGACCTATTCTGAGCGTATCATGGTTGTTTCCTTTTAATATTTTTATTTTTACATTCCTCTCGAAAGTTACTTACCGTATCCGTTGTTGTTGTAGATGAACAACCAACATTTGTGTGAGGTTTGCGGTCGCATCTTCAGCCTGTTCAGAAACCTGAGGAGGCATACAGAGTCTGCCCACAACGACAGACGCCATGACTGCAACGTCTGTGGTAGACGCTTTACACGAAAGGACAACCTCAACCGTCACACCACTACTGTCCACCAACAGCCCGTGGAGGAACTCCGAGGTTAGTAACTATAATCTACAGACTACCTTTTTATAAAAATACTTCTTTTAATTAATATTTAATAAATTTAACTTTAAAAATTCTCATAATAAATTGTGTTAAGTGTCAATTCCATCCATCCATCCCCCCTACGTCATCCCCCCCATTACGTCATCCCCCATTACGTCATCCCCCCAATTACGTCATCCACCCCCACCGAATATTATGTTCTTCCTATCGTTTTATCAGTGGAGTAATTGCCATAATTTGTTGTAGGCGGTGAGTTGGAGGCCCGCGCAGCCAGGTTCCGCTGCACCTTCTGCGACAGGGAGTTCATGCGCCACCACAACCGGGAGCGCCACCAGACGCGCGGCTGCCCCGTCATGTTGAACCTCGTCCTAGACCACTTCGGGCCGCTACCATCGCCTAGCTCGGAGCCTCAAACCGGGGCCCAGCGCCGAGCCTCGACCGGGGCCCAGCGCGGAGCCACAACCAGGACCCAGCAGGGAGCCGCAACCGGGACCCATCAGGGAGCCACAACCGGGGCCTAGTGAGGAGCCAATGGAGGGTGCCGGTCTCCCCGCGTTCCAGCTCGTGCATCAAGCCTTCCGCAGACGCCTCCTCACCTTTCGACTGTCTCAACCGATGGACGCCTTGCTGACTGTCGAGGAGGCACTGGTCTTCCTATTCCAGGAGGTCTTTGATCTTTTGACCGACGTGAGGAGCAGACATCCTAGCATCAATGTGAAGATGGTCCTGGAGTGCGAGTTCACCAACATCCACGGGGCCACCTGTCTGCGTTCCTTCAATACCGTCAATGTCCCGTTGACCGAGGCTTCTGACTTGGAGGATTTCCTATCGGCGGCCTTCACCATGATCATGAACAAGAAGGAGTAGTGCGAGTTGGTGGGCAGCGGTTGGACCTACCTGCGTATACGCGACCTGGAGATCCGCGTGAACGAGTACACGCCGCTCAGAGGCAGAGTGTTTATTCCTTTGCCAAAGGCCATCAACGCTACACACGCAGTCATCAATGTCCAGAACGACGATGACATGTGCTTCATGTACGCGATCCTGTCCGCGTTCATCCCGGAGCATCAGCAGAGACCCACAAGGCACACCTTGGACATCATCGCCCGGTACGACTGGACCGACCTGCGCTTCCCCGTCACACTGAAGGACATCAAGGCTTTCGAGCGCAAGAACGCCATCAGCGTGAACGTCTACGGGATCAAGCGCGTGTTGGTGGGGAGACGGCCTGGTGGGGCACCCGAGTTCAGGGACAAGGTATACCCGTTGAAGATATGCAGGCGGGAGCTCCAGGACCATCGAGACCTGTTGTACGTGACAACCGAGGGTAACAGCCTTTACGCGTTCATCAGGAACCTCAGCCGGTTAGTCCGCCCCCAGCTCATCAACCACGACCACAGGATCTACATCTGCAAGCGGTGTTTCGCCTACTTCGACAACCAGCCCAACAAGCTCGGGCTGACGGGCGCTCAGCGCTTGGAGGAGCACAGGAGTTACTGCTACGCCAAGGCTCCTCTCCGCTTAGACATGCCGAAGAAGGAGAAGATCCGGTTCACGCATCCCGATTACACCCGGTGAGAGAGGTTCTGCATCTGCGCGGACTTCGAGTGCTCCTTTCAGCCTGTCGCCGACAACCCCACGGAACCGCCACCCGGCACCAGACCCCTGCGTATGCACGTCCCGTACGCCTTCGCCTACCAGATCGTGGACTCGCTGGGGCTGGAGGAGTTTGAACCCCGGGTCAACTTCGGAGCCGACGCGTCCAAGGTGTTTATGGAGAGGCTCAAGATGGACGTGTTGAACTTGTGGGAGTTCCTGTTCAACATGAGAGCTCTGCACCCTTCCCTGACCCGGCAGGAGATGGACGAGTACCTGGCGGCGACTAACTGCTACCTCTGCGGCGAGGAGTTTACCAAGCAGGACGTCAAGGTGCGGGACCACAACCATGCTCCACCATAAGAGTTCCGAGGATCGGCGCACCGCTCGTGCAACCTGCGGTACAGGGAGCAGCGGGTCATCAACTGTTACTTCCACAACCTGTCCAACTACGACGCCCACTTCGTAGTGTGGGAGCTGGCCATCGACCCCGGTGATGTGGACGTGATGGCGCACACGGAGGAGCGCTATATCACTTTCATCAAGCGATTCCACTTTGGCCAACCCGAGGACCAACAACGACAGTCGTCTTTTTCGGTGCGGTTCCTGGACACCTACAGTAGTGGGGCATTGTAGGTTTTGGCTCACTTGATTGACAGCTTCCGGTCACGTGACCGGAAGCGCTGAGTCATTAAACACGACATCTGAGGCTGAGCCAGTGACGTAGGCGGTTTTGTGACGTAATGAGGGAAAGTTCAAGGTCACGGGGAGGGTGTTTTAAAAAAGTACTACCTCGCACGCGTAAAATCCGATTGTGATTCGATAGTTTTCATTCGATAAAAAAATCGAATGAAAACAATTGAATGAAGCAATCGAATGATACGAGTGCGAGGTAGTACTATTTACATTTATTACTTTAATTTTTACATTTCTTTTTATTTACAATAAGGTATGTTTACAATAATTTATGTTTACAATAGTTCCCCGTTGTTCGTCGTCATCGATGTTGTTGTTCCTGAGTCGCGGCCATCACTTCGTTTCCTGATGAAAGGCGGTAGATACTTTGATTCCTGCGCAGAGTCTATGTTGTTTGTTGCGATCAGTTCTAAAGATAAACTGTAGCCATTCGCTAGGAGAAGTCTTAACTCTTCTTTAAAAACCTCCAGGTCCGTAGAAGTTGATATATAAATAGAGTCATAATAAATACATCGAATCTTGAGTGACATGACAATATTATTTTGTGAAGAGCGCGGAGAGAGGATGATGTTCACCGGTCGAGAGCTGGAGGTGTACTGACTATTCACAAGCTAGCGTTGTAGTCGTACTAAATGGTGGGGGTAAAAGTGTGGTGGGGTGGAGCAGATGGCGGATGGCAGATGGCAGGCGGCAGATGGCAGGTGGCAGGCGGCAGGTGGCAAGTGCGCGGCAGATGGTAGATGGCGCGGGGAGGAAGACTTTGAATAAAATATCCATTAGTTAAAACCCATCAAAGTATTTGCGGATCCATGTGCACCGCGCAAAAGTTGGACTGCTCATCGAAGTTCTTTCTCTTGTTTGGTAACCAGCCGAAAATCCGCTTCCATTTCATCCTCCTGCTCTGGACATTGAGGCTGCGCACACCACCTTTTGCAGGCATAATCATACGCGTCCTTATATTCCTCCAGGACATGTTCATATGTCCTAGGCTGCTGGGATGCAGTTTGCATCGCCGCTCCTTGCTCAACCTCGGTAGCCTCAAGAGTTGCTACCAACTCCTTCTCACTAATCACATCTCCCCAAATAATGTTATTACCGCTGCTAATGGTATTGCTTGTTGGCTGCTGGGATGTAGTTTGCTCAACCTCGGTAGCGTCAAGTGTTGCTATCAACTCCTCCTCACAAACCGCATCTCCCCAAATATTGTCGTTGACGCTGCTCATGGTGTCGCTTGTTCCAATGTCTGTATAGAAATGCAGCGTTTGAGCGTAGGTTAGGTACTCGACCCTTCCCCCACCACACCACTTCCCCCACCAATATTTCACATCGCGCACTAACTAGCGTACACGCATTAGTTAGGGTCTGACTCTTACACTGTCAAGACCGTAGCTCCTTAACTAAAAACTTCAATTAATTTGTCCCAACACTGTATGTGTATAAATATTACAGACACTATGATCTAAACTAGTGCATGTTTCCATGTGTTGCTTCTTATGCAGCAGACAACTGGTTAAGACTGTTCCAACCTTGGCTATTCTACGATGGAACCGCTCACTGTCCGCTAAAAGCGTAGACATTCTATCTTCATCGTCAGAGAAGTAGAAGGTGGTGGCAAGCGGGGTACTGAAGGACACCTTACTCATATTCCTGTAAAATTGGGACATGCTCAGACGTTAACACAAACTATATAGGTAGATGTTCATCCGACAAGAGCTGGAAGTATAATGATGTAGCGCTAGCGAGTAGGATAGACACCTATCCCCACCACAACGTTACCTTGTCCTTCAAACAGTTGTTTTTCGCTATGTCAGTGGAGTACCCACTCGATATACTTTCAGCCCAAAATAAATAAGTTATTTAGGTTTAACCTTCAAAATAGTGTATTTTTGCTGTTGCTGCTATACCCTTGGTCGGATCTGAATTCTGATTGCACCGTCTTGTTCGTCTTGCTAGGCCGCGTTAGTAGAGTACCCACATGACATACTTTGGATAAAGTTTAACCCCCCCCCCCCAAATATATATATGGGGGGGGTCGATGACCCTTCGATGTCATTGAACCCTTGACGGTGGAGTAGTGACACCTTCAAGGTCAACTGGAGACTAACATAAGTCTCCTGCCTATATAAAGGCGAGGTCCCTAACTTGAAATGCATAGGGTGGTCCTGAAAAGAACCGTTTGGGTCGTCCTGGAAGAGATGCTTGGGAGGAGAAAAGGTGGAGAAGCTGAGTTTATTTTAAAAGCCAATGATTTCCTCTACCTTCTTTTCTGACGAAGTACAATGACTTGCCGTGTGGAATTAAAGGAGGTGGTGGTGGAAGAGTCCGCGGCAAATGTACCTTCACGTGACCTTGATTTTGAAAAAATAAATAAGCTCCTTCAGTCACCCTTGCCACAAATTCATATTCCGCATTCAGTTTTAGCTGTTTGAATTTTGCTGATACAAAAGTCAAGGGCGTGACTAGCTCATCCTCTTGTATCACCTTGGTCAGCTCCAAGACCTCATCGACGGTAGGCGGTGGAGTCGATGGTCGAGGTGGAGTCGATGGTCGAGGTGGAGTCGATGGTTGAGGTGGAGTCGATGGTCGAGGTGGAGTCGAAGGTAGAGGGTCGGCTGTCGAAGTTGAAGGTTTAGACTCAAAGTATAGCGGATGATTTTTGAAATTTGCTTTTATTTTTGATCGAAACGAACTTGGCTTCTTAAAACCACTCCTCTTCTCCACTGTTCTCCTCAAAGACTCCTTCAGGCGACGCAGCTTGTCAGGGGTAACTGGAGACGACATTGTAAAACGTGCTTCCAGTGCTCGAGACAAAGCCAGAATGAGCTTGCCGACGGAGTAACACAGCGAAATGGAGAAGGGGAAACCAGTCACCGTCTGGGAATGCAGCTGGGTACGGAGTAACACAGCGAAATGGAGAAGGGGGAAACCAGTCGCCGTTTGGGAATACAGCTGTGGTCGGGCCGCTTGTCTTAACTGTCAATGACCGCTTGAGGTCAGACAGGTACTAAACCAGTCGTGCAATTAACGGCGAATATTCCACTCTGATACGAGACAGCGGGAAGATAATCCACTCCGTATCGACGGCTACGGTCTTGGGGTGTTAATAAATAAAAGGTTATTTATTAACCTTTTATTATATCATATCATTATTTTATTATATTATATTATATCATTTTGTAGATCTCAAAGAGTATAATATTTTGGCTTCACCTTTAAGGGGAACAACATGTTAAGTCACATTGTACAGCTTTTTAAAATAATAGAAAACAGGGGAAAAACCTGATGAGTCCAGCAAAATCACGGGAACAACCTGTCAAGTCCATTTTATTTTGTTACTTATAGTGCTGCTGTCTTTGTTGTATTGGCTAACCTGATGTTGTTTACAGTACGAAACAAGCGTGCAGCTAATTGTTTAGAGGTTAGAGCGTTATTAGTGCCTAATGTTTTAGTGATTTTAGTGATTTTTACACCATGGCAGTGGCTGATAGTGATTGTGAAGGTGAAAGAACGATTAAAATTAAAACGATTAAACGATTAAAATAAAGCTCAAGAGTTTTACACAAACTTACCATATAAATAACTTAATCACCATCAGTATGTAAATAAATTTCAGTTCTTTCTGAATATTTCCTGATTATTTACAATACCTCATCATAATAACAGGGAAAAAATATGTAAGACCAATGGACTTACCATGTTCTTCCCCAGTAAACCATGTACTTAGGCTAATAAAGTTAAAATAATACTGTACATGTTGACAAAAACTTGTTTTTTTTTTAGACTATATGGTTTATATGGTTTCGTCTACCGGGCGACGCGATAAAATCGTACACTTGCACTATTCATAAGCTTTCGTTTCACAGGCTACGGAACAAACTTAATGCGTTTTAGGACCGATGATTGGACAAAGGATTAGACAGAGCGGTAAGGCCCGACAGGGTAGGCAACTATTAAAAACTGTAATTCCTCAAAAGTCACGTCGCCTGGGAGACGAATGCTTATGAATCTAGGGTTAATAATGAACAAGGCCACAGTTTTATGTAAATTTATAAACAATTTGTGCAATAACTTTAACCCTATAATAGATATAAACATTAAAACAGCTCTCCTGAAAAATCTGTAAAATGGGACTTATCAGTTTTTTCCCCTGTGGTCTTCGTCTATAATTGTGAGTATTTTCCCTTGTATTTTTGGGAGGTTAATTAATAATATGTTCCGGTTATCAGGATTATTGTCTATAACTGTGAGTATTTTCCCTTTGACTTACTGACGGGGACTTGTTAAAATTGACTTCCTTTCGATGTCATTGTCCGCTTGAGGTCAGACAGGTGGAGCAGGGGGGTTCCCCCACCATTGGCCGTCGCCTTTATAAGTGGGAGCAGTCCGCAGTCTCTTCGCAGTTGCTTGCCACCCGCTGTTTGTGTCTAAGCACCAGCAGGTTGCGCTCTGCCAGCGTAGGTATGTTAATTGTGCGTTGGGCCCGACGTGCACTTAACATACCATGCGCATTTGCATGTGCATGTTAGTAAGTTAGGCATGGTAGTTTGATTGTTAGATTATTGCCTCGTAGTTTGCTAGTAGTATATGTAGTTAGTGTTTGTGTTTGTTTTTGTGTTCGGTGTTGGTTGAAGTGTCTTATTTACTAATAAAATATGTACTTGGGGGGTCCCTCATGTTTTTTTTTCTTTTTGTCTCTGGGGTAAAGTCTCAAAATTTTATCAAAGTAATTTAATATGTTTCTCAAATAAACCCCCTTCCTTTACAAAGAGGTTCGGCCCTGAAAACCGACCTGTGTCAATACGGCCATGCAAACCGGTTGGCATTACCTTTCTTACCTCTCCCGCACGAGAAACTTTTGTGAATATTAAGTCAGTCTTTGTAATATATCTTGGTCAAAACTTTGGTTCTCAGCTCCCTGACGCCCTTTGTATGTGTCTAAGCACCATTGGGTTTCAGGATGATGTTAACCATTGTAACACCGACCTTGATCAGCTTTGGGGTGTTAATAAATAAAAGGTTCCAGTTATCAGGATTATTGCCTATAACTGTGAGTATTTTTCCCTTGTATTTTTGGGAGGTTAATTAATAAAAGGTTCCGGTTATCAGGATTATTGCCTATAACTGTGAGTATTTTCCCTTTGACCTTCTGACGGGACTTGTTAAAATTGTCTTCCTTTAATACAGAGCGGGGAACAGAGCAGTTTATAATTCAAGTGAGAATTACGTACTGCTCTGTTCCCCGTTTTGGTAATTGTTTAGATGACCTTGACCCACTGACGGGACTTGTTAAATCGTCTTCCTTTAATACAGAGCGGGGAACAGAGCAGTTTATAATTCAAGTGTCAATTACTTACTGCTCTGTTCCCCGTTTTGGTAATTGTTTAAATGACCTTGAGGACTTAAGAAAATTCTTGTTTTGGTAAAATATTATAAGTCAAATTTATCTCTCTCAACAATATCCCCTCTCAAACACTCGCACTCCACACCACTTGCATTGGGTATAAAAGAGGCTCCCTATCGTTGGCAAAATCATTCTGCTGCTTACACTTCCCAAGCGCAGTTCAGTCTCTAAAATGTCTGACTGTAGGAAACAGACTTTACCGAGGAAGGTTGTGGAGTCTGCACCTGCTCCGCCAGCTTTTTCCATTCTTCGGCAGGCGTTGATGCTGTCAACCATTGTTCCTGAGGAGCCTGCACCACTTTCGATGCCAGCACTTCAGGATAACCCCGTTGCTCCCCCGTCTGTTTCTTCTTCAACCATTGTTCCTGAGGAGGCTGCACCACTTTCGATGCCAGCACTTCAGGATAACCCCGTTGCTCCCCCGTCTGATTCTTCTTCATCTTCTTCATCTTCTTCATCTTCTTCATCATCTTCATCTTCTTCATCGTCTTCATCGTCTTCATCTTCTCCGGCTACTTCTCGCCCACCTTCTCCGGCCAGTTCTTCAACAACACCACCTGCTCCATCTTCGTCTTCACCAGCTCCTTCCATTCTGCAGCAGGCGCTGGCAAGCATTCTACCACTGAGGCCGCAGCCAGCTACACCAGTCCGTCCTACACGTCCGTCTGTAATTTGCACAAATCAATCTCCTTCAGAAAAACTCAAACAATTAAAATCGATGAAAAGGATGTGCATACTTCCTGCACAACAATGCAAGTATAATTTCAAAAAAGGTTCAAAGAAAGGTGAACGTTGCGCGAAATGTAGTGCTTTAAATGAAGAGTTGTGCAGTCTTCATTTAAAACAAAAACATAAGGGTAACGTTTCTCGTTCTACAACATTTCCATCAGTGAAACCAACTAAAACTCGGATTAATAGGCTTTCCAAAAACAAACAATACTTCTTTGTTAAAACAATTGGTTTTTTAAAAGTGATGTTAAAATGTGCAGATCAACTCTACATTTTAAGATTGCCTAAAGGCATGGATCGTCCTGAAAAACCCAACAAAAAACACTACTTAATCCGAAACATTAAAGGAGCAACTGAGTGGAAAAAATTGTAAAAATAAACAACGAAAAAAGATTTCTTTCCAAATTAAATAAAGTATTTTTTTTCCAAATTAAAAAAAAAAATGTGGACAACCGATTTACATTTTGCAGCATGTGCTACAAAATGTAAATAGGTTGTCCACATTTTTTTTTAACGTTACAACGACCTTGACCTACATATCAACTTAGAAAATATTGTACGAAGTCAAAGATATGATTCAAGAGAAAAGAGGGGGGTTAATAGGTATTGGTGGGGGTTAGTGGGTATTTAAGCGAGCGCTTCGAAATATACTTATCAGTCAGCTATGAAGACTTCAGCCAACACATCCAACTCCGGATCTCGTAAAACCGAGAGAAACAATGAAAGTTCGCGAAAATGGAGAGCGAGAATGAACGATGGTTTTCAAAGATTAAAAAACAGCTTGCCATCGGCGCATCCGGATGACTCAAAATTTAAAACAATTAACATGGCCATCAAATATATAAAACATCTTGAAGCAAAACTAATTGTACCCCGATCATCTGATAAACCGCTCACCCCTCAACCGTTTGAATCTGTTTTCCTTCAAGAAGATAACTTAGCGGCTGAATATTTCTTCGATGAAGAACCTTCAGTGTACAAACAACTTTTCCTTCTTGATGAGGACCAGGACGAGTAATTGTTGTTGTAACTAATTAGTGACTTTTGAAATACATAGCGGGGAATAGATCAGTTTGTGGTCAAAGTGAGAACTACTTACTGCTCTATTCCCCGTTTTGGTAGTTAGTTCAGGTGACCTTGACCCACTCACAGACTTGGTCAAATTTGCGGGTAGAATAGATATGTTAAATAAAACACCCCTTCCCTACCACCTACCCCCACTTTAATCGGGCAGGTAAGCTGGGGTATTTAAGCGGCCGCTCCGGAGTTTAGTTAGTAGTCAGCTATGGAGAGTCAAGCTGGATCGTCCAAAGTAAACAACGAACCAAGAAATGGGCGAGAGCGGAAAAGGGTTTTAAAATTAAGTGAAGGATACAGTTTGCTACAATCAAAATTGCCATTTGCTAATCAAAAAATGACAAAACTTGAAATTATTACACAGGCTAAAAAATACATTGAAACCCTACAAATGGAATTGGAAAACTCATTAGCTTCACCTCAACTGCCCGAACAACCAATTGCAACCTCAAGTATTAAGGAAATGCTTTTTAATGAAGATTTTGCGATTGAAAAAATTGTTCAAGAAATCCTTTTAGATGAAATTGCACTTGAACGTTAGGTTAACGAAAACCGAAGACATGTGAAATAAAGAGCGGGGTAATACAGAGCAGGGAATAGATCAGTTTGCGGTTTGAATAAGAATCACTTACTGCTCTATTCCCTGTTCTGGTGGTATTTTCAGGTGTCCTTGACACACTTACGAGACTTAGAAACCTTGCAGATAGTATACAATTGTTAGATATATTTGATTCTTATAACCTACCCTTCCCTATCACAAACCACCCCCCCCCCACCAACTGAATCGGGTATAAAAGAAGGTTTCCCGTCAGTGGTAAAATCATTCTGCTGAAAATGAATACATCCGCTGCAACACTAGTAGTAAGCAGAAGAATTGAAAATGCTGATCAGTTGATTTGTTTAAGAAGATTACTACAAAAGTTTCTCGATTATGTGGTTGGTTGCGATTTGTATATGTGGAAGCCTACAAGTCCAGTGTATAATAGTGAAGAGGACGCGTGGAAAACAGACTATCCGGATAATATATTGTTACGAAAAATGATGAATATATTAGCAAGATTACTTAGGCAGGGATGGATCATAAACATTTCATTTTATATCAAACGAAACCTTTGTTAAGCAATAAAAAAGGGTACCCCCCCATCTAAATCGAGTATAAAAGGAAAGTTCCCAACGGTACTCAAATCAGTCTGTTACTCGGAATTATGTCGCCTAGAGACAACATATTCCCGTCTAAGAAGACTATACTGGAAATGATACAAAATATTCCAGTCGAAATTATCGAAGACGAGGACGAAGACGATTCGGAAATGGAAGAAGATTCGGAAATGGAAGAAGATCTTTTTAGCAATCTTGAACTACTGAGCGATATTTCAGGCAGTGTACCATATTTTGGAGAGATGGAGCGAATCGAGTTTTTGACTGATGATGATGATGATTCAGAGTTTCATCAACAATTGCTTTGTTCGGAGGAAATGGACCTTGTTGATAGTGAAACTCCTACAAGCAGTAATACCGATGGGTTTATTGTATTAGATTTAGTGACTGGGGATTTTACAGTTCGTCGTCGCTTATTCAGTGATATGTCTTCATCATCATCATCATCAACATCATCGTCGGATGAGTCTGATTAAGTTTTTGTTTTCTTCAAAAAGTTCACTAATACAGAGCGGGGAATAGATCAGTTTGTGGTTATAGTGAGAATCACTTACTGCTCTATTCCCCGTTCTGACATTATGTTCAGACGACCTTGACCCACTTGAAAGACTTTAAAAGTATAATATAAAAAGGCAATGCAAATATGTGCTCCCCACCACTTAAAATCTTTCACTTTTTGTTTTAGACGACTGGTATATAAGCGCAATGTTGCGGTTTCGATTATCACTTTGGTTGTGAACGGCTTACATAGAGCATCCACCATGGTCTACCTTCATTCCATCTCCTCCACTGCTGAAGCCGATGTTTTTCTCCAGCGTGTGTATAAACTTCTCACGGATTTTCATCATGTTCGCGTAAATGGAATTGCTCTTCGTGGAACAGAAAAAGTTAAAATAGACTTAAAATCAATTCCTCTAGCAAACGTAATTCATCGTTTGTTACGACAAGGATACATTCTGTGCCTTTATTACACGACATCATAAACAGTATTCGAGTGGATTAGTTTCAAATACAGAGCGGGGAATAGAGCAGTTTGTAGTCAAAGTGAGAATTACTTACTGCTCTATTCCCCGTTCTGGCCATGTGATCAAACGACCTTGACCCACTAAATTGGGTATAAATTGAGAGGTTATTGCAGTATGTTTCATTATTGCGTTGACCCTTGTGGAGATCACACCTACATTATGCATCGCTGCGATATTTGTAAGAATTCATTTAAGGACGAATTTCTTTTAATAATTCACAAAGAACTAAAACATAACAACAACCAAGATGAAGAATATGAAGAAGAAGAATTGAAAGAAATAGATCAAATGTTAGCTCAACACCAACATTCCAGACCAAGTGTTATTCAATATGCACAATCAACACCATCAAAATCGACTTCTACCCCTGCTCTGTCTACACTTCACCGTCCTTCAACAACAACAGCTGCATCGACCTCTACGCCTGCTCAATCTACACTTCACCGTCCTTCAACATCAACAGCAGTAAATGTGGAACTACACGCTCAAGCACTACCTGGTAAAGTAGTAACACATTTTAAAATTGACAATGTAAAATTACAACTTGAAAACTTTTTAAATAACGCCAAAGGATTAGCAATCAAAACACTAAAGAATGAACAAAAAAGATTAAATTTTATTAAATTTGGATTTTTACTAGATGCTGTGTTCACTAACATTCAAAACGAAACATCACCAAGAGGATTCATGACAAAAAACCGAACCATCATGACCGCGTCAGATATTGAAAAGATTGTAACAGAATGTTTTGAGGAACTTTTGACAAAAATACAAGAACACGAAGGAAGAGGATCTGGATGGAGTTTGTTGAGCATCACAGGGCTAGACTTAAGAGTGCACAAACACGGTTATGGAATCCGTGGCAGTAGCTATATCCCTTTACCAAAAAAGATTAGTGATACCAAATCCTGCATCAACGTACAAAATCAAGATACTGAATGTTTTAAATATGCCATGTTGGTCAAATATGTAACAGACAATCCAATAAGACCAAGTCACAAATATGAAGAAGTACAACATAGATATAATTTTCAAGGGATGACTTACCCTGTTGCTATAACAGACATTTCAAAATTTGAAAAACAAAATCCTTCAGCTTCTGTCAACCTATTTGGATTGGATTCATCAAACAATGTGTACCCCTTGCGTATAACATCAAATGAGCGCAGAGATCATACGGATTTGCTATTGATCACTAAGGGGGACATATCCCACTATGTCTACATTAAAAAGTTTGAAGCTCTTGTTTCTAAACAATTATCTAAACATGAAGAAAAGAAAACAATTTGTAAAAGGTGTTTTTGTCATGTAAACAAAGAATTAAGAAGAGGAGGTTCAGAATGGTTAGTAGAACATCAAAGGTTATGTAGTGGAAACTATGAGGTAAGAATTAAATTGCCACATCCCAGCAGAGCGCAGATAAAATTTGACAAAGTAAATCAACAATACCCTGTTCCATTTGTTGTGTACGCGGATTTCGAAGCATCCTTACTTCCAATTGAACAACAAGAAGATGATATCACAAAAAGAAGCAAATATCAAAAACATGCACCAAACAGTTATTGTATACTAACAAAATCCACGCTGTCTGAAGAACATCTTCAAGAATTTGGACTATCATCTGCTCCGAAGATTTATCGTGGTGAACAAGCAGCGAAACACTTTGTAGATGAGTTGTATTACATTGCCTCTAAGGTGGAAGAAATCTACAAAATTAAAATACCGATGCAACCTATGGATGAACACCAACTTCAACATCACAATTTGACAACAACATGTTATCTGTGTAATAACCTATTTACACCAGATAACGTTAAAGTGCGTGATCACGACCATCTTACAGGAGCCTACAGAGGTGCAGCCTGTAACGCTTGCAACTTAAATTACAAAGTACCATCTTTTATACCCGTTGTTCTACATAACCTTAGCGGATATGACTCTCATTTCATAATCCCGGAGTTAGGAAGAGATGATGGAGCAATAGATGTTTTGGCAACAACAATGGAAAAATTTATAAGTTTCTCTAAAAAGGTTGGCAAAATAAAACTTAGATTTATTGATTCGTTTCGATTTATGCCTTCTAGCCTAATGAAATTAACTGATAATTTAAAAAGAGAAGATCTGATAGAAACAAGCAAAATTGTAGCCAGTAGTAAAATGGATCTGGTTTTTCGAAAAGGAGTCTTCCCCTACGATTACATCGATGGACTTCATAGATTTAATGAAACAACACTTCCTCCACCAGAACAATTTAACAACAAACTTAATGATTCGGAAATTTCACTTGAAGACTATCAACACGCATGTCGAGTATGGAATGAGTTAAATATGAAGACTTTAGGAGAGTATTCAGACTTTTATGTAAAACTGACGTAACTCTGCTCTGCGATGTTATGGAAGAATTCCGAAGAACGTGTTTTGCAGCATACGGTTTGGACCCTCTACATTCGTATACATCTCCAGGACTAGCTTGGCAAGCAATGTTGAAGGAAACAAAATGTAAACTTCAGCTGTTAACAGATATAGATATGGTTTTAATGGTTGAGTCTGGTGTTAGAGGTGGATTAACTCAAAGCGTAACGAGACATGTTAAAGCCAACAACAAATATCTACCTGACCATGATCAAGAGAAACCTTCAACGTACTTGGGATATTTCGACGCGAATAATCTGTATGGATGGGCCATGTCGAACCCACTTCCATTTGACAACTTTAAATGGATTGATCCTGACTGTATTGGTGATATTTCACAAATTCCAAAACATGGAGATACCGGATACATTTTGGATTGCGACTTTGAATATCCAGAACATTTACACGATCTTCATTATGACCTTCCACTCCTTGCAAGAACAGAAATTTCACCAACTGGAAAACACCCCAAATTAATGATGACCCTTAACAATAAACAACGATACGTAGCTCACTATTGGGTTGTTCAACAAGCTATCGAATTAGGTTTACGTCTTACTAAAATTAATAGAGCTGTAAAATTTTCCCAATCGTGCTGGTTGAAACCATACATAGACTCGAATACTACCAGAAGAGCAGCCGCTACATCAGCCTTTCAAAAAGACTTTTTTAAATTGATGAACAATGCGATATTTGGTAAAACATTGGAAAACAAAAGAAGACATAAAAATGTTAAACTTGTTACAGATCCGAACAAACTACAAAAACTCGTACAACAGCCGAACTTTAATACATCTATAATTATTAACGAAAATCTTGTAGCTGTATCTATGAAGAAAACAAGTGTGAAGATGGATCGTCCTTTGTATATAGGTATGACAATCCTGGATATCTCCAAGACTCATATGTACGATTTTCATTACAAAAAGATGGTCACCTTTTATGGACGAGAAAACATCGGCATCTCCTACATGGATACAGACGCTTTTATATATTGGATAATTACTAACGATATGTATGAAGACCTTCGGACATTTGATTAAAAAAACGACTTTGACTTTTCCGACTATCCAAAAGATCATCCAAACTACGACAATGACAGAAACAAAAAAGTGCTTGGCAAATTTAAAGATGAAGCCAATGGTGTTATACTTCAAGAAATTGTTGCACTAATGTCAAAATTATATTCTTTACAACTAAATGAAAACCAAGTCATTAAGAAAGCTAAAGGAGTAAAAAGTTTGTATTTAAAGAAGAATGTGCATTTTAATCACTATAAGAAATGTTTATTTGAAGATCAAGATATAACAGCAAAATTCAACACAATCAGAAGTTTCAACCATCAGCTGTACATCGTGACGGAAGTAAAAAAAGCTCTCTCTTCAAATGATGATAAACGACACATCCTTGCAGACAACATCCAAACTCTACCATTCGGCCACTATTCCCTCAACCCTATTGACGAGTAACCCTTTCATCGTCCTACATCCCTTTTCCTTTTCCTTTCCGTATAAAAGGGGGAACACAGCAGTATTTCGCTGTGTTCCCCCTTTTATACATTAGTTTAGAATGACCTTGTCCTATATAAGCAGATTTATACAAAAGAATATTTAATATCATATCAGCTGTCTTCGTGAAACCATCATGTCAGACCTGAAGGAGAAGATTATTAATGAACTACACAAACCTGCAAGAATAAAGTTTCCAAGAAGAAATACTGTTATAAAAGGGATAAATGATCTATATCAAGCGGATTTAATTGAAATGCGACCGCATAGCAGAATAAACAAAGGATTTAAATATATACTCACAATTATTAATTGTTTTACAAAAGTTGCAGACGCTTTGCCTCTAAAGGACAAGACTGGTAAAAGCGTAACAGAAGCCATGGAAATAGCCATAAAAAGAGATAAAAACAAAATTAAACATTTACAAACTGATGATGGAACAGAATACTTTAATACAAACTTTGCACAGTTAATGAATAAATATAAAATAAATCATTATTCTACAAATTCAGAGAAAAAAGCAGCTATTGTAGAAAGATTCAATAGAAACTTAAAAGGAGCACTGTATAAACAATTTTCAAAAAGAGGTTCTTACGTATGGTATGATGTTTTACCACAATTAATAAATGATTATAACAACAGGTTTCATAGAACTATCGGTATGAAACCTAACAAAGTAAATAGAAGAAATGCAAAAGATGTATTAAAACGCATTAAGAAAAATACAAAGCCTAAAGTAGAAAAAATGCAGCCAAGAAAATTTAATGTAAGTGATAAAGTACGGATTAGTAAACATAAGGGAGTGTTTACCAAGAAATACCTTCCCAATTGGACGAATGAAGTTTTTACAGTGTATAAAGTGCAACCGACTGTACCTGAAACGTATATCTTAAAAGATAACAAAGGAGATTTGTTGCAAGGTGCATTTTATGGACATGAAATGTTAAAGTCAACAGTAGGTGATGTATATCTTGTTGAAAAAGTGTTACAAAGAAAAAAGGACGCAGTTAAAGTGCGGTGGTTAGGGTTTAACAAAACTGAGGATTCATGGATAACTATAAAGGACTTGGTTTAATGCAAGCAACTCATTTCATCGTTAACCTTTGAGCAGGATGGAGATAATTAACCATAAAGATCGATTCAATATTAATAACATAGATGATTTAACTGTGGATAACGTTAAAATTAACAATGTTAAACACGGTAGTTTACTTCCAAACACTGTTCGATGTATTGTAAGTGGCCCCTCAAACTGCGGAAAGACCAATGTTGTCTTTAATTTGATCACTAATCCGCAGGGATTAAGGTTTAATAACCTATATATTTTTTCAAAGTCTCTACATCAACCAAAGTATCAATTGCTGGATAAAATCCTATCTGATGTGTCTGATGTTAATTTTTACAAATTTAACGCTAGTGATAGTATTATGCAACCAAACGAAGCGAAACCGTATTCTGTATTTATATTTGACGATGTATCTTGTGAAAATCAGGATACTATTAGAAACTACTTTGCCATGGGAAGACATAATAACATCGACAGCATATATATAGGACAAACTTATAGCAAAATCCCAAAACAACTTATCAGAGATAATGCAAATATTCTAATTATATTCAAACAAGATGATACTAACCTAAAACATAAATATAACGATCATGTGAATGCGGATATGCCATTTGAAAAGTTTAAAGAGCTTTGCGGAAAAGCATGGGCGGAAAAGTATGGATTTTTGGTTATTATGAAAGATCAAGCTATAAAAGATGGTCGTTATAGAATAGGTTTCGATAAATTCGTTTTAATACACTGATTAGCGGTATAACTGTACAAGTCGTCAAGGTGTGAAGATGGTTAACCAGGAAAAGCTATTTAAGGAAATAAAATCACTTAGTGATTCTATTAGACAAAAGAACCGAGCTTTAAAATCAGGTATAAATGAAAGAGAGCAATTTTTAGAAACAACATTCAAACCTGTTACTGAACCTTTAAAGCGATTAGCACAAAATATGGAAAGACCTTTAATTCGCTTCGAAGGAGACAAAATGCTACCAATTTCCAAATATGAAGAAGAATTTCAGAATGATGAAAGTTTTGGTCAGTTACAAACATCTGAAGAAAGCGACGAGTATGAAGAAAGCGTAGATATAGAGGATTTAAAGGAAAAGGACATTGCAGAAGATACAAGTACAGAAGATACAAGTGTAGAAGATACAAGTGCAGAAGAAGAGGATATTAACCCATCCAACTTAAGCAAATTAGGCACTGATATTATGTTTAAAGGAACACTTGGAAGAACATATACGTTAAAAATGTTACACGCCGCACATGCTAATCGAAATTATCATACCTATGGAGCTAGAATAGAGGATAAAGGATTAATGATTGGAGATAGCAAGTTAGATATAAACGAAAATGATGATATAGTTATTGGAGATAAGAAATATAAAGGTACTAAAGGTTTGTTTGAACTCATCTTTAAAAATAATCCTGGTAAATATACTAAAAGGGATTTACAATTGTTTAAAAATATATTAGAGTATACAAATGCACATAGAAAGAAGTATTCCAAAGACCTACCTATTCATAGAAATCGGTCAATAAAATATACAAGTATTATATCTAGTCTTTTCCCCTCGAAATCAAAAAAAGCTCAAATTAAAAGAAGAGCTTTATCTTCTGCTGAATTAAATGTTTTGCATAAAAAGAGAAAAACAACTGATCCTACCACATCTGGAAGGGGATTATTGAAAAATTTGTATAAAACTAATATAATATATTACAACGATATAAATAAGTTAGTTGATCGAATGAGGTTATTACATGAAGCTATGGAAGCCGGGCACACTGGTTTAGGAAACGAATGGGTAGCTTTGGTTGATGAACTGCGAAAACAAGGAATAATTGTTCAGTAGACGTATATATATATATATATATATATATATATATATATAATAAGAACCTAAACGATAGCGATTCAGTTACATCATGAGTGTGGACAAGTTTGGACGGTATTCCGAGTTTGGAGTAAAATCTGGATATAGTGAAAAAAGAGCTGGGTTTCCGTTAACACCCGATGGCAACTATAATTTTAAAGGAAACGTAATTCAAAATGTTGGTGATCCGCTTTTGTCTTCTGATGCGGTTACGGTAAAATACATGGATAAAAGAACCCCAACTGTACACGAAGATCATTGGGGGTTTTCCGGTAAAAGGTTAAGCAATATACAACATCCCGTTTATGATGGTGAAGCAGTAAATTTCGCTACTCTAAAATTGTTAACGATTTACAAAAGGAATGAAACTGACACAAGCTATGATGTAAAAAAATTAAAATTATAAAATGTAGGTGATTGTGAGCAGGATGGAGACGCTGTAAATAAGAAAATGTTCGATATTGTACACCAGAAATGGACTATGGAATATGAAAAACATTTGGAAAGGTTTGGTGCAGCTCTATTCCATTATATCCATCGGGCTTCAGGAAGAGATGCAGCTTCAGATGTTGAAAGTCACAATTATTTAGACTGGAAAAATATACACAATCCAGAGAAACCTAATCAACGAGATAAAACGTCTGAGCCTTCTAAAGTCAAGACATTAGGAAAGGGGGATAAAGTGAATGTGATTAATGAACCAACAGAAAACGATGAAGATTACATAAGAGAAAAAAGAATTTAAAATACTCCATGATAAGGGATAAAGCATCACTCATATTCGAGAGACGATACAGAGAGGATGATGGAATCCAATATTACTGCGTGGAGTTTAATATCTCAAGAGCCGAGATTTCCCAAGGAGTGTTGACAGATGGTTTTGTTCAACGGTTTGATAGATATATGGATTGGGAACAACTTTCCATACAATACCTCTTCACAATGACTATGTTAAGAATTTATTTTCACAGAGTTAACTGGATCCATATTTTACAAAGACAACAGTTTTCAGAAGACTTCCTCGTAGAGATGACATCAAATTTTAATAACTGTTGGGAAGTAATAAGTAAATATCAAAATCTCTCTGAGAATTACATTGACAATTTTAAAGATAAACTAGACTGGGATGTGTTATTCAATTACCAACGATTAAGTGGCAAGTTTCTAAGGGAACATGACAACTATTTAAAGTTTATTCATTTTACCGAAGACAACGATACCTTCACCAGCGGAGAAACATCTGGAACATCTTCAATTACACCTTATTTCTATTTTTACTACTTTTATTTAATATGTCTACATTTAATTAATAAATCCATTTCTATATAATAAATGGATTTTAAACAGTATATAATACAAGAAACCAAAACTGATATTACATTCATTGTAAAACATTTATAGAGTGCACCTACTGATTGTAAGTTTTGCTATAAATAGTCATGTCGAGGGTTAAACGCATCAGTCATAATCGAGAGAGATTACAGAGAGGAAGGGGAATAGCATCAAAAGCATTTTCTCTATTGAGTAAACCGGTTGGAGCTATAGTTAACAAGGCGATTGATTTATTACCTGTGGAATTACATTTACCTGGAGGATATCAATATTGTGGTCCTGGAACCAAATTAGAGAAACGTCTTGCTAGAGGAGATCCTGGAATAAATAAACTCGATCAGGCTTGTAAACAGCACGATATAGCGTATTCCAAATTTGGTGATACTAAAAATAGATCAATAGCAGATAGAGCACTTGCTGAGAAAGCCTGGCGAAGAGTAAAATCTAGTGACGCGAGTATTGGTGAAAAAGCAGCGTCTTTAGCAGTAACAGCAGCAATGAAAGCAAAAACTACGTTTGGAGGAGGAAAGAGAAGAAGGCGTGGGAAAAAACCCGCTAAAAAACAAGGAGGTAATATCAGAAGAAAACGTCGATCTACCAGTGGTAAAGCTAAAAAGAAACCAACAATATGGTCAATGATAAAAAAAGGGAGGAGGATTATACCTAAGACCGTATCGTGTGTATTAAATAAGAAAGAGCAATTAATAATTAAAAACAAATAATTAACCAATGAAGAACTGATTACATATGCTTCTTGTTTGAAAATCCCATTTTTAGAGGAGTATTTATGAAAGATGAATTACCGGTTAAAATGTGGAAAAATGAGACTGGTATTGTAAATTTGGATAATAGTGAAGGATTAGGCACTCATTGGGTGTGTTACAAGAAACTTGGTAAAACCATTTATTATTTCGACAGTTTTGGAGACCTTCCACCACCGAAAGAGCTTCAACAATACTTTCGTGTGGCAGAAAATGTTTTTTACAATCATACAAGAAAACAACCTGATGATACATCCATTTGCGGTCATTTATGTTTAGACTTTTTAGCTAAAAGTGTTAGTCAACTTTAAGATGTCTTCGTATACAGTGTCATTAACCGGTAACTCATGTACTTTGCGCAGTATTCTGTTTCCAGCGCTACGTTTGCAAAAAGGAAGACTATGGGAAGCCACATTATTGGATTTAACAACATATAACTCTATTCCAAACGTTAGTGAAGAAATTAATAACAAGATACATTATTACAAGACAAAAGATGATAAAGGAAAGTATTCAGCTTTGGAAGAATTCAGTTTACCAACAGGAGCTTATGAAATTGATAATATAAATGAAGTTATACAAAAACATATGGGAAAAGAAAATATAACGATAAAAGGCAATAACAATACAATGAAAGCCGAAATTACGTCTAAGTATTATATTGATTTTAGTCAAGAACATTCAATTGGTAGTTTATTGGGGTTTTCTAAGGAAACAAAAGTATTAGAACCTAATAAAACTCATTCTGGGAATAAAACTGTGACTATCATCAAAGTTAACAGCATAGACATTACATGTAACATTATACAAGGATCCTACAGAGATGGAGAAAATCGACATATATTACACACATTCTACCCATCGGTTGCACCAGGTTTCAAGATAGTAGAAAAGCCTCAAAACCTTGTGTACCTACCGTTAAACACCAGTTTCATTTCAGACATCGTGCTGAACATAGTGGATCAAGACGGAAACCTTATTGACTTTAGAGGAGAAGCTATTACTGTAAGAATACATATAAAATCATCCGCTTAGACAATGGGGTTATCATTTAAAAAGAGAGAGCCAACCAGCAAAGAGGTCAGTAGCTCATCAGCTGTAGAAGGATTAACAAGTGACAACATTCGTTTTCTAGAAGAAATTGGATTAAAGGTCATTAACAATGGATATACTGGATATAGCGCAGGGTCCAACATTCGACGAGACCTTATGGGAAAAGGAATGTCACACGCACAACCCTTACGCTTCGTCCAAATTAAACAATAACGATGAAATTAGGATTCCTATACAACAACAAGACATTTATACTCTTCCATGCGAAAGTTATTTATATATTGAAGGAAAAGTAACAAAAACCGATGGTACTGCTGGAACCACTGTTCCGTTCATAAATAATCCTATGGCATTTTTGTTTGACGAGATTAGATATGAAATTTCAGGAGTTACAGTCGATTCAACAAAAAAGGTTGGAATTTCCAGTACATTGAAAGGATTAGCGTCTTTAACTCCAAATGAGAAGAATCTGTTAGCTGTTGCAGGATGGGTTGCACCAGACAAAAGTACAATCGCTCCTGACTCTTCGGGAAACTTTGATTTCTACGTACCTTTAAGATTACTCCTAGGATTTGCTGAAGACTACAGAAGAATAATAATAAATGTAAAACAAGAACTAGTTTTATTAAGATCATCAAACGATAATGATATTACTAAAGCAGCTGCTGGAACAACTGATGCCAATTTAGACTGGAAATTAACATTAGACATGATTGTTTGGAGAGTACCACATGTGCGACTAAATGATGAACACAGGATTACATTATTAAGAAAGTTAAAATCAGATCGAGACATTGTAATGCCATTCAGAAGCTGGGAGTTTCATGAATACCCCGTTTTACCTACAACACAACGGCATACATGGACTGTAAAAACTTCTACTCATTTAGAAAAAGCGAGATATGTAATATTTGGATTACAAACGAAGAAGAAAAGTATAATAACTGAAAATGCTGGTGAATTTGACCATTGTAAATTAACAAACTGTAAAGTGTTCCTGAATTCACAATTCTTTCCCTACGACAACTTTAATATTTCTTTTGATAAAAAAGATACAGTGTTTTATACGATATGTACGCTAGGTTCCAAAATTCATATTACGGCAAAACAAATACACCTCTACTATCTCCCGTACAGTTTGAATCGAAAGCTCCGATTGTTGTAATTGATTGTTCAAAACAAAATGAATCTGTAAAATCGTCTAGTGTTGATATAAAAATAGAAATGGAATTTCAAGAAAACGTACCTGCAAATACATCTGCGTATTGTTTAATTTTGCACGATAAAATTGTTACATACACACCGTTGACCGGTATTGTAAAGACAGTATTGTAAAACGTTGTACCACCACCGGCACCGCCACTGTCACTAACCTATAAATAGCGGAGCAACAATGCAGGTCTTCAGTTGATCGCCTATCGTCGCATGGGTAACATCTTCTACAAAATTTGAATATATAATGTACAGACATTCTCCTCTTCACTGCATTCTTCTTTCTAACTGTCCTCCCTTCTTCTTGCTGCCGCTGCTGCTCCTCCTCTTCCTGGATGACGCCCTTCCTCGAAGGAGTTTCGTCAAAGACTGCGGTGTGACACGACGGCGGCTGCGCGTAGCGCGTTTCGCATAACTCTTACGCGGATCTCTCGCGTTATTCTTTCGCGCAGGAGTAGCACGGCGGTGTTTTGAGTTATTCTTTCGCGTTACGTGTCAGTGTTTCGCACGAGAGCCGCCACCGCCGCCGCCACTTAGTACTCGTTGAAGTTTGCCATCCGCCTTGCGTTTCAGCGAGCTGGTAAACTGGTTGAAATGATCTCTTATTTTGTCCGATTTACTTCAAATTTGGTAGGGATATTCCTTTCTATAATCTGTTGGACAATTTCGTTGGGCAAAACAATAGGAAAACTCTAACCCCCTTTTTTAGGGATTATTCTTTCAAATTTAGAGTTTTTGGGCCAAAAAAGGGTCAGAGAAGCCCCGGACTATAAACATTTTAACAATAGTCAAGGAATGATTTATACAAGAGATCATTTTTTGTTAACAAGTTATAACATAACTCATCATTATACTTACATAAATAATAAAATCCTGAAAGTTATTTAGTATAAGGCATATTTATATGTAGAAATATTCTACATAAGTTAGGAATAAAATAAAAAAATAAGAAACATAGAACTATAGGTGTAAAGCCAACTGATGTTAATAAATATAATGGAAAATATAAACTTAAAAAATATATGCAAATGCTACAGTGAAAGCGGATAAGAAAAATATTCTAATAGATTGTAATATTCTAGGCTCTGGTGAAAACTTTACTAAACACAATTAATAACATTTAATAATTATAATGAACATACAAAACACATTACAAAGTAAAATATGATTGTAAAACCCTAACGTAGACAAAAATGTTAGCAAAAGAATAAAATGTTATACTTACTTAGTTAAGAAAGCATAAAGTATAGAAAGTTATTTGGTATAAGGCTTACATATAAAAGAACAAACGTTCTATAAAAGACAATAAGAATATAAAAGTAGGAAACATAGAACTATAGGTGTAAAACCGTCTGATATAATAAATATAGTGAAAAGGATCAATCTACAACAATTTAAAAATAACTAGAGGAAAAGCGGACTTCAACAATGATTTCAAGATATTGTAATGCTCTTGGTTCCATTAAAACATATCGAATTACAACTAACAAATCAAAACGGCAATAATTAAAATTAGAATAAAAATGCATGACAAAATAAAACATCACTGTTAAACCCTAAAGTAGACAAACATTTTTAGTTTTAAAAAACTCAGTTATTGTATTTCAAATAGTGATAGCATTGTGGAAAAACAATGTTAAATGAATATCATGTGCTTTATATTTTCCTGACTCGTATCTGGTTTTAATTGTAATTTCCTACTCGTACCAGGCTCACACCAGACCTCGACAAGGCTCGTACCAGGCTTGTTGGTCGGACTGAGCCTCAACAACTTAAAAACTCTGTTTCAACGTAAATACTTTAAACACACATAACAAAAAAATTACTTTAATTACAAGGGACGCCCACTGAAGATGTTGATATTCACTGAAGAAAAACTTAAATATATCCCGTACAAAGCTTGATATCAGTACAGTTGATGTCAGACGTTAAGGCACAGTTCCCCAGCTAGAGCATCCCGTCCTAATCTTTTGTTGACAAAACAGCGCTTTTGTGGGGAGCAGCCACCTGGCGCGGCCGGCATCCCCCACCTCTTCCAAGAAATTCTATGTCCTCCTAGAATTTGTAATACATTTATCCATTAGGCCTACAGCCAAAATTATAGCTAATTTTTCCCGTCTATAGTTGACGAATAAGACAAAATTTGAATCTCAGTTCTATGATGTCCCGTTATCGACATAACAGGTTACGAAGTTATATTGCGGGGCATATCAGGGAAATCTGAATCCTGTTATGTCGATAACGGGACATCGTAGAACTGTGATTCAAATTTTATCTTATCCGTCTACTATAGACAGAAAAATGAGCCATAATTTTTGGCTGTAGGCCTAATGGATCAATTTATTACAAATACTAATAGGACATGGAATTTCTTGGAAGAGAAGGGGGATGCCAGCCGCGCCAATTAGGCTGCTCCCCGCCGCTCCCAACACCCGACAAAAGCGCTGATTTGTCAACTAAAGATTATGACGGGATGCTCTACCTGGGGAACTGTGCCTTTACGTCTGACATCAACTGTACAAATTGAAAGTGTTTTCACAAGAAATTACTCTGAACGGAAAACAAACAAATAAACCGTATTTAAAAATTAAATCCCGTTACTGTAATATAAAAAATCCCCAAAATATGCAGAACTGGATGCGTGCATTATAGTACGGTATGTAAGAATTTCCTGATGCGTCGAAGCCAGGTGCTTGACAGACCTTGGTATTCACGCGTGGTTTGATGACACGCAAACAAAGACATTACTTCTGCCGACAACTCACCCTTACCCATCGATATAAATTATATCGATGCCCTTACCTAGCCTGGGCTTCGCGCAGTTAAGGAACATTTTTTGGAACCCTTTGAGGGCTTGGCGCAGTTAATGAACTCTTTGGCGCAGTTAATGCACAACAATTTTGTTCGATACAAATTATAAATCTAAATTGTTAGGACTACGGAATTACGGGATGTAATATACAGTACGTCTTACACTACTACAGTATATTGTGGTACAATATGAGTACATGTAGGTAAATCAAATATTCAAAAACTAGTATTGGCGGCCGCTATCACGACCGCAGGAAATAATCAGCTGTTTCAGGAACAAAGCTTGAATACTCCCGGCTCCGTTAATATATGTTAAATTGCCTAAAAACAGCTTAAAGCTATCGTAACTCAAATAAGGTTGCTTATCAGGAAAAACAAACGACACGTGCAGCTTCCCCGACCTCGATTACAACTAAAAAAATATCTTTTTGTAGCTTGGGAGCCATTACAGCTCAAGAAACAGCAGTGGACGGACGGACGGGCGCACGGAGCCACAGACAAATGCGAATTATAGTGTTGATATTACTCTGGTATTCATGTAAATTTACAAACGAAAAATTGTAAATATATTTGAACGCGGTATTTTATTATGTATTTTATTACATTTTGTAGTTCACAACGCACAACGTATTGCTTTCGAATACATCCGATTTTCAACCGGTTGGATCGGAAAAGTATAGTTTTATCTTGGAGTGTAGGGGTATTTTTTAATACCTCTACATACGTACCTTGGTAGGTGTATTTTTTGATTGATTTGATTTGTTGTACTTACACAGACTTTACGAACAAAAGTAATTTGAATACTATATAGTAGCTTTCATAACAAAGAGTGGAAAGTGGATGTTTCTGGGCCGAGATGCGCGGAATTTCAATCAAGGCACGGAACAAAACTTTCTACTCGGGTTATGAACGATATTTTTCATCACACTGTAGTTAATTAATAATAATAATGAATTAAATAATATAAGTTTAAGAAATAACCTGTAGGTGCTCAATTGATTTTCTCAGTACAATTAAAACAGTGATACTAATTACACAGCTAATTAAGTTATTGAGAACAGCTGATTTATGATAAATAAATATGCTCTTAGCGCAACTAGCGCTACTTGTGTCAGGAATTATAGCTAAATACTAGTGTAGAAAATCAACAGCTGACTTTCCCTCTCTAGAACGGGAAAACGTTATTTTCTGCACTCACAGCTGATGTTGAAAAAAGCTGTTTTCCATACAGTGCGATGAAAAATACCTTGTATTGTAATTGTTATAATATTTACTGTTAATATTATAAAATAAAAATACTATAAATAATAATAAACGCCTTTTAAATATATTTTTTTTACCAGTGAGGCGTTATTCTTGGAGCCCTTGTTGAGCCCCGCCGGAGGTTCGAAGTCTACACTTTACTGAAGTCCGTTCCAAGCATAGAGGGTCGCATGCACTAAAGGGACGTGCGCCAGTCCTAGCATGGTCCCATCCGTGCTTGCTACTGTACACCGGCACCGGCTTGTCGTCGGCAACATCGCTCCCGCCGGTGTCGTTGGTGTGCCGTCGCGTTTAGTTGTGTTTTAGTGCTCAAGTTTACAATATATAGTCAAAGGTTTCCTTACTCATACGAAACAAATATTTATAACTCATATAAAAATGTATTTGTGTTTGTCACTAGCTTATCAAATAATGTAGGTATAATACAAGCCATCCAAATAGCGAACATTTATTATTGGGTCAATCAAAACTTGTCTACACCAAATGTGCCTCTTATCTCGTAGATTTAATAAATATAATACATACAGCCTCCTGTTTGTAATTAGCCATCTTGTGCCACTGCAAACTTGAGGGGATTTCTCCACCACTAACAGTCGTGTCGTTGCCGTGATGGTAAGTGTGAAATGCCATAATGATTTCTCGTGTCGGTTTCGGCACCGTGTCGTTGTCGTGCCGGTGTTGTGAAGGTTGTTGTTTTGTCGTTTTATGAGTGAACTTTGCTTGCTTGCAATGCTGATCTCAAGAACGGTTCCAACGATTTTCTCCAAAAGATGTAATTAACTATTGTCTGAGTTAAAAATAAGTTCTATAGATACAGGTCTCATCCCCAGTAAAAATCTAATTATGTACAAAAGAGAATTAAAAAAGTTAAATAATTAATTTTTGGCTTATGGAGTTTAAAATCAAAACAACAAATTGTAACAGCTGTTCATAATCTATCATTGAACCGTCAAAGTAATGCAGTATTCATTACGTTTGAGTATTAACATGTGGTTTCCCAATAACAGTATGACTAAACCATTGGATGAAGATTATATATTGTGTGGCCTTATCCAAAATAAATCAAATGTGCATGTAATCAAAATGCTACGTGTAGAGACATTGAGCTATAATAACAAGAGGAGTGCCAGTGCGCTTAAACGCGAAGTAAATAGGCAAAGGAGCTAAGCAAATGGGGGCTATACCAACTGCGCCGCGCGGTGAGAAAATACCTAATTACCCTCACCAACTGCGCCGCGCGGACAAAAGAGTCCCTCCTCGGGCACCATACCAACTGCGCCGCGCGATAACTGTACAGAATAATCCAAGTACAAATAAGTATAAGTGCAAATTATACAGATGTACAGTACTTTATTCTTGGTTAGATATAAGTAGGGGTCGCAATGATATAGCAGGCCAATCAGAGGGCAGCATTTAGGTCACGTGACTTATGACGTCATTAGGCTCCGCCCCCAAGATTACGGCGCCCATGTCGGCTTCACTTTTTTCCCGCCAAATTTTCTAACCTCACTTTTCCCGCCAGATTTCCTAACCTCACTTTCCCGCCACCACGTTCCCTCCATATTCTTTTCGGTAGTGTTGCCAACTTAGCAGTGTTGCCAACTTATAATCTACGGTTATTATATGCGGTATTATTATATGTATATATGATATATGCTATTATATATGCTCTATGCTATGGTTCCACTATCATATTATCTACTATTACATATATATATATATATATATATATATATATATATATATATATATATATATATATATGCTCAATGTATATGATCTACGATACATTATTATACATATACCCTATAGCTACACCATTTATTATTTATATAATAATATATCATCTTCTCCCTCCTTGCCTCCCTCTTCCTCTTCTTCTTACTCTGTGCTGTACTCATCAAACACCGTTAGTCAGCTACAATATCCAGTTTAAACCTGTTAAAATACGGCTCTGTGATTGGTCGGAATAAGCTCGGATCCCATTGGTCGCATCAGGCGTTCTCATCGCTGATTGGTCCATCCATATACCTCCACCGCTGCCGGCTTACCTCGTTCACTCTGTTCCCGGCTTTCGTGTTGGCAGAGGTCTCTGCACTGCTCCGTTCTTTGCTATTGTGGTGTAGTGAGTTTGTGATAGTATTGTGCAATTGCAGTAAGTGCTAGCTATAATTTACCGTTAGTATTTAACGCGTATTATATTTTATTTAGTGTACCGGGGCTAAGCTCAATTTTATTGCATAACATAACCCTACTTTTGCGTGTCTAATATAACATCACTCTTTGAGTCTAATATAACCTCACTTTTTTAGTTTAATTTCACTTTTTCATTTACTCAAGGTTCCCTTCGAGGTTTTACATAACCTCACTTTTGCTTAACATAACCTCACTTTTTAGAGTCAGACATAACCCTACTTTTGCGCGTTTAACATAACCTCACTCTTTTAGTCTGACATAACCTCACTTTACTATTTTAATTTTCTAGCTCTAGTGTTGTATTTACTCAAGTCGAGGTTTTACATAACCTCACTTTTTGCCTAACCTCACTTTATTGATTTGATTTATTATTTAAATTTTATTTTGACTTAAGTAGTAATGGCTGGTGTTGTTGAGACTATCGAAGTATCGCTACACCCCCCTTCAGAGAGTATATTTACAGCCTTACACTTGTCTTCTTCATCAACATTTATCCGCAACGCCTGTTTTGTATCTTGATAGTTTAGGATTTGAGCAACGTCTTTTGCTTTGAACCAAGGATTGACTTAGTAAGTATCTGTTTGCTTGAGTGGGGTTTGAGACCACCCGTGCATATGCACCTAGGTTAAACATTATTCCGTGCGTGAGCCATCCAGATTACCTGGTTGACGCTCAGTACGAACTAATGTCCTCTCCCTTTTAACAAACAAAGGATAGAGTATTTTTTAAAGATAAACCATGGCTCCTCCACCGCCATGACCCGTGGAGGCCTTCCGAAAACAAACTAGCTGCCTCCCCCGTTTTTATTTTTGTATTTTACTTTTTAATTTTACAAGTCCCCACCGTACGGACTGTTCCAAGGAGTAGTCTAGGTGTTAGCTAGACTACTCGATGTACAAAGTCCTTCATTCACCCGAGGTCTGTAAGACCCCTCATTCATACATAGACCGTTCGAAGGAGTAGCCAGGGTGTTAGCCAAGCGCCTCAATCTACAAGACCCCCTTTCAGGTTTACGGGGCTTTTCGTCCCCCACGCCAGGGACCTTCATTCACACACACACACACACACACACACACACACACACACACACACACACACACACACACACACACACACACACACACACACACATACAGTGGGAACTTATGCATTGTCCAAGACATGCTCAACTATATTTACACAATTGTGAGAAGTTAGGATATTGTTGTATGCAGAGTCAAAGTGCATACTATAACTCTTCATTACTTCTTTTGCTTTGTTAAGTACATTAATCCCGTTAGGAACAGGAGACTTGATGAAACAAGGTACGAAACCCTCATTTTTGGCTTTAATGAGAGCTTCGTTAAATTTTCTTTTTTGTATGCGAATACATTTGTACTCGCAGACTCCGTACAGCTCCAGAAGAGTTTCTTTAATAAGGACACATAAAACATGTTTAAGTCCATCGTCGTCTGACATCACAGCAACCTTCGGTGCCTGTTCAGTCAGCAACTCATTCAGTGACTGGTTTTCTTTACACATTATATCGTTTGTAGTTTTAAATTCTGAGTTAATTTGAGTGAGCTGTTGGTTGTTTTCCAGAGACCTTGTAATTTCAGCCAAGAGTTGAGAGTTTTGATTTTTTAACTGATTATTTTAATGTTTGATTTTATACACTCCATACTTTCTAATGGAAGGCAGGACTTGTTCAAAAACCCAGTATTTAAATGTTGTAGCAACTGGTAGTTTAGAGGGAAAAATCAACTCGTATAAACCCGGTTCTGATATAAAAACTACTTTAGAATCATGATAATTGAGTTGGGACCCATTTTGGGTCCCAACTACTTCCGGTTGAGTTGATTTGTATATTTCACTGATATGTGCTAGAAGAGATTTTTTAGGGTTGGAGTAGCCCAGGATTTGAGCCACTTCTTTTCCATTGAACCAAGGATTATTTTCTCTGTCAAACAGGACAGCAACGGGCTGGTTATTAAATATATAAGAGGTTAAGTGAGACATTTTATATCAAGTATTGTGCAATAGTACAGATCAGAGCAACGTAGGGACACGTCTTACCTCGGCAGGAGCAGCGGCAAAAATGACCGAGGCAGAGTGACCCGCGGGAAGGGAAAGTATGACTAATTATGGGTTAGGGGGGCGTTTCGCCCCCTCGTACTTCCGGTGTTGTTTTACTCAAGTCTTTGAATTTTGTAGCCGTAAGGCAGGGTGTCGTACTCACCCTCGAGCTTCCTTTTTGGTCCAGTAATTTTGAAAACTTTAGTTTCGCTTACAGTTAAAATATCTCTGTCTTTAGTCCTCCTGATTCTAGATTCGTTAATTTTAAGTTTTTGTACACTTTCACTAAGGACCATTTGTTTCAGAGCTTCAAAGTTTAAAGTTTCAGAAGTCTTCATATTGAGGGTGAGGCCCTTGATGTTACAAACTGTTTTTCGACATTGTTCTTTGGTTGACCAGACAAGGTACGCGTAAGTTTTTGGCCCCCCCAGAAACGAACTCTACGATGAGAGAGCCAGGCCCGTAATCACCAGCCAATTCATCTGTCATTTCCCCGAGGTAATCTCCCGTAGGAACCTTATACAAACCTCCCTTATAAATGTAGAGAACGGAGTCGGTGTCGTAGTAGAGAACCTGACTGCCCAGGGCCTCCAGATGTTCATAGAGTTTAAGTCTCGCTTGGGCTGTAGTGTAGGCAGCGATCACAACGTTCACGTTTCGTAAGGGCTCGCCGACTTCCTCCAGGTACTCCCAGCTAACTACTACAACCTCCTCATTAACAGTCTGGATCCTATTGACTTGTATTTATGGGCTTGTCAGCATTTCAAAGAGAGTCTTTAGGTCTCTTACAATCATGGCCTTGGTTTGGTTCTCCCGCTGCCCGAATTTTCCCCAAAATGAATTTAACATTAATTTAGCAAATTGTCTCAAACCCCCGTTCTTAACAATTTTGTTTTTCTCTAATTTGATTCCTTCATGAGTGAAGTAGTCCCGCATGTACCGGTCTTTGTCCTCCTCAGTTTCACACCAGCTAGGATAGCCTGAGGCTTCCTACTTCATTTTCAAAAATTTATTGATAAAATCTGTGAAAAGCCCCCCTTTTTCATAAGTGGCTACCTCGTACTCCCACAGCTCGTACATGTCTAACACAACGTAAACTTTCTCTACAGACTTCCGCACCTCGTCCATAGTCCACGTCCCTACCAACGCCCTTTCCTCACTCTCATGATCGCAATCCCCCTGATTCTGAGTTTCCCCGCAAGTCCTACACAAGGCAAACATGAGTTTCTTGTTCATTTTGGCTGGGAGTACCGGGTGGTAGAGATCCCGAGGCGGCAAGACTTTACACTTGAGCAAACCATCTACACCGAGCCCTCTCTGTCTACACTCCTTGTCACCCACGTAAATCGTAGGATGACCAAGGGGATACTTACCGTACTTACACACATACGGGTAGAGAGAGCACACGTCCACATACTAGATTGTTTCTCCCTCTTCACATTTGTGTTAAGTCTTGGAGTTGCCCGATCTGCCCCCAAAGAATGCTTGTCTAGGGTCTAGAGGAAGGGTGTTCAATATGGGGAGAGAGTCCAAGTGTGTGAGCTTTTGTACTTGCTTTACTTTACGAAACTCACACTCACACATCTCGACTACTTTGTAGTCATTAAACTTAGCTATTTTGGACTTGGTTCTCTCATATCTCAAGTGAAGTGAGTCTGAGGGATCCTCCTTCAGAGGAGCCTCTCGATTGTAAGGGAAGCATTTGGGGCAACCGTGCCAGTAGCACCCGTGAAACTCATAGATGTTTTCCCCGTCAAACCCATCTACTTTCAGGCCGTTAATCTTTACTTCTTTACCACGCCCCACATGCTCGATCCTCACTCCGCGTTTCTCTTCTTCCCAGCTGAGGCACTGAATGGCGATAGCTGACTGGTTATCCACTAAACGGACGCCGTTCTTTGGGATGAGGCCGATCGTGTTTGGTTTCAAAAATTTGCGGCGGAAGGCCAAGTTGCAAGCACTAGCGAACGTTATAGCCTCTAGGAAAAGGTCGGCATTACACTCTTGGAGGAATATCGATCTGAACTTAAGACAGGCCTGAGCTAGGATCTCTGCATCAGAGATGCAGTACTCTAAGATTTCCTTTTTAAAGTCAAAAACGTAGTTTTCCGCTACCCTCGCATCGTACCAGCTTTCAAAGGCCTTGTGTGGTTTCTCAAACATTGACTCGGGGTAATAGAACTTTTTGTCGGGCATAGGGCCTACATAATCTTGGTTTGCCAGGGTGTTAAACAAGTGGGGAAAGTAGCCCTTCTTTCTCTCGGGAGGCAGATCGAAGGCGTTAGGGAGCGCAGCGAGGGCCATGGGGAAATAGTTGAGTGAGTCCACAAACCTCACGTTGTCCATTTCCATGAGAATAATTTTGGTTCCTCTCATGACCAGATCGGGTGTGAATTTAGTTTATTCCAGGACATACTTTAACAAAAACTGAAAATCAAAGCCTTGGCCGTTGTGGGCGATCACACAGACATTTTTGAACTGTTTCCGAATTTCCATGACATAATCCATAAACTGTTTAACCGGGTCAGAGTTGAAGACTCTTGTACGGTTTCTACATGCCATACAAAATCTAGACTCTATACAATTAAAGCAAAACTGTTGAGAAACGCACAAGTTTACTTTATGTAATTTTTGCTCGGGGTCAGAGGGGAGAGACTCGTCTTGGCGAGTCTCTATATCAGAGAAAATGAATAGGTAGTCCTTGCGTTTAGGCTTACCCTCGTCTCGCTGCGTGAAACATTTATAATTTGGATCTTGGAAGGAGCTGCAAGGTTTGCAATAGACTTCACCGCACTTGTGGGGTGTGGATTTGTCTCTAATCCAAATTAATTTACCGCAGTCAAGGCAATTTTTAACAGCTTTACATTTATCGACTTGGTGAGCAGTAAAACACCGCTGATTTCTCAAAGTCATGTTACATTTTGGACAAACTATTCCCCCATGCTCCTTTTTGCAGGGAGGTGAGATGGTCTGACATTGAGAACAGATGTTTGAACATCTGTGCGTGCCCTTGTGATCGTAAGGGACGTGGCAAGCTTCGCAGAAATAAGCGCAGGCGAAAGCGGCAGTCAGACTAGTGATTACGTTATGGTGGCCGTTATGAAAGAGCAAGTTAATTTTGAATTTTGGATTTTCAACACGTCCCTCAAAATAAACTTCACGGCCTTTATTGTCATAATAAAACACGGTAATTTTGAACTCTTTCAGCAAGTCTTGAAACTTTTCAAGTTCGGGGATTCCCGCGCCATCCTCGGCCATCTCTACTCTAGCCCGCCGAATAAGTTCCTGAGCCCTAACGGTCTGCCTTTTTTATCATCTTGCCGAATTGACTTGTACTGAGGATCTTTTGTAGCATGAGCGATAGCCACCACCAAAGCCCTGGGGAGACACAAGTTATCATTGTTGTTAATAGCTACGATTCCCTTCCTCACCTTACACTCCTCTTCAAAGTTGTTAAAGATCACGGGTCTTACCCTCCCAGTACGGCCGGAACCTACAGGGAGATTAACTCGGGTACATTCCACTTTAAAAGTGTCAGTGGACTTGATGGATTCAGAATTTGATTGAACGATCCCCCCAAAAATTTGCCAAAGGATGTCTTCATTAATTTCACCAGCGGGCTGAAAAGCGACGAACCTGGGTTCTTTTGATTTTAAATTTAGACTCTACAAAGTAAAGCCGAGCTGATCGTTTTCATGGGCTTGGTCTTTCATCTCATTCACAATTTTGGCGAAACCTTGTCTGAGCCAATCAAGTTCAGTAGTTTCAGGAGGAGGGTTAGTAAATTTGAAAATAGTTTTAGTGCCGTACAAGCAGAATTTATTTATATACGCCTGCTCGTCACTGAGTACTTCGACAGGCTCAACAACACCATCCATTACTACTTAAGTCAAAATAAAATTTAAATAATAAATCAAAACAATAAAGTGAGGTTAGGCAAAAAGTGAGGTTATGTAAAACCTCGACTTGAGTAAATACAACACTAGGGCTAGAAAATTAAAATAGTAAATTGAGGTTATGTCAGACTAAAAGAGTGAGGTTATGTTAAACGCGCAAAAGTAGGGTTATGTCTGACTCTAAAAAGTGAGGTTATTAAAGCAAAAGTGAGGTTATGTAAAACCTCAAAGGGAACCTTGAGTAAATGAAAAACTGAAATTAAACTAATAAAGTGAGGTTATATTAGACTCAAAGAGTGATGTTATATTAGACACGCAAAAGTAGGGTTATGTTATGCAATAAAATTGAGCTTAGCCCCGGTACACTAAATAAAATATAATACGCGTTAAATACTTACGGTAAATTATAGCTAGCACTTACTGCAATTGCACAATACTATCAAAAACTCACTATACCACAATAGCAAATAACGGAGCAGTGCAGAGTCCTCTGCCAACATGAAATCCGGGAACAGAGTGAACGAGGTAAGGTGGCAGTGGTGGAGGTATATGGATGGACCAATCAGCGATGAGAACGCCTGATGCGACCAATGGGATGCGAGCCTATTCCGACCAATCACAGAGCAGTATTTTAACAGGTTTAAACTGGATATTGTAGCTGACTAACGGTGTTTGATGAGTACAGCACAGAGTAAGAAGTAGGAGAAGAGGGAGGCAAGGAGGAAGAAGATGATATATTATTATATAAATAATAAATGGTGTAGCTATAGGGTATATGTATAATAATGTATCGTAGATCATATACATAGAGCATATACATATATAATAGTAGAGAATATGATAGTGGAGCCATAGCATAGAGCATATACATATAATGTAGCAATAATTAAAAGTATACATAGAGCATATATACACATAATAATGAAGTTATAGAGCATATAATAGTCTAACCTCGGAGCATATATACATATAATAATACCGCATATAATAACCGTAGAACATAGGTTGGCAACTCTGCTAAGTTGGCAACACTACCGAAAAGAATCTGGAGGGAACGTTGTGGCGGGAAAGTGAGGTTAGGAAATCTGGCGGGAAAAGTGAGGTTAGAAAATTTGACGGGAAAAAAGTGAAGCCGACATGGGCACCACCATCTTGGGGGCGGAGCCTAATGACGTCATAAGTCACGTGACCTAAAACTGCCCTCTGATTGGCCTGCTATATCATTGCGACCCCTACTGATATAAGCATATCATTACTTAGCTAGAACGCAATTTACTAAAGCAATATTCCCAAATGCAAGAAGTCCCGAATGTTTGATTTAATCTTTGAATAAATATTTTGAATAAGTAAGGTCAAATAACACATCACGACTGTAATAAATGTTTTATAATAAAACTAAGTATTTATTAGTATTTTAATAGTCTTAATGTCTTCCTGGACAGTATGGTAGAGTTTAGACTTACGAATATATCAGGGTAAAACTATTAATTAATAGCAATCTACACCAAAGTCGATTTTTAAATTAAATGTAATATTTTTAAACTAGCTGGCCCGACATACATTGTCCTGTACTAATGTCATTGAATTTGTTTTATATCAAATAATCGTTCATTTTCAATATGAGAGTAGGGGGTATTAGACAGCGTTGCGTGTGGTGGATGTGTGGGTGACGTCATGCGGGTGAGGTCAATGACCTCCGCCTCCGCCTCCCTCCACCCTGCCCCGCCCCGCCTCCACCTCCTCCTCCTCCTCCTACGCCCAACACTTTGCTCTTTCTACGCAGTTGCTCCTAATGCGCAGCACTTTAGAGAACAATGGACTTCCAGGAACCAAGGCGCCGGGCTGTCGGTGTGAATAATTTCTTTTGTTCGCAGGGGTGGAGCACGCTCGGAAGAAGAAAACATTAACATTTAACAGTGCGCGTACCTCATACTACTCATTATGCATAATTAATTAGATGTATGAATAATTAATTAGATTAATGCATAATTAATTATATGCGTTGCCAACACAATACTATTCGTTCTCATTTTTATTGGCGGTTGGTACTCGGTTTTCATCCGGTTGGTGACTCACTACTGTCCTTTTACGATTATGTTGGCGACTTTTACTACTGTCCGTTTGTGATTTAGTTGGCTACTCTCACTCCTGTCTGTTTACGATTTTGTTGGCACATCTTAACAAAGAAAAATAGCTATATCTTCGTTGTTTACCGATCGATTTCGACGAGACTCGGTATATGAACATTATAATTGATACATATACTGATGACGTCATCATAATTTACCGACTTTGTTTTTCAAGGTCGCTTCACTGGAAGCCGAACCCTAAAAATGACTGTATCTCCGTTATTTCCGGACTGATTTCAACCAAACTTCATCTACCCCCAATAACTTTTTCAGGTCCCACGTAATGCGGGTTGCCTATACGGGAAATTGAAGGCGCTACAAATTTAAAAAAATCATATCTCACAAAATAATAGGAATGTTTTGACGAAACTCTGTATTTCAGGATAATAAATTACGCTCTATAAGACTAGGTGACTACCGTCTACCAGAATTATTTTTCAAGGACACTTTACTGGAAGACTTAAATATAAATAAATTCATTAAAAATCGGTTTACTGGCAAATTTTTACAAAACCTAGTATTTACGTTTACCAATCCACAGTCTAACATTTACGGTGCAAACAGTACGTCTAACATATGTTTAAAGGTCACTTTACTTGTAGATCAAAATATACATCAATTCGTTAAACATCGGTTTATTGGCGGATTTTTACAAAACCTGGTATTTACGTTTACCAATGCACAGTCTAACATTTAACGTAAAAATAGTACGTCTAATACATATTTAAAGGTCACTTCACTTGTAGACCGAAATATAAATAAATTCATTAAAAATCAGTTTACCATCTGATTTTTACGAAACTCGGTATTAAAATTTACTAGTGTATAGTCCAACGTATAAAGTGCAAACAGTACGTCGAACATAGTTTTTAGGTCAGTTCACAGGGAGACCGAAGTACAAAAATACATTCTTATACTTCTATTTACTAAGTAATTTTAACGAAACACAGTGCTCTGATTTACTAAGATGAACTATAGTATATAAGGTAAAAGTAGTACGTGTAATGTGAGTTTCAGATTAAACTTTAATGGAAAACTAAAATATGAAAAAATTCGTAAAAAATCTGTTTTATTTTCTTAGTTTGACAAAACACAATATTTTAATTAAGTAGTGTGTAGTTGCACATATAACGTGCATTTAGTTTGTTTATCATGTATTTCTAGGTCATTTTACCTAAAGAGCGAAGTACAATGTATTTGAACGCGGTTGTTTACGAAAATCAGTATTGTATAGTGTAACATATAACACTATCTAATCCCTAATCTTAGTTTACAATAGCTGGTCACATTTACCTCAACATTGATTTTACCGTGAATTTGTTTTCGGTTGTGTGTTTAGAGAAAGCATCGATAGAAAAAACTTGAAAAGGTATGTAACTTTTAATGAATAACAAAAATTCTCAGCTAGGATATAGAAACGATCAGTCAGCAGACACTTACAACTCAACACGCTTAAACTAAATACAAGGCATCGTTAATGGATTTAAATAGTGTGAAACGCACATGTTATAATGTAAATATTAATTTTTTTGTTGTTTTTTTTTAGTCATGTGACATCCTTTTTACAATTTTTACTCATGTATTACGATTATAAATTAATATTTATAAGCTGGCTTATATGAAATAATATCACGTGACGGTAGTTCAAATATTCAGCTCTTGTCACAAACAGGTTGAAACCTGTTAAAATATCGATCTGTGATTGATGGAAATAAACCGCTCTTTGGTTGGTCAAAATTAGGCGTTCTTCTCTGTGATTGGTCAGGAGAGGAATTAAGAGTTGAGGAGAAGTACTGAAACTAGATCTTGAAGATCACAGCGTCATTCTGCCCCCTGCTGGCATGTTGTTTAGAGGTCCCTGCACTTCTCGTCTTTGTGAATTATGTCTTGTATTACAGCGTACGAGTTTAATAACCGGCACGTTACTGTACTATTTGATAATGATAATAATCCGTGGTTTAAAGCTAAGGAGGTAGCTGATATTTTTAAATATAAAGAACCGTAAAAAGCAATAAGAGATCATGTAAGAGCAAAACACAAAATAAATTACAAAGACTTCAAGAAAGGCGAATGGTCCCTCTTGTCCAACATACATTCTCATAAAATTATTATAAATGAACCCGGTTTATATTCGTTAGTTATGAAGTTTAAAATGGAACTAACAGAAATATTTCAAGATTGGGTTACAGAAGAAGTCCTACCCTACATACGTAAGCATGGAACGTACAAACTTGTTGATGAAAATAAACTTTTAAATAATGAAAACGCTCATCTCACATGGTTATTCGAAAACTCAAACGAATGCAACCAACAAGCGTTCCACATGAAAAATCAGCTTGAGGCTAAAAACCAATTCAAAAATCAGTTGTTGCGTGACCAAGCAGCTAAAGTGGCAGTCTTTCCTAAAGGTGACGAACTTAAACATGACTTCTGTGTGTTAGTAAAAGATTCACTACTGAAAACGTATGGAGTGTGTGAATATAACTGTATCCGTATACAGAAAAAAAATTGAATCAAGCTTTAAGTAAAGCGAAGAAATAAGGTTTCGCAGTTTGCTTCATGATAGAGAATGTTCTCAACGGAGTTAACGGAGAGTCACAGGTTTAACACAGACAGTAATACCGCTAGCGGCGTGGTGTAAAACAGATAGTGGTGAAAATTGCAGAACCAAAAACAACGGTAAAGGCAAAATGGCGACAGTTCAAGTGAGTCACGCCGGAGTCGGGCTTTCGTTGAATGCACAACACCCAAAAAATGCGCATAATCCTCGTGCATAAAACGATAGAATCTCACATCCCATTGGAGCCGATTTCAGGAATCGAAACAATGGATCACCGAGAACAATAGACCAACATGAGTAGTTATGTAAGTGTAGTGTTTCATGGTTATTTGACATGTTAGTTAAATTTTTTTTGTAAGTGAAAATTCGTCCTTTTAGTGAACTAGTGGGTGTATGGGTAAGTGAACGATTCATTGTGAACGAGTGTGTGATTGAACTAGTGAGTGTGTGTGTATGGGTGTGTGGGGGGTTAGTTAGTGTAAATGATGGGGTAAGGGTAGTGGGATATGGGTATTGCAAGGGTATTGTAAGATTACTTGGATAATGGTGGGATATGAATGTGTCAGGGTTATGGCAAGGGTAGGGTAATGGTACTTGAATGGTGTTATATTGGTTACTTGGATAAGGATATGATAGGGGTGTTATTAATGTTACTAGGAGAGGTGTGGGAGTATGTGATGGTATGTGAAGAGGATATGAGAGATTTATTTTTTTTGTAATTTTACAGTATCTATTACACTGTTATAGTATGCGTATATTTTTAAAGTATCTATAGTATATTTTTGTAAATGATTGAGAATCAGAGTTCTGTAAACGTATGTTTTTACATATTAGCAAAATGTGGGGTGAATCTTGTTTTTATTATTAGAGAATATGTGCAATGCGTGTTTGTGTATTTTTAAAAGAGTTTATACAGAGTATGTACAGACACTGGTATAGGACGATGTCTTTGAACCTTAGAGTTTCAGTGTGTGTAGACACCTGTGACCTCTTTCACTACTGTACATGGTTGAGTGCGTGTGCATGAGTGTGTCTCCGGTCTTTCACCCATCGAGTGGTATTTAATGCTCCTCGACAAAGCTAACGCTCATTCCACAATAAGAAGCCATGGCCGCTGTAACATCCTATACAGTGTGGGATGCAGCGAGCATCACCAACTTGCTCAACATAATAAGAGGCGAGGCGGTTAACCGCCTGGTAATTGTTAGATGGGGGATGCTCTGCCCCGATGGCCGCCACCACCTGCTGCCACGGCGTTACGTGGCAAACCAACCCGGGCACCTGGAGGAGGTGGAGATGCGGCTCCGGAACCTCACAAACAACGGCGAGGTGGCCCTCCTACAGAAGAGGACAATAAACCTATTTTAGAATATAAGTTTTTTTATAAAATAAATAAAAATAAATAAAAAAAAACAAAAAAAACAACAAAAAAACAACAAAAAACACAACAAAAAACTATAGTTTTAGTCACTTCTCTAAGAATCAGTTATTCTTAGAGGCACCGCGCTGGTTCTTGGAGCGTAGTGTCGCGGGTTCGCAGGATCCAAAAATACTGTATATGTGTTTCCGTGAGCAAGATACTTCTCGTAAAAACTTTGGATTAAATTTGGTATAAACGTGTAAAGCAACTCTATTAAGAATTTATACGAGTCTGTCTAGAGTTTATAAATATATTATTAATTACCAAAAGATGATCCAAACATTCAAACATCCAAACATTTTACCCACCATACCGTATAAATAATACATCACAGATTAGCAGCTCAAAAAGGTAACAACAATATGTTACAGCTGGTAAATTTACAACGGGGAACTATATTATGGTCCGGTCATATCTGGTCATATTTGGTCATATTTTTAAAGACAAAATCACTATGATAAAATGAAAATAAACTGTTTAAGAAGATATAATAAGTATTTAAGATTTACGGTGCTAGTCCGTAATGTATAACCGGTTTTATTTAACTATACATTCTATATACTTAAACGTGTCAATTCCATAAACTAAGATGGAGGTCATTATAAAGTGTCTAACTATGCGAAATGGGTGGTTCATCCTTACGCGCCCAACACTATACAGCCAGTGAGCCTAACAACGGGGGAGCCAGAGAAATGACTTATTTCAATAATTGTTTAATATTATCAGACTTAATTTGTAAGTTGAGAAAAAGCTGTCTGATAAAATAAAAGTGGCTTTGTAGACAACTACAAACTTGAAGATATGAGTCTCAAAATCCTTGCTGCTCTATATATAACTATACTTGTACTGTAACTGTACTTGCTCTATATATAACTATCCGAAAATATAAATATTGTTTTATTTTACCGTGGTTTAATATTTTCAATTATTAAAACGGGGGACATGAAAGGTCACTCGGGGGTTTGTTGTTTTTAAGTTAGAAACTGTTAATCCTTGAATTGTGCTAGTACTGTTAGAGCACCAAATTTTACATTTTTAATTTGTATATAGTTACAATACGTTTAGCTCAATATATGTTTCATTTATTCGATTGTAAAAGAAAAAACAAAAATGTATCAGCTTTAATTAAGTTTATTGGTATTTAATATTTGGGTATATTCTGACGAAGGCCACCCGAATAATAGTTTATACGATGATTAAATCAAGTTTATTTACTGCCTACGATGTAGAATAGGCCAGCGGTGTACACCTTCAACTGGGTCAGGGCGCGTGCGTGACGGCGGGGAGGGTCAGTGCTCCGCGTGGCAACAATACTTGTCGTTATCACCACCTGTTGTCGTCGGTGGGCGTCTGACACAGTAGTCACACAGTAGCCACACAGTAGCCACACAGTAGCCACACAGTAATATTGCCACAGCAGTCTTTGCTAATAGTACACAGAGAAAAATGGAATTTGAAAAATGGATATTGGTTGTCATGACCAATATTAGTTAAACCACGATTAGTTAACGAAAGTGGTTGGCCAGGAAAGGTTATCGTAAACAAAACAACAGTTAGTTTAACTTTTTGTAGTAGTTGTTTCAAGGCAACTTTGGCTATTCCTCCGAGAGCTAAGTTAAGCCCGGGGTTCTAGGACTGTCTGGGTTAAGCATTGAGGCTAACAACTAAATGAATGAAAATGAAATGGGTTGTAACAAACTAGAATATGGGGTTATTACAACTACTTTGGTTAAATTAACCAAATCCTCAATTTTCAGTCAAGCCGTTTGGTTCGGGTTTTAACAACTACTTCTAAACAAATTATTTTAACCAATGAATTTATTGGTTAACTTAACTTATAAAATATATATATATTTTTTAACTCTCCGAGCTTAGTTAAATGAACTCATACAAATAATTGTCCATATAGTAACCTCTGACACTGGTTGAACTAACTTATAAACTTGGATTAACCAATCACATTTCTCTGTGTAGTTTTTACCTGCTATTTGCTGAGTAACGTTTGTGCTAGTGAAAATGAGTGAGCGTATCTTAATTTTGGACTTGCCTAAAACAAAAGAAGGGGCTGTGTTTTTTTACAGCCGAAAGAGTGTTTGCCATCTCGACACCATTTGGACTCGTATCTGGCCGAGAGCGAGATTACAGTCAGCGATTGAAACACAACCGAGTACTTATATCCAACAGTGAGATTCAAGCAAAATAAAAAACAACCCCAGAATCCCACATAAAAAATAAATATGAACAACTATTAACTATTATTTGGAAAAATACAAGATATATAAATTTGAAGTTTAGAGTAAGCATACCCCAACTAGTCCAAGATTTCTGGAGCAAATTACACTTGGATAACTATTTATTTAATAACCTCTTATCAGATTTTCAATTATAATTATTAAAAATTATTAAAAACCATATTGCAATATTAATCATTAGAGTGTAACCCCTTCAATATAAATATATTTTTAAGTATTCTTTATTATTTAGCAAATTACAATGAGTAATATGTTAATTTTTAATAAATTATCTATACATAGTGAAAGTGTGCTTAATATAGTCGGGTTAATAATGGTAAGACAGTTTTGTGGATAATAATTTTATTATTTATTCAAGTTAACTTTAATGGGGTTTTTCTTTTTTCACTGGTTTGATAAACATTGAAAGCGAAATTGTGTAATTAGTTTGATTACATTTCCATAAGAACTTATAAACAGTTACTTTAGTTTGAAATTTAAATTTACATGTTTAACATTAATAACAAATATTATTTTAAATTTCTCAATTTAAAAATGAAAAGAAAAAATAGTTCAAGAAAAAACGTTTGAGGAATGTCTGGTCCGTGGTCCTGGGTCCTTGGGGAGTTCGATGTCGGGGCTCGGAATCGTCTGTAGGCGGTTGACATCGGGACTCGGTGGACTTGGTGGTTCTTCCAGACAGTGGAGTTGTGTGAGCTTCCGGTGCACGCCGATGCACACCGTTCCGGGGACGGGTTCGTAAGTAGACCATGAAAAAATAAACAAACGTGTATGAGTAAATAGATTATTAAATAAACCACGAGGAATAATAGTTTGAAATTTATTTCAGAAAATAAACTCACCGATTTTATTAAATTAATGGTAGCTATTCTGTTATGATTACAGTGAAGGCGGATTGGTAATTTGATTAAAATGTGCGGACTCCCAAAACTGCTGGTTGTGTGCATAGCTTCTGAAGTGCACGGTGTATTAATTTGTAGTTGATTGGGTATGTTACTCAATTTTATATTACTCAAATAAAAAACCTTGTACCAAAAATAACAAAATAAAATCATGGAACGTGTTGTATAGATTATCAATGAGTGATAGCCGGATTCTCTGATATTCTCTGATAGCAATTGCTTACATCTTTAGGCACTATGACATGTTTATACAGTTGCTCCAAGAACCAGCGCGATGCCTCTAAGAATAATTGATTCTTAGAGAAGTGACTAAAACTATAGTTTTTTGTTGTATTTTTTGTTGTTTTTTTGTGTTTTTTTTATATTTTTTTATTTATTATCAAAAACTTAAAAACTAAAAGAGGGGGATGACCCTTTTCTGTAGAACTGCCACGGAAAGGTAACGTCAACGTGTACACGATACAACGCCTGCATTAACCTCCTTACAACAGTCACTTTCCATTACACTTCCCATTACACCGCGACGTGACGAACGGCAACTGCTTTTGCTGCATCGTTTGATTTGGTGGCAAAGTGTGATGAAGAGTTTTATAATAAATCGATTGTGGTTTTAATTTGATAGAAATCTTGTAAAACAACAAAACTTGCCTGCTTGTTTACCAATTAATTTTGGCATTGACTGTCAATGTAGATCTGGATTTGGGCTCAATATAGGAACAAGAGTTCAAAAATTAACAATAAGAGGCTACTATTTATTTACTATTTATTATCTGTTTTACAACTGATATCTAAATGCGGGAGTGGGAGGGTTTGTGGTTCGGGGTTTTGGGATTTGAAAAATGAACCTAACGAGCGCGGGGTTGCGGCTTGGACAAAAACTGTTGTCTATTCGGTCCAACTCCGGAGTGGACACGGTGTAAATTCGTCTACCCTCTCTATAATTTGTTTAATGCGGCACAAATAATGTGTGTTTGGAATATACTATATAAAATAAATATACTATCCATATACTATCCATATACCATCCAAACTTATTTTTAAACAACCCCGTTCTCCCCATAAAAAGTACCAATATTGAAAATATTTTAATTACATTGACTTAATTAAATTAAACTACAACTAAGCTAAAATGGTTTGGCGGGAATATATCGGTAGTATATTTTGTTATACTTAGTGCAATATATCTGATGTAATCGCCTATGATGTTTTAATGCGAATTTCTTTTAACTTCTTTTGTGGGATATCGTGTCCTGTTGAATGGTGTGGCCTCGTTCTTCTCGCAGCCATATTCTCTGGATCGCTGATACAAATATAATTTCCTGTTGAATGTGTAGTTGCGCCTCGGGGTGATTGCGCCTCGTTCTCTGGATCGCTGACCCCAATGGCGTCCGTCGCTCCCGTACTCCCGCACATTCCCGCCACGCCCCACCTCTGTCCACCACGGATTCCGTTGAAGTAGGTTGAACACGTCCATGTTGTAATATGTTCTTCTGATCAGGTGAAGACGCCGGTATTTTCAGATGTCCGGTGGGGTCCCAATTGGAGTTTTTTCAATCGTTCTGAATCAAAAGTATGTGTAGCGAGTTTGTAGAATCCCAGAAACGCGTCTGCTGTGATTTTTCTTGCACGTTTAAAGAATTTTAGGTTTGTGGTTTGTGGCGGCCGGGCGTTTATCACGGCAGATGTTAGTGGGTGAGCCGCCTTGACACGGGGTTCCTTCAGTTTCGTCTGGTGTAAACACTTATCTGCACGTATTATATATTACCGTTATATTCCCCGGTTAAACGGAAAAATTTTTTCGCGACTATCTATCTTATATCTATTGTTTGATACTTAGAAATAATTTCCCTATGTAAACTATAAATTTGACTCAACTAAAATATTAAAATTCCCCATGATAAACTATAAATTTGACTCTACTAAAATATTAAAATTCCCCATGATAAACTATAAATTTGACCCTACTAAAATATTAAAATTATCACTAAATTATCACTATATAAATAGTAAGTGATACTCTAGATTACAGTAACCCCATTTTTAACACACATTATTAGGCCTTATGTAATTAAACACTCTACAACATATTATTTTGATGATTACAATTTTAATAGCCGACCTCGAACCATTCCGCGGTGCCCAACGATCCACATTTGTTTGAAATGAGTGATGTGAGAAAACTGGGATGGGATTGATAGGAATAATGGATATTCATAAAAATTGTTCTCTACACTACTCTAAACAGCTGTTTTATGGGGAACGCCTCTAGGGCCGAATCCCGCCTAGATATGGGGTTTGTTTATAAATAAATATTGTGTGGATTTCCTCCCAATCCGCATATTATCCGTGGCCACGGATAATAGGACAGATTTTTTTCTACCATCTGGATAAAGAGTAATATATAACTTGAGAATTACAAACAAAAGCACTATTATAATAATACTGATATATTAGAAAATATATTACTCTTACCAAATATAGCAGATTGTGGGGGGAAGTGCGTGTATTGTATGTATTTGTGTTTTATTATAAATTTATGATTATATGATAATAAGATGTGTACAAATTTAACATATACTAGCAAACCTATAAAACATCTAAAAAAGAAATGACTCATTACTCTCAAGTTGAGCCACATGTTTTATTTCTTGCGTGTCTAGATTAAAGAGGGAAAAGCTGAAGATATCCTCAGCCCCAGGATCGGAGAAATGCGACAGTTGCACAAAAAACAAAGGGGACACAATACGCTATTAGTGTAACGGAACCCGGTGACGGTAGCTGTCCTATCGGGTGAAAGTGGCACTTACGGCGGTACAACGCGCAGTTCACTCTCGCTTTCACTGCTCATGCGCGTTGCCGCATGCGACACCAATTAGCATAGACGGGTGACAGACAGCTGTGGCTAATATCATTCATAGTCATACAAGTCGTGAGGTCTTGTCAAATACGCTCTAATATAATCATTTTATTCATTACATTCAGATTGACCGATTAAAAACGAGACAACAAATCTAAAAGCAATTTAAAAATTACGCTGTTTTTGTGTTCCCCATATAAATAATAATGCCACGACGACTCGGGGATATGATAATTAGCTTCCGAGGTGTAAATGTAACTCGGCCGTTATTAATTAAAAGATCGGAGCAGTTTGATTAAAATCACGGGTAATTATTTTTATGGTAAATTATCTTGGGTTATTTCAATCCTACACGAGTAAGTAATGTTCAGTAATGCATATGGACGAATTAATGTTTATTAATAAACTAGCAGATGTACCCGCCCTTCGTACGGGTTGTACATAAGTGGCAGATTAACTAAAAATATTAACAACCCACATAATTTTACAATACTAAAATTACATTTTACACTTTTAAAGTAGAATTAAAGTTAACGAAATATACTATGGCAGATAGTTCTGGTACTGCTGGGTACTGTTGCCAAGTCGAGGAACTCTGTCGGGTAGTGAACGGTGTGGTTTTTGCGACTCCAAATCGGTACACCTTGGATTCGATTTTAGAAATAAAAGAACTATCGAAATAAAAGTACAACAAAATATTAACCCTGTTTAATTAAACGTTTTAAATACTTTGATACATTAATCTTTACATTCCAATAAATTAATAGTAATGTAACGAAACATTGACAAACCACTTTTAAAATCACCAGTCTTGCCAGGTCCTGTTTTCAATATAATTGTAAATATTTCTAGGTAGTGAAAATGGGTTATAACCACTTTTAAAATCACCAGTCTTGCCGGGTCCTGTTTTCAATATAATTGTAAATATTTCTAGGTAGTGAAAATGGGTTATAAATACTAACTGGTTGGTCGGCGCTCTCGAGGCCCCTTGCTTCGTGGTCTCAACGGGAGCGGGGGGTGTGGGTGTGAGGGGTCTCAAACGTGGCAGATGGTCGTGGAATTCGTTTAATAGTGATAAGTAGGCCCAGCATTATTAATCTCCTGAAAAACAATAGCTTCGTGTACAACTTTTATATATTAGTCTGTTCCAAAAATGTCTTAACAGAATAGAATATTTTTATTTTCTCATAATACATAGTTGTAACTTTATTTTTAATCACACGGCTTGTAACGGAGAAGTGTGGGCTAAGTGTGGAGGGGGGGGTTAATGTGATGAGGATATAATAGATTTATTTTGTGTAATTTTACATACTCTTTTATCTATTACTCTGTTATAGTATGCGTATATTTTTAATGTATCTATACTGGATAGTATATTTTTGTAATTTTCAAAACTAAATGATTGGGGTAAGTTTTTTAATTGAGAATCTTTTAGAGTTTTGTAACCGTATGTTTTACATCTTACTGTAGCAAAGTCTAGTATGGGGTTATTGGGAGATATATCTTTGAATAAACCTAGACGTGAAGGGTGAATGAAATCTTGTTTTGTAAACGAATCGGTTTTAGAGAATACGTGCAATGCGAAGGAATCGTTGTCTGTGTATATGAGATCGAAGGGGGGAAAGGTTTTCTTTAATTTATTGTAGTACATGTCGTACATGTATCTCTTACTTAGATCTAGTATTGAAAAACCTAAACATATTGGCTTATTACAACGAACCTTTCTTTTTGACATAAAGACTACGTAGTTATTTTCGTTTAATATTAATCTGTCTACAAAGGTGGGCTGTTTTATTAATCTCATAAGTTTTCTAGTGTTGTTGTACAGGAAGTGTTTATTTAAGTTATCGGTTACCCTTTCTATTGATTTACCATATATCAGGTTTGATTGGAGTTTAAAGAAATTGGATAGGGCTTTGTCTTGGGAATAGTGCATTCTCAAGTCTGTGTTCATTTTTATGTAGGGTTCTAACCAACATGATTCGTTAAATGAAATAGCTCTGTGGACTTTTTCTAATATGAGTCCCATTGAGAGAGCTTGTTTTAATGTCTCGTAGTGTATTACGTAATATTTTCTGTCTTGAAAAGAAGATATTAATTTACCTTCTACGTGATGAGGACATAGTGGATAGTCCCTGTGATCTGAGTTAAATGGATATTTTAAATCCACTTCTAAGATGTAACCCGTACCTTCTGGTTTACTTTCTAAATGAACCGAGTCTGGAGATACCCACTTGAAACCGTCCAGAGGAAGTGGACATTTCAACATTACAGCGGAGTAAAGACCGATAATGTCATAAAAAAAATTAGTGAGTCGGGTTTAGTGGGATCGTAATTGGGGAGTGAGGGGTGGTTGGAACTTGCGTATTTCTTTACTGCACGTGTAAATCCACCTCTTATACCTTTCATTATCATATTATACATTTTATCATCGTTTAAAAGTTCTATGCGAGTGTTTGTAATCTTGAGCATGACGTCGAAACTGTAAGCTCCTATTGTCAGATAGTAGAACATGTCGAGTTTATAGTTTTCAATACAGATTGATCTTATAGTTTCTAATTTATTAATTTCTGGATAGAATTGAGAAGAGTCTAAAAACTTCATTGTAGTATTTTTAATTCTCTTTGAAATGCATAGGAACTTTTCTATTTGACCCTTGAAAGGTATGAATTTTATATTGGCATTGACGCTAGTGAAGTAGTTTAACAGTTCTATTCCTAGATCTTTTATAATTATTGGGACAAAGTATGGTAATCGGTAGTTTATATTACAAGTAGAGTGGGCGTAACCTCTTATTGATCCGTTTAAGTGATTGTGATCGAGAACGTAATCGTTGAACATACCTTTACCACAGATGTGACAGGGAGAACCTTCTATGGGTGGATGTGGAAATTCCTTTGGAGGTATATTTCTCTTGTACAATCTACCGATTAGTTCACACTCTCTTTCTAAAGAGTTCATAAAAGCTGTAATGTCTGAAAAATTTCTAGTTCTAATTATTTTACTGTTTTCATTGACGATATTGTATGTGAGACTTTTTATAGTGAATGTGCCTATGCGGTGAACGAAAGAAGTGTTTGGATCTGGTTCACAAGTATCTTCTTTGTTTAGCTGTTGTTCTATGTCGCAGTATATGACAAACGGTATTTTCAACTGTCTGTTGTAGTTTTTAAAGAACAAAAACTTGTTTCCTTCTTTTGGAAAGGTGACGGTTGGTATTGAGTGACTGTTACAGTCGAGTTCGTGAATGAGGAGTCGGTCTTGTTTATAAAAGTGTTTGAAACACTGCCGACAAACGTATAACCTAGTAGTTGTTTTGACCAGTTGTCTACCGATAAATGCGTCAAAGTTTTTAATCCACATATAGTGGTTTTTATAAAACAGTATATCTCTGTGATCGGGTTTTCTATGAGGTGTTACTTTTAATGGAGTGATTTTTCTATTTCTATCTTCTATAGAGTAAACGTTTATGGAGATGTTATTTACGTTTTCAAATGTTTGTATTTCGTCTAGTTTTACGGGAAAAGACACGCACGACCATTTATACTTATCGTTCAAATGCACGTATTTGAAGTAATTTAATATATTGTGATAATTCTTTCCCGAATCAGCCAAAATTTTTCCCATTATGGCGATTTTGAAACAGATATCGTTGCAACACGTTCTTCTACTACCCTTACCGCGGAATGGATTTACAAGAGATTTTTTTCCTCTAAGAAAGGGGGGTAGTTTGAATCTGGTAGATGAACCCCAGACTGGTTCGTATCTGTTGATACGGAGCTCTAGTTTGACAATCGTGTATATAGCCCAACCCGAACCTCGTAACTCCAAAGTGGATTTTTCTAATAATAATTTATTTATACTGGAAGAGTACTGCTGATTTAAATCAGTTAAACTGAAAACTGTCAAATTTTGAGTTTTAAAACTTTTTGTTTGCAATTCGTCGTTAGATTTTGAAAACTTACACTCCAACAACATATTATACTTTATGCTATCGTGCATTTGTTGGTAGTGTTTCAATAAATAAATAACATTCCCCCTCAACCACTCCATGTAAGTTTTAACGCAAGAAAACCCGAGGGGGTTGTCAGCCTTTAGTGTAACGAGTCTGCACCTTGCAGCCGATTCAATTTGAACGAAATGGTTTTCAAATGAGGTGGCGTGTTCGTGCGTGTCAAGTTCGGGATATAAAACGCCACAAACTTCACATAGCACGTCCATCGTGAAAAATGAGGAAATGGGGATTGATTGCGGATTAAATACCTTTGGGAAAATTTTAAAATTTTACATTTCTTTTTACTCCAAAACTCAATATGATCCCCTCTTGTAAACTGTTTTATATTCTTTTTTATATTTAATATTTGGTTTGAGACTTATTTCTCCATAGTTCGTGGTCTTCAACTTCTGTTATATATTTATCAAGTATTTGTTTTGCATCGATGTAACTTATAGAATCATCAAATTTTCTTTTTTTTGAAGTTGGAAGTTTTCTTAAATCCTCAACATTAAGAATTTGGAAGTGGGTATCAATTATACTGGGTACGAGTGGTTTTGGTGAATTTTTTGTTATAAACATATTCAACCCCGCTTTGGGGAACTTATAGAGTAATAATAGTGCGTGTGGATATGTTACCTCATATGCGTTTTCAATATAGACATCTTTTACATCTAAATCTGGTTGAGTATAAATTAATGCTGTGTCAGTATAGTCATTTTTTTCTAAAATACTTTGTATGACATCGCAATCGTAAGGGTTTAGAAAATCTTCAACTTTTTTTAATTCTATATCTATTGGAAGATTGTCTACATAGTAAAGTTTTAATCTATTTAAAGGAGGTGTTTGGTTGGTTGCAGTCATAAGAATGAAGAACTGCGATAGCCTTCAGGAATTTATATCCCAAAAGACTGAGGAAACAATACGAACATATGTAGTTGTATTTCACCATAACAATATAGAATGTCTGGGATGTTTGAGAATCGATAGGAGTCTTCAAAAAATATTTAATTTGGAAGATAATAAAACATATGATATATATTTGAAATTGAAAAACCCACTGTCTGACTGTTGCACTCGTCTTGTTCTGACAAAAATAACAAGTGAAAACTATAAACAATAAACATTTGAAAAATTTTAAATGAAATAATTATATATAAAAAATATTTAATGGAAATTGTTGAGGTCGAAAATGAAAAACCAAAATCTAAAATACAAAGTATTTTTTTAACAAGATTAAAGGAATTCATTCAAAATAGTCCTTCCCATAGAATCGAAAAAAATGAAATGAATGGCAAACCTTCACTGAGTACGGTGACACTTCTTGGAGTAGTTTTCACGATAATTTTTTCAATTTCAGCTGTAAAAGTCGGAATTATTAACGCATTACTTATATTACTGTTCATAATTTCTGTTATAATTCTAATTTTAAAAAATTCTAATTAATATTATATTCTATACAAAATAATACAGATTTCATTTTCAAGTTTTTATCACTTCTCTTGTAGTAAACATTTAAAATATTAATTTTATTTCTATGCTTGAGCTCTAAGAACTGTATGAGAAGTTCTGGATATTTTTTAAAAACTATAGCTTTTTCTAAGCTCATGATGCATCTAAACTCCATTTAATGTCTCGGAAGAATTGTGATGTTGGTTCCTAATGACGTCACAAAAGCGCTTCCCGAATAACTCAAGGGGTTGGCAGAAACCCTGGCGGTTGTACTCCTACTTTCTCCAGATTTCTCTTCGTCTGCCAATTTCTTATATTCAGGAATTTCCAATTGTTCAATTGCACAATCCCACAGAGATTTCGTATGAGGAGAGTGAATTTGATCTATTTCCAAACTATTACCTTCGAAAATTAGGGGGTCGCCTTCGCATATTCGCCTTATTGAAACTACACCGATGGGCGTAAGTTTGCAGTTTGGAGTAAACGATGACACGGCTTCGTTTTTAAACTTCAATTCTGTTGGGTAGGTATTTCTGATAAACTTATACCAGTAGGCTTTGTGGCTATCGTCGAAGCAGTCCAGAATAGTTTCATCTGGTTTAATATCGGAATATTCTTCTCTAATCTTCACTATGTGAGAGTTTTCGTATTGTTGAATGAAGTTATGGAACCCGTCGCGGTTATTTTTACAAACGTCTGAACTATGAGATTCTGGAAATGCGATAGTGTTTTTTGGAAGATCTCCCGTGTACTTGAAGGCTTGACCCTTCTTATCGTCATCTTTATAAGCCCATTTGCTTATATCACCACAATACGTCTTTGGCACTCCGATATTAAGAGTATCTTCCTTACAACAAATACTTTCTCTTGTACCGGGCGGATATTGCAAAAGCCGCTTAGCTTCTACTGGTATAACAGATAGTGCGCCAATGGATTGCGAGTAGAGAAGGTTCATTTTATGCAACATAAAATACTGTTCATCCAAGTTTCTACCTTCTGTATCTATACAACGATACGCTTTTATCCTTGTATAAATGTAGGGGTTTAACGTAACATAATATAGTCCTGGTTTTGATGCATCTGTTGCTGTGTAGGGCTCAATTTTTGTTATCTTTAAATGTTCCCTATGGGTTTTAAACTCGTCCCCAGCAGTACTCACCGTTGGGATATTGTTTCCATCGTCCACCGCTTGTATGAATATTTTAAAATTATTCGGGTCACTACTAACGCCAATTTTATCGCCCGGTATTCCCAATAGAGACCATAATATCTCTCCTCTAGGTACTATAAGAGTGTTTTTATCAAATACGATATTATCGGGGCAACTATTTTCTGAAATTGGTGTGATTCTATACGGTCTGGTAGCAATTAAATACGAAATAACACTATCTTTTCCTTGATAACACGAGATGGTGCTGAACAAAGTCTTTACATAATCATCCCGCTGTGTAAGACCATACTGTGTGAATAAGTCGCTAATACACACCCCGGAAATAGCCGAGCTGATTTTATTGCCATACTTATTATACATGTATATTTCACGCTCGAAAACGGTATTCATAATGAAATTTTTAAACAACTCCTCCGAATCTCCTCCAGTTTTCTTGTAGTGTGGAACAACACAGTTTTTTATTCGCGTTGTATAAATTCCGGTTGTCATTTTCTTTTTTATTTACCAAAAAAAACCGATAATTAATTTTATTATTGCATTTTCAATTTCTTAGCTGGTGGTTCTTCCTCATTTTTAAAAAGCGATGCCACATATGGTGAAAACAACCTCTTCGTTAGTGTAAGGCTGACCAGAAGGGATATGTTCTGCAGGCTCGATTTTAACGCCTTCAATGAAGGCGAATCGTTATCCTGAACCGATCTGAGAATTTCGTCGACGTCTTTGGCTCCTAATATTCTAGCGATGATGTTCGATCCAGAATCATTTAAAATGGTTATTTTATCCTTTTGTAGGGACGTTGAAAACACTTCTATGTACTTTTGAATATCCGGAGGGGTAAACTTTTTTGCCTCGGTCAGTAATACCTCAAAAAATGTAAACACGTAATTCGCCATGTTTTTATCTGAACTGTTTTTACCCAAAACAGAATCAATTATGAGTCCAATTTTAAACTTTTTATAAAGTATATTGTCATTAACACCGTCAATGTCCTCTAGCTTTGCAAAACAACTCTGTAAGTAGGCGCAGGATCCCGTGTTGTACAAGTATTTAATAATGTCTTTCTTTAACGAGTCAGAGGACGATATTGATGAGGGAGGCGGTGTCCGCGGCGGGGGGAGTGTTGGTGATGGAACTATCTGTGGTTGGGAATTGCTGCTGCTGTTATTATTATTATTATTATTATTATTATTATTATTATTACTATCATCCATCCAATTTAAATCAGCGAATATATCTAACATTTCCGGGTTGGGTATATCTCGCTGTAAAGTGAAATCCTCTGCATTTAAAAAGGTGGGAGGGTTATTTAAAATAGTGTTCATTTTTTATAAAGAAAAAAATGATTTTTATGCAATGTTTTGTGTTTGACTTGGATGAAACTTTGGTTTACGTACAAGGAAAGGATATTTTTGTCAGGCCGTACTCAGAATCTATTCTACAAGCATTAAATAAAACACAGAGTAATATGCTAATTTTATGGTCGGCTGCTGATTTTACGTATGTTCATAACATACTTATAAGACTAAATTGGAGTCATTATTTTAAAAAGGTTCTTAGCAGAGAAGACTGCGAGGTTTCTTTTAAACTATACGGTGAAAATAAATCTTGTTTTTTTATAAAGAATTTATTGAAAAGGGAAAGTGAAATGTACAATATACAATTTATATTGATTGATGATTTAGCTTCAAAAAACGAAACAACAAATGAGTACGATTTTAAAATTAATATTGTGCCGTATAAAAATCCAAACTCCGGTCCAGATATACACCTATACAATGCAATCAAATATTTCCTATAAATTTAGAAACCAACTCTTTGACCACAATTGGTTTATGGCGTGAATCTGAAATAATCATAGTTGAAAAATATTTAATAATGAATGATAACCTTTCGATATTATAGGGCTGAAATATAATCGAAAATACAATAAAAAATAAGACTGATAATAAAAATAATGAATTTTTTATATTCATATTATTATATTTTTATACTTGTTATCATAATGGTAATTTACAAACGCCCCAGTAGAACCTTTGAGATATTTAAATACAACAATAAATATATGTATTTCAAAGAAATACCTATGGGTATAACTGGTGTAATTTACAATGGCATTCCGTATATATATGACAAAGATTCATTAACAGAGTGTGGTGGAAAGTATGATTCGGTGTTTGAAATAAAAGGAGTTAATAATAGGTTCATCTCGAAATGTTTTATTTCTGAAAACGTTGTAAGAAGCGTGTTTGAGGAAGCCCCATCCGCGTTAGGCGACGTTGATTTCAATTTCCCCACACTCGTTGACCATTAACAATTTTTTATCTGGTATGTAATGAAAGTTGGTATTTCTGATGAAATTAGTTGGCCTGTTGTACAGCAAATCGAGAAACCAAATTAAACTGTCCGCGTTGTTGACCACGAAATCTGCGACTGGAAAGAGTAAAATGTTGAGTTTTCGAACGCTTTTATGTGTTTTTAGGAATTCATTTAAATCGCTGACGCTATAGTCCCCGTTCATGTGACCTAAACGGCCACAGTTTTTTACTTCTATAATAGTCTGATATGACTTTTTTACGTCTCTGGAATCCCAAAAATGGATGCTGTATTCTGATAGCCGTTTAAATAAATCATCGTAATAAAATATTATATTCTTTGTATATTTTGGCATCCAAATATTGACTTTGAAGGGTAAAATAAACCGATCTATTTCGTTACACTTTATAGAATCTAAATAGCGTGTAAAAATATTGTTTGTATTTAAAATATATTTTTCTATTGTGGAAATGAAATTAAAGACTTTTTTTATCACCTCCGTTCTATCAATTGGTAATCCAACTTTATTTATCCTCTCATAGAACTCTACAGAATCTCTTTTTTTTCTTTTTTTGTCTTTATAAAATTTATCAAAGACTGGCAAAACGTAAGACAGCAGTAGTTCACCATTTGTTGAAAAATTTTCATCAACTCCGAGAACGTTTCGCCTATAACTGCATGTGGCGTTAAAGGAATTCAAATTTGTATATTCATAAAAAACCCTCGAGTTACAAACAAACGCGTAATCGTTTATTGAGGTATTCTCCAAAACATATTTAAAAAACGTCTCAATAAAAGTGTTATAACGTGGGTTGAATTCTTCTCTCTTATCATAATAATTTTCAATCATTTCTAAAAATTGGCGAAAGAAGAGTTCAACAAAATCTTTAAACTTTGGATTTATTCTTCTAGCCACCCCCACTATTTTTAAACACCCACTCTTAAGCTTCATTATGTAGTTTTTCTTCTCTGCTAAAAACATTGTCGTTTTTGCTTCATAATCTAGGGTTAAAGAGATAGTCTCTAAACCCAAACCCTCTCTTATGTACTTATTCAAGACGTTAGCCACGTCGATATCAAAATTCTCTTGTAAAATAAAAAGAGAATCTGTATCTCCGTAAACAACAGTCATCTTTAGTTGTTTTTCTATATAGGATTTGATTAATGAGTGAATCTTTCTTCCGTATGACGTTACAAGTGCCGCACAGGGGAGGTCACGCATCCGTCCCTTTGACGCCAATAACCCATAAATGGAGTTGGCTATGAGTTTGTATGCCTTGTTTAGATAGACATTTTTTGTTTTTTTCCTCTGCTCAATTAAATATTCCACTATAACAGACAGCGGAGCTTTTAAAAACTGTCTTTTGATTGTATAAAATCTGTCCATTTTATTAGTTCGTCTCAGGAATTCTTTAGCAAGGGGAGAATTCTGATTTAGATTATCGATGACGTAATTGGAACTTATATTAAATTCCCTAATAATACTGGGATACAAAGAAGTAAAATCGACTACCGAAATTGGTCTGTTAACATAGACGGTTCTTTGAGCTTTCAATACCGTTGCACCGCGATACTGTTTGTTAACTATGGACTCAAACATATCTCCGGAAAATGTACGATCCTCTACAAGTTTAAATGGTACACACATGCCCTGTGCGGGGTACATTATCGACGTGAACTTACTTATAATCTTGGACGTCGCTTTGCTCATGTAGTCAACCGTATCACAAAAACATATACTTACCAAAGGTAGTAAGTGGTGAATTATTTCCTTTTTCGCATATATTTCTACTGTCAGTTCAGAATCGCGTGCAACGTAATCGCACATTTGTTGAAGAAATTCTAAATCTTGCCCACTCTCTGCATAGTATTGGTTTAGTTTCATGAAAGACATGTCTAATTTATTTTTGCCCAGTTCTACTTTGGCTATGTTTTTTAATGAAAATGAATTGTATTCGTTGGAGTGCATGCGTTTGAGATAAGCCATTACGTCGATGATTTGAAAACGCTCACAACATACCAAGGGACTTTTAATTCCTATTAACATTTTGTTTATTTCTTCTACTGAATAATAGTTTCTCGCCAATCCTAAAATTATCATTCTATTTAAAATAACAGGAAAATCAAATTCCAATATATTGTATCCGATTAAAAACGACGCTTTTAATTCAATTCTAAAAAAGTCACATAGTGCTGCTACAAGTTTCTTTTCTTCTACAAAACACTTATAAATTCTCTTATCGTCTGTAGAGTCTATTTTTATGTTCGGATTGGGCAGTAATAAATAAATTATTTCCAACTCTTTATCAAATCTCTTACCGCTGACGGTACCTATAACGAAAGAAACCGAAACAATCTTTTCATCGGGAGCTGCCCCATTGGGTATAACATCATACTCTCTACCTTTCACCACCTCTATGTCGAACGAACACACCCTTTGATTTGGGACTGTCTCGAAACCATATAATTCTTGTAATGTATTTTTAAAAACTCCATAGTAAAGAAAATCTTTGTTTTTACGTTTTTCAAATTCAAAGTATCTCTGCAGAGAAGAGGGGGTGAAGTTGATATCGAAAATATGAAAGAGCGACTTGTTGAAGGTTAAAAACTTTTCAAGACCTGGTAGGATGTGAACACTATTAACGTGAACAAACGCTGACAAACCCCTAAGACTATCTATGTAAACCACATCTTCCACAGTTATTTGAGACTGAGTTCTCAGATTCGCCAAACTGTCATTGTATGTGATTTTATATATATGTTTACCAAAGAAATCGTGAGCTTTTTTTTCAAAATCTTCCTTCTTCTTTTTATGAATTAATAATTGCAAATAATAACAATTATCACTATTTAAATTTAATTTTCCACATATAAAATTACAATTGAAGTCAAATCCAACGTAATCACCCTCGGTGCTCGTCCACTTTGTAATAAAATGATCTCCCTCTTCGAACATTAGTCCGGACTGAGGCGAACCTATAAAAAACCTATATATAATAAAAAATGTTTGAAATATTTGTATTATTTATTATTGTTACAATTGTAATGTTAAAGCCAGATTCAATTCAAATCTCATTTCCAAAGTATGATTACAAAAAGTTTTGTGACAAATTCACAGGATCGTGGGACGGGGAAGATTGCACTTGTAAACATCCAGATTTCATAACAAACAACCACTATAACGGAAATTGCGATAGGGTTGTCGATATTAAATGTATAAAAATATTCAACTCGGGGGGAAAGTTATTGAACTTCAATATCCAAGATCCTTACACTGAGGGTTTCTGTGACTGTGGCAAATACTATTCTTATGATGTTTCGAGTCGTAAATGTGTTTTGAGAAAGTTAAATATGAGGTTGAGCATCCCGGAAAGGTGCGAAGATGGATATTATTTTGATGATAAATATAAAACCTGCTTGAAAAAACTCTGTTCCTGGGACATTTTAAACCCTCTGGAAAAAGTTGACCAACACGCTATATCACCCACCACATGCAAGTGCGATTTTGAAAACGGTTATGCCCCCATTGCTTTAGTTAACGGCACAATCGGCTGTACAAAAGTGCTCAGAGGAAGGGCGTGGTCTACAAATCACATAATTCTATTAGAGAAGTCTGGAAATGGCCGGAAGATATCGCATTTGTACCCACTGTCAGCACTCGGTCCCAGATTTGCAAAACGCATAAGCGATATTAACGGTGACAGTGGAGCTTTTATGCTGGCCATAGAGCAAAGTCACGGAGACTGGCTGAAAGATTTATTTTCTAGGGGGGTTAAGATCGACTCCTCTGGTGACGACTATGACAAAGCCTTGGGGTTTTATGAATCGATGACTAATATATTAACTGTTAAAATTAAAAATGAATGAAAGTTTTAAACTGATTTATCTGTTATTTATTTTCTTATCAATATTTATTCTGTTTAAAATATCAATTGAAACTGTTTATAGATATTTTGTCAATGAAAAGTTGAACGAAATACTTGGAATATCCAATAACGTAAATACAAAAGAAATTAAATTCAAATCAATTTACGATTTTGACAATACGTTGACGATTGACAGTTTCAAATTAATTAAACCAAAGAAAGTACTTTTGGAGGTAAGGGGGTGGAATGCTGACGGATTTAAAATATATTTAGATAATAAATTAATAATCAGTAGAAAGTGTTTGAATTGATTTTACTATACAAAAAATGGTTGTTCCAAAACAAACGCATGTCAAGACAGGCGGGATGGTGAAATAGTAGCAGATAGTCGGAATAAAAATATGTTATACAAATGCAATGGTCACAATGGAGTAAGAGACATAATCTCGGCATATGGTGTGAAACCATTGAAACCATTGAAACCATTGAAACCATTGAAACCAAAGGAGGATGTGACGAATAAACTCGGGGGAAATTGTGATTCACATAAAGCCGTCCCGGTGAACGTACCAGACATGTGGACTTCCTCTGACATGTATAAGCAGTGCGTAGACGCATTTTGGAATTTCAAATTCTGTCCCAAGGTTGAGAACACCAATTACTCGAAAATTTTGGAGGAAATCAGAGATGTTTTAGATGATGGAATCTTGTATCGTCCACTAAATTTAGATGTATCGGTGTTTGATGAGAACGTCCAGAATTGTGTTCCCTTTGATTATGCACGACATTATAAAAACGGTAAAATACCTCTACTGTATAATGACATTTTCATGTTAGATCACAGTAATGTTCTACCCACGGTGGTATACAATTCAATTACAAAGAAAAAAGAATCGATACCCAACCTTCACGAAAATGACAATTATAATGACCGAGACAAAGAGGAATGTCTTTCACAATACCAAGAATATACGAACGGTGAATTTTTGGGACTGTTAACAGTAGCGTATTCCAATGTAATTCTTTCGTGTAGATGCGGCAAACCCGTAAATAAACTCGTTGTTGATCAAAATGAAAATCCTAGTTTTTGGGGGCGTGGTTTTTTTGAGAAAACTCTTACACCGATAAAAAACACAACATTCATATCTGCGAAGGTCATCTCCATAAGTTTATACCCACGTGTGTGGAAAACATCGAGTGTGTTAATGCAGACGGGTTAATTCCTCTGAAATCACCCGGTGTTGGTATAACGAATGATTTTGATTTAAGTTTCTGTTCAAAAACGGGACGTTTACAATACATCCTCCAAAATAATATAAAAATAGATAAATTCTGTAAAAATTTAAAAAAATATCGAGTTCACCCATACTACAATATTCCAATAGATTGTAAAAAGAAGAAAATTCTAAAAGATTTATCTTATAGAGATTTATCTTTAAACACTTTTAAAATTAAAAACGATTCAATATTTAAAAACGATATTAATGCGCTGAATTTGCATTTTTTGGGGGGGGTTCTACCGTAAGGGTATATAAAACCACTTTCCTTGTGTTGGGAAAAAATTTATCACGGCGCGGCTTCACGATACTCACAACCCGTTGATCTTTGTCGAGCAAACACTCGTATATGGTGTTGGTAGTTAAATTATCGCTTGGTGTGCATATCTTGTAACAAATGCCGTTTCTATCGGCCATTTCGCTCGATGTAAATTTCAAGTCGACGGTAGACTGGTATTTTGTTTTGTAAAGTCTTTCACCGTGTATAAAGATACTTCCGTCGGTTTTTATATTAGATTTGATATATTCCGCATCAAAACTTTGAAATAGAATTGTACTATTATTGGGTGAATGAGTTTTGCGAATATTTTCTGCTAGGCGTTCTATAAACTCCATTCTCACACTAGCGCCAAAGTGTTTCGAGTGAGCGAGGTCTATAAAAATTAAAACATTCCCCACCAGTTCCGCCACGAATGTTATGTTTTTTAAGTAAAAACTATATTCCCGTCCCCATTGTTTGTAAAGGGGAGGTTTTAAAGTAAAGCTTGTAGTATTGCTTGTAAAGATTTCATAGTTGGAATAAAAGTTCACTAAACCCCTTTCCCCGTCAACCTTTGGGTATTCATTAGTGGGTGTAATAAATGGATTTTGGGATACATTTTCAATGGAACAAGTAAGGTACTGTTCATCTATATGCAAACCGTAAGTAAGAGCGGTTTGTAAATACAAATTCCTCGAGTTCTCGTCCGCACTCAACGGGTTTTCAAGCTCTATTACACATTTGTTTTGGAGACTGTATATATTTACCTCGAGATTTTCTAAAGTGTACAGAATAAAACCCCCCTCTTTTAAATAGATGTTTTTTTTTACCAAAAGACCGTTTTTAATAATATCATATAACAGCGAGCTTGGCATAATTTCTTCTTGCGACTCGTAGCAAATTTCCAACGTAGTCCAATTTAAAAATATCGGTTTAGTTTTCAGGAGAGTTTTTTTCTCTATGCGAGGATTTTTACAGTTCGTGTATGCTCTGAGATTGTTCCAGTAAATTATAAAATTAGTCTCTATTGGTTTTAGAGATTTTTTTATCACCTCTACCGCGAGAGGACTCTTTCTCCGGATTTCGCACTCAAACTCCATAGTGTTTTAAAAGTCTTCTTTGGCGGTGGGATAAGATATACATAATATAAAACTCTTTAATGTTAATAATATCAGAGTATTGAAAATAATAAATGTAACAATAATGTGCATAGTATTGTGTTTTTATTCTCCTGCTTCTATACGTTGTAAATTTTTTATCACACATCCAACAATTAAAAACTTTGAACGAAGTGTCTGAACTCCTCCTGTCTACTAACCATAAGTTGATTTCCCTAAAACAGTTTTTATTATTAACTAACGCCGGTATGATCAGTTTGTCCCTATGCTCAAGTATAAAATCTCTTTTCATCGGCATACGCGCCGAGATATATAGCCAATGCTGATATGTCAAAAACCGCATACATTCATTGCTCATATTTTTAAAGTTGTGTTTGATAAAATATAGTTCGTGAAACAGTCTTTTCTTGTTAAATTGTTTTTCAGTTTTTTTCACATGTTTAATAAAAAAACGAAAGGGGGTTGACCAGTAAAGTGCTCTAAAATAGTTTACTTTGTCTTTTAAACTTAAATAACTTGGAATGATTTGTTCCAACACCAATAAGTCCAATTGTATAAATTTCATTTATAATAAAAGATGAGGTTATTCTGTTTAAAGTGTAAAAAATATACAAAATCGGAAAATATAAAAAAGGTTTTGATATATATTAGGGGGAATAAGAGGTTGCAGTTAAAAGCTCGCTGTTTTGTTTGTAATGTCAGGAAGTGTAAATTCTTACCAAATGTACAGCTCCGGTGATAATAATTACAACAGTTGTGGTGATATAAGCACGAGTGGAATTGACTATGACGATGATGAGTATATAAGCCTTAGTGATAATGATATTTATGAAAATTCTGAAAATACTCAGTATCACGAGGAGTATATTTTGAAGCATGTAAAATTTGCATTTAAGAAATTTGGAGATATAGAAAGTTTGTTTTTAAAATATTTCATTATTATTTGGTATTTGTTAGATATCATTTCTCTACCACCCCAGAGTATAATGGAACATGTAATACCAAACGAGAATGAAGAAGAATTGTGTGAGCCTTGGAAGTTCTTCTCTATTATGATAAAACATTACAAGAGATATTGTTGTTCTGAATACAAGTTATACAATATAAAGTCAACTTTGACTGAGACTCTTGAATTGCAAGATAAACTGTCTAAATACTTGAGATTACCGCTAGATAATTCTTTTATACCAAGAATAAAAGAAATTCTGTGGCATTATAGACACCATAAAACCGTCTGTAATATCGAATCAATTTATAAAATTTTAGCAAACATAATAGATTTGGAATAATCACAGACTGGGCGTCAAAAAGTATTTAAATAGTGGTCTTGGAATGATGTTCTCAACGGTTTTATAATAATTATGATCTTCATGATTCATATAAGAGTTATTGAATGTAACGCTACAGTATAGATGCAACATGGCGTGTAAAACGGCATATACCATATGGGTTACAAAAAATTCTACCTCCACAGATTTATTTTGAGAGGTGGTTATGTAATCGTTGTTGTACAAAATCTCTGATCTGTATCTATTGTCTATTAAATTCAATAACTCTTTAGAATTGTAAAAAAAAACTACAGCATTTTTAATAATAACGGGAATGATAAATTCGTTTGTGTATTTTTTTCTTTTAGATTCAAAGAGCAATTTTATTTTAAGGTCACTTTCATAAGTAACATTGAGAAACGACACTTGGCCCATCTTTTCTATTTTAGGTATCAAAAACAGGTGTTCGCTGATTAAAGAATAAACCTGTTTCAAGTCTATTATGTAATTGTTATTATTATACTCTTCAGAGTTTTTAAGCTTATTCATTATGGCAGATATTCCTTCGGTCCACTTTTTTATAATATTAACGTCGGTCTTTTCCTCCAAATCAATAAAAGATTTTACGTGTCTGCTCGGTTCTGACACTAAAAAGATTAAAAACGATTTAATCTCGGTAAGAGTAACGTAGACATCTTTAATCATCTGTTCGTAGGGGGTTTTTTCAGATGTATCAGTTGTTGCTTCCTCTGTAATATCGGAATTGTTTCTTTCTTGTAATGGAGTTTTCTTTAAAAAGTTAAACCACAGTGTCGGGTTTGTTGTCTTTATTTCACTTTTATAAGAATCATATAGTCGTTTGACCTCATCTTTTGGTACATTCGAAGCCGCACAAAATCGCTGCCACTGATTGTACAAATTCTTACTATTCATGTTTTTTTTTATATATAAATAAAAAAGGATGGAAAATACAAATCCTATTAATGGTTTTGATACTCCTATTTATTGTATAAAATGTACAAATTTCACAGCAAACAAAGATCCGATGGTGGTTAAACGTGAAACACATCACTTGAAAGCTTTGTGCGTTAAATGCAATTCTAAGAAAAATAAATTTCTCAAAAGAAATCGCCAAATTACCGCTAAAGAAAAAGAGATCGAATCAAAACCGGACATTATTAACTCTGATACCCCTGAACAATCTGATGAGCTTTCGTAAAAAGGATTGCCACGCCGGAAGCGTGTGTATGTACACCTTGTTTGAAATGTAAACTATTGCAAAAGACGTCACGATATTTAATGTAGTCGGATTATTACTGTCTATCCAAAGGGATTCATAGGGGCGTTCAGAGTATTCTTTTGATGAGGGGTGTATCAAATTTATTAACTTGATTGTTTTTAACGATTTATTTTTTTCTCTTAGTAGAAATATACTTTCAAAATCAATATATCTATAAAATACAAAACCGTTTATGTTTAACTGATTTGCTCTAAGAATAATTTTACAAGTCTGCGCACAAAACTCATATTCTTTTTTCAAATCGTTGTACAGAAGAACTTCTTTGTTGTCCATTTACATATATTTTTTATATCTTGTTAAGTCGAATTTCCTTTACTCTTTCACAACTGCACATCCACCCGCAGTGTTATCTGTGTTTGATGAGTCGTGGAGTCTGGGAGTTTTGTCTCTGAAAGCTTTGATTGCTGAATTTATAACGTTTCTGTAATTCCTCTCGATGCATTCTTGATTCTGTTTGGTTGAAACTCTTTTAGTTTTTTTGTGGCTTTTCGCGCAAAATATTTTATGTATGCTACAAGTCTGCGCACAGTTTCTTTTTTCATCTTTTGTTGTCCATTTACATATATTTTTTATATCTTGTTAAGTCGAATTTTATTTGGTTTACTTTTTCACAGCTGCACATCCACCTATTGTTCACCTTCTTGCAGTCAAGTATATCTGTGTAATTTTTGATTATGTGTCGCTTTATAGATGAGTCGTGGACGGTTATACTGGGGCATTGGTCTCTGAAAGCTTTGATTGCAATACTAATAGGTTGATAAATTTCAGTTTTGATAGAATCAATGAATTTATAATGGTTCTGTAATTCTTCTCGATGTATTCTTAATTGTTCTTGATTCTGTTTAGTTGAAACTCTTTTAGTTTTTTTGGGTGGCTTTTCACAAGAGTCACTCAATGCCAGGGAATGTTCTGAGGCGGTATCGCTGTCAAATTCCTGCATTGTAGTTTGCTGGTCTCTCGGTTCTAGGGAATGTTCACTGTCGTATCCCATCGTAGTATAATGAGTGGTGGTCATATTTTGCTTGTATTTATACAGTTTAGCCGAAATTATCTTTTGTAAAAAAATATTACTATAATTCTTGTTATAAAACAAATATACAATATCTATGTTATTTTTTTTACAAATACTAGCTTTAACTAGATCGCGGTTTATAACTCTTAAACATTGGAAATGGAAAGGACCCTGCAATTCAAAAGCCAATTTTAGTTTTGGAATGTATATATCTAGTTCAAAACGAAACCCCTCAATTCTTTGATTTATTTTTATTGGATGGTAGTATTTTGGAAGAATTTTATAAATCTTTTTGTATATCGAACGTTCCCACTGAGAATTGAATTTTAATTTTCCTAAAACAACTCTTTTGGATTTTATTATCTTCAACATTTTTATTTCAGAATAAATTGCACATTTTAGCACATTTTATCGGGGTGTTTTAAATGTAGGCGCTTTGGATAAGTAGTACAGTGTGTTGCTTTGCAAGCCGGCTGCGTACGGATCACATTTCTTTAATATTAGAGGAAAAAAATCTATAGCAATTGTTGGATAGGTTATTTTAGACTGTAAAAAATCGTCTGCCTCATTTATATTGTTGAACGATTTATTTATCATACTGTATTCTAGAATATTATTTATATCACTAACGTCGACACTTTGTATAAACAACACAAGACGATGTTTCAATATCAATTCTCGTCTATTTAACCAAATTCTTTTTTCTAAAGTTGAGGAGCAAACGTCTTCTAAAAATATTTTTCTTGTTATTTTCGGCCAAGCACATTTTAAAATTTGTAATTGTTGGTTTAGTATGTCCTCATCCTTGATATTAGCATAGAATTCTAACGGACTTTTGTTGTAAATACATCTTACAACATTATGATTTGTATACCCGAGCAATTCCAAAATCAAGTTCATTTTTATTCAAACTATAAATAAAATAGATGGTTTACGTATATCTAGCTTTAATATTAATCATATGCCTTTCCACTTACTCGGTGTATTACGCAAAAACTGCAAGCCCCGAAAAAACCGAAAGGGCCGAAAAACCTCAAATAGAGGACAAAGATGATTTAAAACAAATTTTAGATAAACTGTCCCTTATTAAAGTGGACAATTTGGAAGATTTCAGGGGTTATATGAGGGGGCCTACCGAAAATATAAATACAATGTTGAGTTTACTTAAAACCCTTAAAGAACATTACGATAAACTGGATACACCATTAAATGAATTTTCGAAATTAAAATCAAACTTGGAAACAATTAGCAACTCAATTACACGGTTGGAAAATCAACAGTTGTCCACACTAATCACGAATATGCAAATAGAGTTGCAAGGATTAAAAATCATAAATAATGAAGATGTTTCAAATAAAATAACAGAATTACGAAAGAGCATTGAATCATTAAAGTCTCTCATTTCTGCACTCAAATTGCCAGAATCTGAAATGGTAGTTTTAAAGGGTCAGATTACGGACTTTCAAAATTCTTTAGGTATACTTAAAGACATTAAAGAACGTTGCGATAAATTGGATACACCATTAAACGAGTTGTTGAAATTAAAAACGCTATTGGAAACAATTAGCAACTCAGTTACGCGGTTGGAAAATCAACAGTTGTCCACACTAATCACGAATATGCAAAAAGAATTGGAAGGATTAAAAATCATGAATAATGAAGATGTTTCAAATAAAATAACAGAATTAGGAACGAGTATTGAATCGTTAAAGTCGCTTATTTCTACCCTCAAATTGCCAGAATCTGAAATGGTAGTTTTGAAAGGGCAGATTACAGAATTTCAAAAGTCTTTAGGAAAGACTAGCGAAGATGTTAAAGAAGTTATAAAAATACTAACGAAAATAGAAAAATTAAACATTTCCGATGAAGTCTCCAAAATAGAAAACAATCTAAAGCCCCTTCCTGGAATTTTAAAAACCAGCGCCGAAATTAAAACGAGTGTTGATGATTTAAAACCCTTTATTGAATCTCTAAAATGCAGTCCAAATCTTCACGATATTGAAAGTAAAATAAATTCTCACTGGCAAGAACTATCAAAAACGCTAGGTAGAGTCGATAGTGTCGTTAAAAGTTTAAAGGATGTTAAGGAGCTTATTGAAAAAATACCATTAAATCAAATAAACAAAATTTCTGATGTGGTAAAAACCTCTTCAACAATAAACACTAATTTGCAAGCCGTTAAAACAGACGTATTAGCGAATAAAGAACTTGTAAATCGAGTAAATCTTAGTCTAGCTGACATTAAAAGTAAAATTGAAACTCTTGATTTGACCCCTTTACAAGAAGTCAAAGATAATATTTCTCAACTACATGCTGTGTTTGAAAGAGTCATTAAAACTTTAAAACCAGGAGCGCGTAATCTACTGCGAGACGGTGTTTTGATTTTCAAAGATGATCAAAACCAAGATTACTCTGTTCACATTAAAATCGCAGCTTATAGGATAGGGGAATTGGAAAGTGAAATTAGGAAATCCTTAACCAAAGACCAAGAAAAGTTTAAAATTCAATTGGTAAATGGTCTAGTAGAAGTGGAGTATTCGCAGGGGTTCCATATGGATAATCCCATTCGCGAATTACTAGGATTTCCTAGGGTTGATGGTCCGATATTTTTAAAACACTACAAAGCTACCAACCCTAGTAACATAGAACACATTATCTTAGAAACCCTGGTTCACAAACATAGCGTCGACGCAATTACTAGGAAGATGAAAAGTGCCGTACACGAGCAGATAAGTATTGTAAATAAAATACCCAAAAATTTAGAAACTATCATAAAAAAATTAGAGGAAAACAAGATTCCAAAAGCTGTTGCTATAGCTGCGGATCATATAAGAAACAACTATTCTGAAGCTGAAATGTGTTGGGTAATCGATATTATATTTAAGAGTCACGAGTTCAACAAGGAATTTAAAAAATATTTAAACATTCCCTGGAACGCTGATTATACATTTAAAGACATAATCAATTTATTGGACAAGAAAATTGACGTTCAAATTCAAAAAATTGTCGAGAAGCTCAGAATCGGAACCGTTGAGACTTTATTAGATAAGCAGACATATTTTGAACATTATCATCTATTAATAACAGCAATAGACTCTCAATTTAATGCGCTTGAAAAGAAAGTAGTCGCCACAATCACTGCGTTGCTAAATAGGGGCGGTGGAAAAACAATCTAATGCAATCTAATGCAATCTAATGCAATCTAAGTAAAAATATTTGTCCCAGATAGTGCAGGTAAATTAAACATATTTCGACTACGCGAATAAACTAACCTATCTTCCTCGTTATCAATCCGTAAAATCTTTCTTTGAACATCTTCGTACATAACCGATTTGAGGATTTCTTTTCTTTCTATGGTCGCGTTCCTAGTTATGGGAGAAATGTCACTTTTAGGAAATATTGCCAGTGCTAAGAGTATTAAAGTGTAATTAATCTCATTAGATTCGATTCTATTTAAAAGGTTTGAAATGTTAATCATAGAACAGAGGGGGCCCATTATACGTAGATAGCTATGAATGTCAGTGCAATATTCAATACAACATTCGGGGAAATCATCGTACCACGTCCGGAGCCAAGGGAGTTGTTGCGTTTGAGTTTTTCTATACTGACAAAATATTGGATTCGGTTCTCCGTCAAATTTGATAACCACGATATTTTTCGGCTTTAAAAGGTCAATAAAATCGCTCAATTGTTTGTACAAATTGATATCGCGCAGATCGTGTTCGTTATAAAAATTTACCTTTTCCGTCTTTAAAATGTGCACAGAATCTAATTTCTCTTGTGTTGGAACCTGTTGGTATTTTTTTATCATATTAATCGTGATGTTAGTCCTTCCAGTCGGAAAACCACACATTTTGGCGCTTACTCTTTTAATCTCCTCATTTATCATTTCATTAAAAACTTCCTCTCCATATAAGTCAACACCGACTAAATACAACTTATCTGTTAATTTAACACTCCCACCGTGCATTGTCCAATAAAAATACTCTAATGTTATAAGATACCTCCACAAGCTTTGATATATATTCTTCTTTAGATTTGAATCTTGTATTTAAAATGTCTTGTTCTAGTTCCTTTGGTATTTTTAAAACTGTTTCGTGATTCAAAGCCCACATTGGGCATTTCTTCATGTAATTCCTAACAACACAAGATTTTATTTTTTTAAAACCCCCAAAGTCTTTCACCGCATTAAAATCATCCACTATCACAAATTCTAAATTTAACCTTTTCATAGACACTATCAAGAGCTCAAACAACTCGTCGGGACTCCATCTATGACTCTTTGTCATGTCAATATCCGCTATGACGTTTGAATCGTGAAAATTTACAACCCTGTTGTATCGAAACAAGACAAACCTATTAGGAATTAGTGGTGGTAATATTTCCAACCTGTAGTTTAGAATGTGTAAAGTTTGTTTCTTAAATATTACTATTTTTTCCGCCATGTAAAAAAGGAATGATAGATACTAACATTCAATCCTGTTATATAAGGTGTTTAGTTGATCAGATAAATCCCGAATGGATTGAAAAATGTAATTTTGTAAGCTTGTACAGCAACAAGAGTAAAAATAATATCACAACGTTATATATCACAGACGATGGGAAAAAGATACTGTACATAACAAATAAAATCTACGTTTTAAATTACCAAGACGGCAAACCCTGGAGTCAAAAGTATGAAAAGTACCTAAAACATCTGTTTCCAAAAGAATTAACCATTTCTATGTTTTCTTACAGCGGTTTATACTTTAATGAGTTTAAACACGGGGATAGTCTACTGACTCTATCTGAATACATGAGAGTTGAAACTTACAATCCTAAAATAATTTGCGGGTTCTTAGATGGTTTGAAAAATTTGTTAAAATATCATTTAAGTATATTTTGTTTTTCAGAAAACCTACTATTGGTAGATAGAAATAATGAAGAAATATTGTTGCCATCTTATAATTATATAGTTTCTCTCGCCCATCCTATTCCCGAAGAATTGTTTACGGTTTTCAAAAACAAATTACACCCCAGCGTTTCAAAACATATGAAAACTTTAAAACTAAAAAATAACGTTGCCAACACCGGCTTGTACAATCCCTCAAAAATGAAACAAATCTGTACTCGAGTAATAGAGAGAAGCGCAGCGAATGACCGAGTTTACCTTCTAAGCTCTATTATATATTATTTTTCAACAATTGGAACTCTGTGGAGATTACAAAAACACTGGACACTGGGTGCAAAGAAAAATCAAAAGTGTGTTGGTCTATGTTCACATTCTAAAAATCATACAAATGTTAACTTAAAAACAATGATTCACAATTACGTTTGTGTAGATCTTGTGAATTTACCAATTAATTTTAAAAAAACTAAATTTCTTTATACTGAATTTATAAAACATGTAAACGATTTGCAGTGCTACCTTGAGAATCTAAATTAGCTGTGAAGTAATCAGTGGCAGTATTGTTTTTAATATATAGTTTACTAATTCAGAAAAGGAGTGGTCGGTTTTCATAAAATAAAACAAAACCTCATCCGTGAGGTTGTTTATTTTAAAAGAGGGGTTTTTCTCTTGTAAATTCAACATATATTTTTTATAGGGATCAACAAAATTAAAAATCACCGCCACGTCATTTTTCATTTCTTTATAAAGATTCTGACGCAACTCGGTGGTAACGTTTCGAATACCGATGTTTTCTATATTAAAATTAGCCAAATTTTTTGTCCCAGTGATATTTTTAATTGGTTTTGCAATGCGTAAGCTCGAAAGGCTTAATCCAAATATTATAATGTAAATATAAAGTTCTGGTTTTTTATAAAAGTTGAATACTTTTCTCATGTAAGCTAAAACTACGTCAAACTCGTGATCCTTGAAGATATTAAATTGAAAAAACAGATATTGTAAAATATCCAAACAGTCTTCGCGACTACAAACGTTCTGGGCATTTTTTACTTTCATTTGAAACCTGTACCATCCATAATTGTCGTCTCTATTAAATTTAGCCCTGTTGAACAACGTTTTCGCTTTATTATTTAGATCTCTGGATATTTCTTGGGGTATTGAAGTCGGCATAGTAGACGTGACTGCCAAGGCACACATAAAGGGCAGTAGAGCAGAGTAGTTGTTTGTAGAAGAATTTGTATCTTGTAGAAATTGAATAAATATTATATTACTGGCTATGACATATTCAATGTTTTTATCAGCCGCTTCCCAAACGCAGATATATCTCATTAAGTTGTTGGCTAACATAAACACGTCACGAGGATGAATTTTATACAGGGTTTCAAGAGTAGGAATGATTATCGCGTATTTTTCTATGACCTCGTTAAACCAAAATATTTTCTTAATGTTACTGTTGAAATCAAATAAATTCACAGAGTCTGTAAAACATTTTCTATTTTCTTCTGATATATCATTTACATTTAAGTTTTTAAAAATCTGCTCTATTTGTAATTGATTAAAGGGTTTAAATTCCACATTTGTTCCATTTATTTTTCCAATTATAAGCTTTACCCAAGCATAGAGCTGTTTTAACGACGTCAAACTAGACTTTACATTTGTGTGGACAAACATGTCCAGATTTTCTGGCATCAAAAGCACAGTTGGTACCACTTGTTTATCTTGGGACATCAAAGCTATCCTTATAATATCCTCTTTGTCGACTCTATACAACAGCTGGCTATAATCAATAAAGAATACCATTTCATCAGTTTCAATGTTTTTAAATATGTATGAGGTGTCGTTCTCTGTAATATTTACGGGAACGCCATTATACTTATAAATGTGTTGGTCAAACTTTAAACCGTGTAAAGTGTTCATTACGAATGAGGAGCCGGCTTACTCTCCTTCTTTATTTATATAAAAAATATGTTGCGCTATAAACCGCAATCTACAAAAACCCCTGATCTGAAAACGATTTTAAAAAGAAAGTTGATTTACAAATTATTGGTTAAATTCCTTTTATACATAAGTTGTATTACAATATCGTGCTACTGCTTGCTGGATTATTCAGAATCTAATTTTCACACTGTAAAATACTTATTGCTGTATTCGTCTATCATGTCTCAACTGTCCTGTCTCGCTATTATGCATTTGTCTTAAATACTTGCTAATATCTTTGGGGTTTATATTTTTAAATAAAGATCTCCATTGATCATATATCGGCAGCAGCATTATATCTGGTAAATCATATCCAAAACTATAATATCTAATGGTTTGTGTAACAGACTCCATTTTGAGGCGCGTTATTCGACACAAAACCCGGAGTGATAAGCCCGTAATGACGACCGACTTTGATGGTTTGATGTTTAACGTTGACCAGAGTCTAAGTAAGTTTGCAATGGATACTTTAAAACTGTGTTTTTTTCCAAAGTCGTATATCTGAGAAATTTGATTTTTTGTGCCAGAAACTATGGGGCATTCGTAATCGTTCCCACAAAAAAATACGAAATAAAATAATAACCTCTTGTAGCATAATGAATTGCTATTTAACCAATTATTCAATGAAGAAGACGTAAGGCACTGTAAACCCACGTTAGGTAATCTAATTACTATAAGGATATTTTTATATCTCAGCGAATTAAGAGAGATGAAAATGTCTGTATCGGCGGTTATTATAACTTCAATAACTTCAGTCGAATTTATTGAGTTCAAAACCGCTTTTACAATTTTAATATCCGCTTCACCGGGTTGGTCCGTAGAAAACAATTGGATATTTTCACATTCCTGACCAATTTTACATACAATATTATTGGCAATATATGAAATTATGGAACTTCTTCTATTACGATCTGTAATTAAACTCAGACCAAAGAGTTTTTTTCCAGCAGTTAATGCCCGTTGAATTCTTTCATCTCGTTTCTTTTGTAGGCTTAATTTTTGATCTGGAGATTTTCCATCGAAAAACAAATAAATGGATGTGGGATTTAGTGATAGTTCTTTGACAATTTTAATATAATATACTAAATTCTCCACCATTAAATTTAACAAAGTATCAGTGTTTTCGACTATAACCCCGGTGGGTATGGCGTAGGATATTTGATACAACAAACCCGTACAATCAAAATAAATTCTGCTGCACTTGTTGTTTTCTCTAGGATGACTCTGTAACGGATATATTACTTGGTCTCCAAAAATATATCTATGCAAAAACGTGAAACCCATTTAAGAAAAAATGAGAAAAAAATGACAGCGAAATCAAGCACAAACTTCCTCGGAATGGATTTTAGCACTCCTCTGAAGAGCAGTTCGCCGTTTACTAACATAATACTGTTACTCCTGTGGTTTATATTTTCGTATATCGCCACAGTAATTGTAAAATTTATGGATGGAGAATTTTAAAATATTAAATAAAAATGTTTATCAGCGATGAGGACATTGATAATTTACTATTTGTTGATGAGATTAATGAGTTTTTACACTACATATCGAATAAAGATATTGATAAAAAAATTATTGTAAATATTATACTTGTTGTATTTGTAAATACAAATATAATATCCCCGGACTGGATAAAAGAAATAATTTCAGTAATAGAGAATGACAATTTCAATACTAATATGCTGGCACCGACATTGAAATACGCTGACGGAATAGAACCAATTTTCAATGACCTTGTTGAAAAGATTTACGATTTAAATGACAACAGAGAAATAAACGTCAACGAATATTGCGTTACTTATGACACGTTCAACGAATATTTAGATGCCTTGTACGTGTGGTTCAAAGAAAACTTTGAAATTAATTAGATTCAATGTCAACGGAAAAATTAACATCAACTCCGACTAGTGACAACATGTCCAGAACCCTTGCAGCCGAGGTTGAATATGGAATGTTTACCCTTTCGCCCCTATTATTTTCTAGGGTTATGTTTGTTGAATCACTCAAATCGTACATTTCCTCAACGAAACTGTTCAGCCCAAGTGCGATCAAAACCTCTCGTTCGCTCTCAGATAGCCCGAATGCGTGATTATTTCTATTGCTATATTTTTGATAACTTACTTCCGGTTGTCCAGTTAAAGCCGACGTGGGTGTCGAATCTGCTTCTGCACTATGTATTAATCCGTAAGGGTTCTGTTTCCCCATTATAACTACAAAACCCTCATACAAAATTGCTTTAACGGGGCTTCCGTCTTTACCGTTGACGTAAAAACTTTTTGTGACGGGATCGCTTACAAAGTAGTCCTTTTTACTTTGCAAAACTTTTAATTTGTCATAAGGTGTAACCCGAAAACATTCATTGTATAACGCTGATATTTCGGGAGTAAAAAGAAAATTAAATGCTAACCTTTTAAGTGAAAACGGGTGCTGAATTATATCAATATCGCACTCTGCGACGTCATCCAGCGATAAAGTATTGTGTAATTTTGGCATAGATTTCGCTTTGAGTATGTGCCCAACAACGGATTTTTGCGCGCCGTTCAGTATAAAGAGTTTTGTTCCCAAACACCCGTCTTGTTGGTAGGAAATTGAAACGTCACAGTACAAATTTGTATTGTCATCGTAATTAAGATGAATCCTATTTAGAAATATCTTTTTAGTTTTTATCAAATCTGGATTTGGAGTCCAAATTAAATTCATGACTTCTTTGTTCAGCGGGTCGGGATTAATGGATAGATTTTTACCCAAATGAATAACTTTATCGCTTTTAAATTTTAAAAGAACTAAATAGGGTTTGATTAGAACGGGAAATTCATTTACCAAAACTTGAATTAATGAAACCTGTTGTAAATGCAAAGTTACAGTCACTATATTGTCAGTTGTGAATAGTTTCTTTTTATATACAGAATTTGCGTTTAAGACACACGAGTCTTCTATGTTGTATTCCAGGGGGAGTATTAAAATATTCGCCTTCAAACAATAAAAAGGAACACCTTTAATTAGTTGATATCTGTTTTTTTTCAGTAGCAATCTTTCATTGTTTAAAAAGGGCCAAGCTGTTACACCGCTGACACACTGTTTTATCGCATGTGTGATCATTGTATTCCTTACCAAGTTATTACTGTTTAGATTGAAAATCAACAGAGACGTTGGACCGTGCAAGTTACATTCCTCGGAGATTATTTCCGTCATTAATTTTTCTGACCGAGAAACTTCCATGGCAGAATAAGCACAGCCGTCTGGTAATATCTTATACATGGTTAACGGGAAGGAGTATATTGTATACAGTCTACTACTTACGTGATAAACCTCAATACACGGATATATTGATTTTAATACACGTCTTAAAAATTTAGTCCACTGTTCAATGTTTACATCTCTCGGGGAGTGTTTGTATATAGATTGGTTGATGATTACGTACCACCAGCAATCTTGTAAATCTTGTAAATCGGTTAAAATTAAATTCAAATCTACATATTTGCTCAACACCTCCTTTATATGATCTTGGGGCATACAGTCCTTTTCCGAGGAGATGAATGTCCCAATAACAGATTCCAGTCCGTTCATACCCGGGGAATTCTCACTTGATGATGTAATACAAATAAATCCACAATCTTCGATTTTAAAGTCGATAGGTATTTTTTTTGAATACAACGTAGTCAATATATCTAACTGCAAGGTTTTTGAATATGTTGTAACGTCTAATTTTGTCAATACTTTGTACCTGCCGATATTATTGCTATAGTATTTCGGATTAGTGCCGGACGAGTCCAGACAGTCCTGCATATTGAAAACCGTATTTCTACCAATAATCGCATCAATAACGCCCATATTAACGCGTTTTGTTTGTATTTTATTTATTTGCTTAATAAATAGATTCTTTTTAGGTAGTTTCAAAACCTTATTCACATCAACTAATGTTTGCTTTAACATTTCCGTAAAAATATAACCTCCATGGAAAATCCTGCGATTCCCGATACAACATTCCAACAAGTGCTTGATGTCATTAAAATCGTTCAGAATTGGAAACTCTTCAGCGGTAATTGTTATGTTTGGCCTCTTTTTGAACAGCGTTATACCCCTTTTTTTCCTGAGACAAACTACTTTATCGTAGTTTGTCCACGCTAGCAGTCCCAACGTATAACACTTACCTTTAATAACAAACGTTGTTGGCTTCATCTCGTCACAGTATCCACAGAGTAAACATTTCAACGAATCCTTCCAATAAATATCACTCCATAATTTAAAACCGATTTGATTGTAGTTTGAAAGTAAAAAAAACATTTTACTTCCCACTAAAATGGGGCAGTTAAACAGTTGGTGACCGAAATAGTATGTATACACACCCACCGTTTCGCGCTTATTAATGGCACATTCTACGCTTTTAGTCGTAGGATAGAATACGAGACTTGGAAATTTATTAAAAATACAGTCAAATTGTTCACTTTCTACTCGTAAAATTCTTGTCAAAGACTCACGAACATTCCATTCAAAATTTGAAACAGTTTCATTACCGGAACAATTGCAGGGTTCTTCTATTAGCCTCCATTTGAATTTTTTTAATCCTGTAACATCCACCATGTTTATACCGTTCACGGTTAACAACTGGTATTTATCACGATGAAAATAGTTTTTAATGGTTTTTAATAGTTTTTAATAGTTTTAAATAAACATTTAAAAATCCACGGTTAAGAATAAGCTGCTTGAAGAATAACCATTATTTCGATATGAAACACGGTACTATCAACACTTGTTTCCTATCTAAATCCGGACAATCAAACGAAAATGTGTATGGATTGGCCCCAATCTGTGTGACCAAAGATTGTCTTGAATCTTATGCAAAATGTAAAAAAATTAAACTCTCCAATTATAAAAAAATCCCAAAGTCTTTGGCGTTAAGGCTAAGCAAAATTTGTCCAAACTGTTACTTTTTACAGTGTACGTGTAACATATCTAGCAATTTTTGCAACAATTGTAAAACGCGTTATATAGTACAAAGAGAACAGTTTATTGCTATTTTAAAAAAAATTATAAAAAATGAAATTTTATCTCGCTGTAAGATATGTAAAAATAAAATGGAACGTATTTTATTGAATTATAAGCATTCGTACAAAAATAAGTTAAAATTATTTGAAAAAAATACAGAGAATCCGATTGAAAATTTTAAATTTCGAATTCAAGTGGGAAATTGTACATACCCCCCAGCTTTTCTTTGGAACACAAATAGCACTCTATGTGATTTAATAATCAAACTCCTAAGGAACAATAAGACTTACGACCCAAGACAAAAGTCCCAGATAAATATAAAACCAGACCCCCTAACATTCATTGGACAGGGTAAGAATAATTGTTTTAGGAAAGTTCTTTTAAGTAAAAAATCCTACTACTCGGCACGTAGTGTCGTCACACCCGCCCCAAACTGTAAAACTAACGAAATCATCCTAAACAGAAAAATCTGGGCTTGTATGAACTATCCAAAATATGTTTTGGCTATAAGGTATCCAGTTTTAGATACCAGGGCGTTTACTTTCCATAGAGTTAAAAGTACGTGGAATGCACCAGTAGTAGGCCTACCCACCTCGATCACAGAAAAAAACAATTTGGATTTTGACGGGGACACTTTGAGTTTTTATGCCCTCAATAGTTGTATGTCTATTTCGGAATGCTACTTTTTATTAAATCCCGAATTCTCTTTCGTGGCGATGGGGGAAATCAGGCCCAATCTGACTCACGAACAATTGGAAACTATGTTTACGTTTTTTAAAATAAAGAAGCAAAACCTCTATAATTGGCTTTATGCAAAATATTTATTGTATGATTCTCATACAGCACTAAATATTTTTGAAAAGCTAAGAAGTGTCTTGATGAAACTTAATTGTATCGTAAAACCGACAGTTTCTTATCATGAATTTTACAACATTTTAAAACTGTTTTTGCTACACAGCTATGACGAGGAGGATTTTTGTAACATTTGGGAGACTAATGACATTACAAAAAACACTTTGTTCAACCGATACATGACTTCAAATAGTAACCGTTTTAAAAAACAACATCTTCACTTGATGATTAAGTGTTTGAGGGGTTTAAATAAAATTGAATATTTGAAAGAATCTTTCAATAGTCGGTCCATTCTGTCAAAGTCGGGAGTGGAAATGATGGGTTATTCCACGCACAAACTCAGTTACGTCTTGCCCGAACTGTATTATGATAATGATGGTATTGTATACTACGGCATTGATCAAATAGCTTATCAGAATTTTAGAAGATTATATACTCCCGTCTACCCATTGAATATTCTAAGACAATATGCCATCTACAACCTAATCCGGCTTCGTTTTTGATTGATCTAATACTCTTTGTAATATTTTAAGAAATTCGTTGTAGTCTAGACCCGATTTTAATGGTTGCTCTAAATGCTCCGGTAATTTACACCTAGGATCTAATTCCTCAGTTTGAATGTTTAATTTATTTTTATTAATTATATTTGTTAGAAAGTTTTCTATTGAAGTACCGATGTCAATGGCTGGAGGTGGCCGTGGACAAATCGGCCAATTCAACCCCAATAAATATTCAACCGTAGTAAGAAGGATAGAGTCGTTTAACTGACTACTCTTTTTAGTTGTCGTGATAAACTCAACCGGATAAACGCTCTCAGACGGATCTTCAGTCATTTTTATTAAATAATTTTAAATAATTTTAAATAATTTTAAATAATTTCAAACAATTCCAAATAATATTATATCAATTCGAACGCTTCCTCATATAACATCTTAAAGCGGTCTATGGATATACCTACAATAACCTGTTCATATATCTTCTTAGATTTGTTGAGGCACGTGCCTACAGAATACCGGTGTTTCAATAAATTTAATATAGTTTCTATATCTTCATTGAAAAAACTCATTTGAAATTTAGAACATTTATTTGAAACCCTTATTGCATTAATTTCCGCAATCAGATCATTTATCCTTATGAATAGATTTGGAGATTCTATTATATTAAAAGCATTTAAGATACCACTCGTCAAATCATTTTTCCAGATCAACTCGTGAGAGTACCACTTCACCGATTTTGGGGGGTAAACTATATCATATTTATCGTTGTAGAAAATATTTGTTTCTAAATAGTATTTTTCCAACCAAAATATTGTTGCTAAAATATCGCTTGCTATAATTTTAAAAGTGTTTTGGTTACAGTAGTAGTCAGAATTATCTGGAAAAAAGTTTAAAAACGGAATCATCAAAATTCTTTTCATCGTGGCGAAATCCGCGTTCAACCTCAAGGAATTACAACTGCCCGTAAACAGCCACTTCATTTGAATATCGGTTCCGCAATTGTACAAAGTCCTCAGGTACATGTGGGCTCCGGAAACAATCTGTTTTAGAGTAGTGGGGTTTATCTTTTGTAAATCGTCTGCGTATACTATCTTTGCGTCTTTTGCGTTATATAAATCGGGAGCGAGAGTTGATATTTTTCCACGAATCGTATCAGTGCCAATGAAACTCATGGCTCTACCAAATAACGCGTACATAACACAACTCAAAGAGCTTTTTCCGTTCTGGCCTTGGCCATAGAATATGAATGCTCTCTTGATGCTCAATCCTAATAGGACAAATCGCAGCGTCCACAGCATGAAAAATACCAGCTCTACATCTTTTGAAAACAATGTAAGAAAATAGCGCAAACAATTATACACCGGACATTCCCCCTCGCTGTTGCACTTCTCTAAATCATTGATACAAAGCTCGGGACCATTTTCTTTTGAATAATTGTAGCGGAAGTAATCAATAACTCCGTCGGGACAAAGTGAACTTTCGCACTTTGCACCGATGTTTTCATTAAGAGTATCGAAAACTTTTTGATACGTGCAAGAACGGTTGCTGATGTGTTGAATCTTTTCCCTCATCCCCTTCCAACTGAGTCTGCACGGATATCCTCTAAATAGAGGTGTGTGTGAAAAAACAAGATACTCGTTACTGATTAACACGAAACCGTCCTTAAAAGATACAACATTTGTTGGAAACTCAATCGTGATTACTCTGCCCCAGAACTGGATTAAATAAGTGTAAATCTTGGGAAGGCTTTCTTCGGGTTTATTTTTTTTTCGCCTCTTTTTCAAACCACTTTCGGTTTCCAATTCTATATCATCACAACCGTATTTATGTAATATTTTCAAAGGTAAAAACACGTGCTCTAACCTGTTTAAGGACATACACCAAGAGTTCTTTTCGTAATAAAATATGGAACCGTCCTTCTGAGTTGCATATATGGGATACATCAACTTTACTAGTTCTAAAATAGATAAAGACTTTTTGTTGACAAGCGATAAAATGTTTGACGATATGAAGACGCTTTCATCAGTAGAGTCGTCAAAAATTAATTCCACTTTATTTGACTCTGTATACGATTGAACAAAGAGGCATTTTAAAAATAGCAACGGGTTTAGTTTACGAAATGACTTTTCAGAATCTTCACACAATTTTACAGTTTCCTTGACTAACTGCACAATCTTACTCGAAATGTTAGTGAAATAGTTCACAAGGTCTGTGTTTTGAATTTCACACAGTATTTCTTCTGCAAAGGATGTGTTGGATTCACAAATTCTATCATATAGTGCTATTAAGAACACGAATATATTAAATATAGCTCGAGACTTACCTCCGGTGTCGCCAGTTGTTAGGTCTGTATAAAAAACCAAGAGTTCCTCCCTTAAATAGGACAGACTGAAAGGAGAAAGCGACTTTTCAATTTGGGATTCGCCTAGTACTATTAAGCAATTATTTTTGTAAAACCGCGACACGGCAAAATCAGCATATGGAAGTACGTTTTTGTTTATTGTTATCACACCCTCCAAGTCATCACCCAATAGCGCAAGTTGTGAATGTTTGTAGACTTTTACATTATTGCAATTACCAAAGTAACATCCTTGAAATTGTTTGAGTAAATCCAAAGGGAAATAAGCTTGTACGCTGTCTGGATCATAATTTTTTATCACCGAATAGTTTTTTACAAATGAATTATCAAATTCATTATTTATCAATAACTCCCATCCAGACTCCCAAAATTCAATGTTTTCGGTTAAATTATAGGACCCAACTGGTAGATAAATGTCTTTATTTTGTTTTTTCGATAGGGGTAAATTCCAGTTGATGGGTTGGTCGATTACGTTGTTTTTAATAAAGTGTGGGTATTTACCGATTAAAAGCTTCTTTAACACCTCAATAAACCAGATATTATCTCCTCTGTATAAGACTAAATCTTTAATTTCAAAATGGACACCGTTTGTTGCGCTCTCGAAAATATCTTTGTTGTCTAGGAAGTTTAGATTTTTTTTTACCATCAAAGTCAATTCAAACTCTTGGTCATTTATTAAATTGTTTAAAATACTTTTAACGGCTTTTGAAAAATCATCACAAAACTCCTTTACAATTGTCCTATCTATATTTTGAAGTTTCTTAAAATCTACATCAATCACAACGTGATGGAACTCCAAATGGTTTAAATTAACGCATATACAATAGTCAATATTCCTATTTAACAAAGATAAAATATAATCTATAACTTCATGATTATAATGCTTTAAAATACAAGCGTTACATTTAAAAATAAACGATTGAATTTTTAAAACAATATCAGATTTAGAGACGCATTTGTAATCTGCATCCGATTTTGTTAAAAATCCAGGCAAGTTTCTTAGTTGGTAAAAGTTGTATATAAGTGCTATGAGATCATTCATAAGATAAAATGACTTTGAAAGAGTGCGTTACCGATATTTATAACCTCTCTCCTTTGTCATATAATAAAATTTACAAATTCGGGCTATTTGCAACTGAAATTCTACTTTTGGAAAATAAAATAGCAATCGGGTCTAATAAAAGGAGTTCCCTGACGTGGAGCATTCATAAGAATGGAAAGCGAACAATCAACCGGCGATATAATTAATCTATGGGCTGAAGAAGACCAGATTGGGGACTATATGGAGGAACGGGAGGAACAGATAGACTTATTATCACAGCTAAAGTCCAAACACTTTGAGTCTTTACAAAAGACGTTATTTTTTAGATTGTCTGGATTAATAATTGCTCGCTTGGATGGAATAGTTAATGAGGAAGATTTTCAAAAAAATATTAAAGAATTTTTGTTAGAATATACACAAAATTATGATTTAATTGACAAATTAACTATTCAAATTTACCACATTATGAGAGAAATAAACAAAAACGTACCAGGAAATGAAAATTACTATGGAAATGATGGTATCAAAGTCACATTTAAAGGAAGTGAGAACGCGAGACGAAAAGTTGTTTTCGTAGACCCGATAGATACTAATCAATTCTCAAACCTCCTCCAACTCTCAGATTTTAGTTTGATAAATAGAATTGAACTTGGTTTGTATGCTGTTATGTTAGAAATGGGATTTAACCAGTTTAATCAAAACGTCCGAACTGAAATTGAAAAGATTCGTCAAAGGGCGCATGTGGATTTATTGCCAGCATACAGAAAAGGAGTTGACCTTGTGATTAACAATTCAATGTATATGACAAATCGTACGTATGGCGTTATGTACAATAGGTTTTACAACCGCGTCTTGAAGCGGTTTGTAGATAAAATTTAAAATAAAAATAATGGAGATTAGTGAAACCGACGTTTTACTTTACATAAAATCTTATCAATATTCAAAAGCTAAAAAACTCCTGTCATCTTTTTTAAAAACCCTTTTACAAACTCTTCAGTCTCAGCAGGGTGAAAATGTTTTAGTGTTGAAATCGAGCGAAGACTGTATAAGTTCGTTGATATTTAGTTTACTTTCAAAGAAATCTACAAAACTGCACAAGGCCCAGTATGACGAACATTTTGAAAACTATAGAGCTCAATATAAAGACATGCTCCGTTTTTTAAGTGCAAATATGTTTGAGTTTTTAAACTGTTATCAGTTAGTTTTTAACGATGACGCGGAGCTTGAAACCTTTTTAAAAAGTGGAAGTGATGTTTTGGATATATTGATAAGCTGTAAAATTGACAAAAAAATTATGTTATTACAAGATCTTAATAAAAGATTAACTGTTATCGGCGCACAAGATAATTTTTCACCATCGAATGTAATAAGTATATTTGAAGATATACTGTCTAAAACAAATTCTTTTACACTATCTAAACTAAAGGCCGGAATCGAGTATGTTGTAAATACTTTCGGCGGTAGGGAGTTTAAATGGAAAAGTTTAGAAGCTCCTTATAAGTTTGTTGAAAAAATGTCTGATAAACACACAACAACAGAAACGCCTCTAAAATTCAGTAAAGCCTTACAGACTGACGATTTAATCATCGATGACGGTAAAATATTGTTTGCCGAGACGGTTGTAGATATTTTAGGTCTAACAGATGTTGACTTCCAAACATTAACCTACAGTAAAATTAACTCTATTTTAAATGAATTTGTTCGTAGCAGATTAAAGAAAACGGTATCTTCAGAAAATATCTCAGAGGCAGATATCAAATGTATGTATTTGAAATATACAGACTTGTGTGAATTATTTTCAATTATATTAGACGAATTGAAAGTTTTAGAACCACGGGTTGCTGTTACAAAAATACAGACTATTAATCAGGTGATTGAAAAAATATTTCATCTATTCAATGTTGACGATGAATATGTGCTGTTTGGTATGTTGGAAGAGCAACATAAATTAGTTAAGACTCTAAATATAAATCAAACAAATTATAAACTCATACAAGAAATTATCAGCAACCTGTTATATCTTAACAACAACTCAACCCTGATTAAATTTGGTAAAGAATTTAAAGAATTACACAAAACATTTTTAGATTGTGATTTCAACAGTTTGTTTTCTTTAGAAAATATTGGGATTATGTTAAAACAGTTGAAATCTTTGACTGTGGATATGGAATCAATAAAGAATCAACTCTCTAATAAAATTATCGCCTATAACCGGTTATATGTAGATGTAAAACCATTTCTGGTTTTGGAAAATGAAATGGGTGTAGACCTTGCATATATCGTGGATTTCCTAGATAGTGTTTATAAACAAAAACCGCTCAACGTAGATGTAAAGAATTTCCTCAATAGTTGTCAAAGGCGAATAGTTTTATTTGAGGAGGTCAGAAAAGAAAGTGTTCAGTTGAAATCCGAAAACATACGCCTTTCTGCTGAGGTCACCAATTTGGAAAAAGAATTGTCAGATTACCAAAAGTTAAAAACCGATAACATGTATTGCAATCAAAAACTATCAGAGCGCGAACAGATTATTCAAGATTTAAGGCTAGAAAATGAACAGAGCTCCGAGCAATTGGCGCTGTTGGAAAAGGAACACGAACAGTTCAAGAACGCTCTTGTCTTAGCTGAACAATACAACATAGAAAGAAACAGATACATCGAGGATTTGGAAAATCAAATACAAAACTTTGTCGTTCCCGTGTGATGAGACTCAAATCGGTTGAAACACTGAGAAAAATAATCCAAGGAACTGAAAAACGTTGTTTTTACAGTATCTACAAAATTTAGATGTACTTGGCCCAAAGATTTTTTATACTTCATTATACTTCATGCACTATGCTGACTGTATATTTGAGAGGGGAAGATTCTCTGCGTTGGAGTATTAAACCCCGAAGTGTTTGATTCCTTTTTTTGTGACACGTTTTATAAAATATTACAAACATAAATAAAATATGAATTTCATAATATTTGTTGTTGTTTGTTTTTTTGTATTCCTTAGAATTATTTTGAAAAGAACAAAACATTTTAACCTTTCAAATTTACCAATGAAATCTATTGAAACAGATTGTAGGTTTCAACCCAAAAAATGTCCACAGGGTGTGATTAAATGTGACTGTAAAAACTATTGCAAAAGTAAAGATGCCAAAATTTTGAAAACAGATGAAAACTATTACTGCTACATTCCCCATTACTACTTTGGCTGTAAACAGGATTACGGGACTTATGATTTTGATGGAACTTGGAAATGTCTCCCGAAGTATCCCGGTGTTTTTACAACGTCCGGGGACCAGATAGTGGGCAAATATCCATATTCAAAAGCCAACAGTATTGCAAAAAACGTGGATTATAATGATCCTTCACAGTACAAAGTCGATTGTACTGGGTTATACGATGAGTATGGGAATAAACTTGTTAAAGCAACTCTGAATCGCGGGGTATCTTTTTGCGTAAAGGATTATTGTTTAAACAACACACCCAACAATCCGGCCAGCGGTTATAATTTCATCACGGGCCTATGTGAATGCACTAACGGTACTCGAAACTTGGACGGTGGTGACAAGACTACGCCTTGTGTTTTGAGCCATCGGAGCACTCATCAAAACGCCCCCTTTATAATAAATTGTTACAACAAGGATTCTTATTTAAAAGACGTGGTTTCAAATTATTGAATAGAATGTCCCGATGGGGAGGAGTATGTCGCATCGAAAGAACATGATGTCAAAATTGTTAAAATATATTCTTAAATAAAAATGATTTATTTTTGTAAAAAGTGTAATTTGTATTATAATTATAATTTTTTAAAAGACATCAAAATAAACAGAAAGTTATGTTTAATGTGTTTATTAGAAACTATGGATAAAATATATTGTGATAATGATATTTGCCTTGATATGGACACTCCTTTACTACGTAAACCGTTGATATGTGATTACGGGTTTTTTGATGTGATTTATTATGTATAATAAAACAAAATGGAATCATCTGTAAAAAACGACTTGATTGATACTTATTTTGCTGATGTGAGAAAGCGGTTTCCTAGACGTCGTTACGTGTTGAAGGGTATAAATGATCTAATTCAGGGGGACATTATGGATTTAAAAAAATACGAAGAATTCAACGATGGTTATATCTATATACTGACCGCAATTAACTGTTTTACAAAATTTGCATATATAGAGCCATTAAAAACAAAAACGGGTGACGAAGTAACAAGCGCCATGAGTAGAATATTACTACGAGTTTTTCCGATGGTTAGAAACCTACAAGTAGATCACGGTGGGGAGTTTTACAACGATAAGTTTAAAGCCCTGATGAAAAAATATAACATTAACATGTATTCTGTCTATACGGAAATCAAAGCATCATTTATTGAAAGGTTTCATAGAACATTTAGGAAAATGCTTGTAAAGGAGACTTACAAGAGAAACTCCCCCAAATGGATTGATTTTTTACAAGATGTCTTAGATAGATACAACAACACAATTCACAGTGTAACTAAATTCAAACCCTCTGAGGTGTCATTTTCGCATGAAAAAATTATTCTCAGACGGCTGGCTCCGAAAAAACACCCCAAGAGAGCGAAACCTAAATTTAAAGTTGGTGATTATGTTCATATATCGAAATCCAAGCACGTTTTTGAAAAATCTACTTTTAATTTTACACCGCTGGTATTTCAAGTACGAAAAGTAGTGTTAGAGGACAATCCCGTGACTTATAGACTCAGAGACACAGAGGGTAGTAGGGAACCCATCAAGGGAACGTTTTATGAACAAGAGTTAAAATTAGCCGTGCACGGCTTAACTTATGTTGTCGAAAAAGTAATCAAACAGAAGAAAATTCGGAATAAACCTCACCTTTACGTGAAATGGCTTGGGTTTGACTCGGAACGGTGGAATTCCTGGATTCCAAAAGAGAATGTTGTAGTTTAATTGAAAATTAATTGCCAATTAATTGCGAATTAATTGCAAATTAATTTGAATTAATTGTGAATTAATTGCGAATTCGATTCAAAAGTTTTGTAATCGAGCCCCCCGATTTACAGCTAAAACAATAAAAAACACCAATTTTCAAATTTACACTCATGCTTGGGTTTTTATCGGTGTGAAAAACGCAACACGTCTTAAAAATATCATCTTCGGTTTTAAAATATTCTTTTACCATAGTATTCCTCATCCCACCTGCAACCCCTGCAACCTTTGCAATCATTCCTTTCCGAGCAGGAAGTTTGCGGATGTTTCGTAATAAATTAAACTGTTGTCCACATGACTCGGGAAATTCGACATGTTTGCCAATGTAAAGCGTACCTTTGGACTGCTCAATATCTTTTTCATTCAAGTAAAACCCGTAGTATATGTTATCAACTTTTAGAGTCGTAATTAAATGGCGTGTGGGTAGGTTCTCCCTGTTAGTATCACACTTTACGATGATTGCGTCGTTATCGTTCCGGAATAACATGTTAAATAAAAAAACTGTTATATTACGAACAAATATATTCTATATATTTTTCAAATAAATAAAACAGTGGATTGTGCACTAACAGACATATTAAATAAAAGTAGTAAAAAGAGATATAAGCTGTAATTGAAGACGCCCCCGATATGTCAGCACTGGTGGTGTTGTCGTCATAAAAGTGGACAAAACTCAAGTAGTTATTATGTTCCCTTATGAACTTGCCAGTTAACCGTTGATGTTCGAATAACACTTCCCAATCCAGCTTATCTTTAAACCTGTCGATGAAATTCTCAGATAGATTTTGATATTTGCTTACTACTTCCCAACAGTTATTAAAATTTGATGTCATCTCCACAAGAAAGTCTTCAGAAAACTGTTGTCTTTGTAGAATATGGATCCAGTTAACTTGATGAAAATACATTCTTAACATGGTCACCGTAAAAAAATAATGTATGGAAAGTTGTTCCCAATCCATATAACTATCAAACCGTTGAACAAAACTATCTGTCAACACTCCTTCCGGGAACCTCGGCTCTTGAGATATTAAACTCCAGGCAGTAATATTGGATGCAATCATCGTGCAACTGTCTGGTTTAGCCATGCGAGTGTCCTTTTATACAATTTTATACAATTTTATACAATTTTATGCAAAGACTTCGTCCAATTTCGCAACCAATTCAAAAAGATTTATGTTCAGGAAGTAATTTCTGATTTTGTACCAACAAGTACATATTACAATATTAAAATTGTCACTTACAAGTGGCAAATCTGGTGTTTTTAAAATTGTCGTTGAGTATCTGGAAATTGGAATATCAACTACATAGTAAAAGCACGAGTATGTTTTATTGTTTTTAGCGGTATAAGTGTAGTCAATGTTTGACAAAATATTGACTGAATTTGCATTCAAACAAATACCAGTTTCTTCAAAGAATTCTCTTACGGCACAGTTAAAAGGCGTTTCAGATTTCTCTCGTACACCCTTTGGAAATTCGTAAATCGTATTACAACCAAAATACATGCTAAGAGCCATGTCGGTGCTAGCATTTTCATAGGGTATAATGTTGTTATTCAATCGGTTATAAAGCGCGTAGTTAATTCTACTTAGGACTAGTGTATTTTTTAAATTTCTATCTACAAGTATTATCCCGTACCGTTTAGACTTCATACTTGTTTAAAATTATCTTGACTTGAGAACAGTATACGGTGAATCAGAGGAATACACACATCAAACTCGTCGTAATACTTAAATAACACACTGTTGCTATTACAAACACATTTGTTTTCTTTGACATCGTCGCAAAAATGTATCGTTTTTGAACAATCTTTGCCATAATAAAGTGAACTACAAACACATTGATATTTCACCTCTTTTTTATTGGAATCGTATATAGCCGTTAATTTACCAAAAATACAATTTGGTTTTAAAGTATCGGTATTAACAGTGCATTGACTTTCCAAACAGATCCAGGGTAATCCCTTATTGCAAATGTCTAAACATTCTTTATCAGTATTACAGTTAAATTTCTTTCTTAAACAATCTGAAAGTTCATATTTATGTTCACTATGTAAAATCTCGTCTAAAACTGATAGATTATTTTTATCATAATCGTGAGTGGTTGGAGACTTTTTTCTATTATACATTATGAAAAGTAAAATAAATCCAACCGATGTAAATATGAATGTTTTGTTTAAAATCATATTTTTATTATAATAAAAATAACCAATGATAAACTACGTGGCATTATACGCAATTATTTTTGTGGTAATTTTATTAGGCGCCGGCGTGTATTACTTCTACAAAAAATATAAATCAAAGAAGGGTGATGATTCAAAGGACAAAAGTGAGAGCAAACAAGCTAAAGGTGGATCAGCGGGTGGCGGAGGGACTACTCCAGTGAGTGGCGGGGGCACTCCTCCCGCGGGTGGTGGAGGCACTCCTCCCGCGGGTGGCGGAGGCACTCCTCCGGCGGGTGGCGGGGGGAGTGGAAATAAAAAATCAGGACAAAGTGGATAATAACACATTAATAAAATAACACGGGCGATTGTATATCTTACACGTTTTTTTCATTTATAAAAAATACAAAACATGGTCGATATTATGTCATTGGGTCTCGGAGCGGCAGTAGGTATTGTCATAGGCGTATTACTATATATGATGTACAAAAAGTTTGTTGAATGAATGGTTTACCAATAAAATACTTTTCTGAGTTCTAAACAATAAAGTAAATATTTTAAGTCTTCAACTTCATCAAATAATATATTATTATGAAACAATTTAAACCTATCAATTACAGAATGGTTATTTGTTATTTTTTCACTTTGTAATAATTCAATACCCGTAATGAGCTGCATACTTTTTATTTTAAGATTCTAAACTCTTCAACAAATCTAAAGCCTTTAAAAAGTATTCCTTATTAATTTCTTTTTTTTTATACAGATTTATATTTTTTATTAATTCGTAGAGTTCAAAAAATTTCACTATCCTCAAAAAATCCTTTTTGTCCTCGGGCAAACTAGAAATTCGAAACATTTGCCAGAGTTTATTCAAACAGTTTTCCCTCTCATAGAAATCTTGTAATTTGTGTGTTATGACTTTATTCAGTTTTTCACTATACGCGTCTATCTTATTTCTTCTGAATCTCTCCCTGTCGGCTCTTCTCTGTAACAGAGACCTATCATCTAATTTATCTTTTAAAAATGTAACATTTGAATTAGATCCGCAATCTATGACGTAAACCAAATCATAAAATCTCACACTCATTTTTATAATAAAAATGTTGACACGTCGCTTTAACGGTCCCAGTGCTGTTGTTGAGGGTGAGAGATATGGATTAAATTTATTATTCCAAAACCCCCACCTTATATATTGGATTCCAATATGTTATAAGGTGGCAGACCACGAATTTCAAAATCCGAGTAACGTAACATTTGAATACAATTTTCAACTGAAAAGGGTTACTAAACATACAATATTTTCCAAATACGCATTTGATTTAGTATACTACTCAAATAAAGGGAATATCCCATTCAGGACAAGCTCAAATTTAATTTCATTTATTGTAAGTGTTTTGATTTGTATTTTATTTGTAAACATCTCCCAAGGTGCTGGTACAAAATAGCACAAAATATAATATCTTCACGCTAGGATTTTACGTGTAGACTTTGATTTGGAAATTTTTGGGGAATTTTTTGGGGAATTTCATCGCTCTCTCTTTCCAAAAGATTTTTAAAATTGTTTTAATTAAAAATACTAAAAGGTATTAAGTATAATCAGAGACAATATAAAAATTGGAAATTCAAGAAATGCAACAAAAACAATCTCCATTTTTGAATATTTATGTACCCGGTAGCTCCGGGTCCTCGATTGAACACTTACGTTTTTGTTCTAAACTTTATTTTAGCCGAAATTATTTTAATCACTAAATTTTTCTAAGTTCAGAGTAAAAAAATCATATTTTAGCCGAAATTATTTTAAGTACTAAATAAGACTTGGGCTGATTCTGTGAATCTACAAACATAGTATTGTAAAAAAAACTTATAAAAGAGAATTTATCCAACCAATTACCACTCCATGACTAACATTGCAATGATATATAAACACATAAGGCAATTTAACAACGAGATTCCTAGAATTATTGAAAATATTAAGTACCAATACAGTTTTTATAAACATTATTATAATCCTGATGCAAGATATTTGCAAACAGATTTACAAAAGAATTAGGCATTTACCCGCAATAAAGAACACAATAGACATTTAATATTTTTATTCATACCCTCTTTGTTCCAAGTAGGTTTGAATCTTATAAACATTTTCAAGAGCACACATGAAACTATTAAATCTATGATAATAACAATAATTATTTAGATACTTAGATTTTAGTTTTTTAAGTGATGGCATGTCGTCCAAATTTTCAACTTTGGCGTTCTTAAAAAGTCTTTGAAGGAACACTTGTTTCTCTTGACCCTTTACGTAGACGGTGGTGTTTTGTGATAACAGCTCCGCCAGTTGTCTCTTGACGTAATTGAAGGACGTAGTTCCTTCCTGCCATGGAATTCCGTGGTAATAGTTTGCGTTGAAGATCGCCTGTCTTCTGTAGTCCGGAGATAGTTTGTCAAAATCGTACGGCGATTTTACAAACCTGTGTCTCAGAAACCAATTACCGCTGGTTTTTGTAAGTGCAATTTCTTTAATAATAAAATTGTTTTTGTTGTCTTTAAATCCTTGAAAATCGATAATATAAGCATGTTTAGCCATGTTGAGACGTCCTTAGATATCGGAATCAGCGAGGTAAATAGAGCTCTTTTCGGTTCTCTATCAGACCAAACACCAGTGCAGGAGTTCAGCAACTACTGGTATATTGGGGGGACCCGTTCCTTTATAAAGCCTCGGAATTTGTATTATGCCCTTATTTCAAATGTTGACGGGGGTGGGAGAATTTGTTGAAAGCAGGGGAATATAATAGTTTCTCCGTGTGAAACAAAACATACCTACCATTTACATACATACTGTAGTTTCAAACTCCTACATAGTCTTCAACATGGATCCGTGTGATGATGTCTCGTACCTAAGCGAAAGCGATTCGTGTGATGATGATGATGTCTGTTACCTAGGCGAAAGCATTTGCCAAGCATGTCGCCACCAACGCGCTCAGGGCGCGGGCGCGTCGGAGGACAGTGGAGTTGGCTGGATCATTATAAATTTGATGAAGGACGGGAGACTCGTTCGCAAAATAGATTTCAACGGGGAACTTTTGAAATTGGAAGTAAAATCTAATGGAAATTTTGACAGAATAGAATTCGAATTTATAGATACTAAGGCCATGTCCCTTAGCGGGTTCTCAGAGAGGCAGATTATTCAAAAAGCAGATTTTTTTTCAAAGTATAACAAATTGGACGTCCACATTTATACCAAAGACAAATGGCATGAGCGCGAATCATTTTGGATTGAGGATGATTGTGATGAAACAGATCGTCCATATACTAGCCTCAAAGAGTTTGGAGAATTTAAACAAGAAGAGGTAGATTACGTGGTCATTAAATTTAGAAACCCAAAGTATGATGACTCTTCAGATGAGGAGGGAGAGGAGAGGATCGAGTTTGCAATCGACTTGCAAGTTGGACGGGGGAGGAGATTGAAAAAAAATACGAGAAGTTTGGATTAAAAGAGGAAGAGGGTAGCTTAGGACTATGGATGTTATCATAAGCGTTCACACACAAGCGGCATTGTTTCAGAGTTTATCAACTATTATTATTTTAAGGTTTTAGTTTACCAACTCCAAAACTTAAAATCTTTAATGTTGTACAAGTTATCACTATCTTGTTAAAATATTTCGTCATTTGACTAACCCACAAAAACATAAAGACCTGGCTCGCTAAGAAAGATTGTATGTTTCTCATTATGGGTTAGGGGGGCGTTTCACCCCCCTCGTACTTCCAGTCTTGTTTTGCGGTGTTTTTGTCTGTTAACGTTTAAGAATAAAGAGCGCTAAAAGTATCGTCAAAATAAATGTTATATTCTAATTCATCGTGGAGAATTTAGCTACTTTTTTTATAATCCTTTCTCTAGAGAATCCACTATTTAGCACAGCCCTACTGCTCAAAAATTCAACCCCTATCCTGTCAAAGTCTGCATTTGATTTTAAGTCCAATTTTAATGGCTTTCCATCAAATTTTATTTTTCGAACGGGTCTTCCGTCATATAGGTTTCTTTCACACTAAATTATTCTCTTTATGTTGCACTCCAGTAAAAATGTGATAACTACTTACTTTAAAAAATATATTTTCACTAAACTCTAAAAACAACTTAGGATCAAGATTTTCTTAGGCGAGTTGAGTTGTTGAACTTACCTCGGCCGCTTCAGAGACTAAATAGACTATCTTTTTATCATATCAGAGGGGAAAATTCAGGTTTCGTTAAAGCAAAGTTTAAAGTTAATGTTTATTTATTAATTCAATTAATGTAAAAAAAATAACAAAATTGCATTAATATTTGAGAAAAGAAGGAAAAAAAAATAAAATTTAGATTAAATTTTGTAACACAGAGCGTTTTCCACTAATACAAAAATGGAATATGTAGATTCAAAGTAATTTAGAAGAGGAAAAATCTAGACTGAGAAACACTTAGTCTCTTGGTGATTTTTGATGTATTCCCTCCTCCTTGGACAGTCGCGGATAAAAAACAATATTGTAAAATTTTTCATATTGTTTTTTATGATATTCCACACCTAATCTTTCCCTCCTGTCCATGGGTTTACAGTTGTCGTGAAGTATACTATAAAACTCAAAGAGTTCGTTATTCTTGGCGTACATCATTGATTCAAATGGAAGAGTTAACTGAAACGGCCGGGCAAAATCTTCTTCTTCGTTGAACTTAAACAAACTTGAATAGTGATATCTGCATATCGAACATGGTAATAAAAGATCAAAAAATCCCGTTAAACTGCATAAAGCTTCTTGACATTCTTCTTTAAGTTTAGATTCCTCCATTTTATCTATAACCAATGTTGTGAAATGTATTACTACCCAGTACGAACTACCCCAAGCGATCATTCCACTAACTATTTCATAAAGCCTAGAACACGGTATAGCGTCTGTTGATTTCTTAATGGACCCCACCGGAAAGAATTTTGAAATGCTATCAATAAATAACTTGGAGTCCTTAATAGACATGTAATTCTCAATTGTAATAAACGGAAGAACAACGTCTTTTGAAAGATGTTTAACCCCTTTCAAGTATTCCACATTTTTTCTGTACAATTCATCATTAAGTTTTATTTTGATTCCCAAAACACAATTGATAATTACAACCAAAACATCCAAGAGGTGATTTTTATTTTGTAAAATCTCTTTTCTGCTATTTTCAAAACCCCATTCCTCGTGACTGTAGATTTTCGGCAGTATTCCAAGAGCTAACCAGTTATAAACAACAAAGGGCAAATAAGTAGCAGGGTGGTTTAAATGAAAATCTTCAAATTTCAATACGTCTCTGTACTTTATGAAAATACAATCAGACATTTTTTATATAATTTTATTTACTTCTCGACCGAGAACGACTTCGCGACCTAGATCGTCTAGTTCTAGACCGCGATCTAGACCTTTTGGGGCATTTATTTCTAAGCTTGGTAAAAGATTTTGGTCCCTTTGCGGTAGAATATTTAAAATAACCAATAGTGGGACGTTTTTTTCTCTTAATATTCATACAAGTGCACACAGCAGTTTGAGATTTCTTAGACTTTTTCATGATTTTATTTATAACAAAAAAATATGTAAAAATAATAAACTCTCGAGTGATCATGCACTGATCATGCACTGATCATGCACTACAATCATAGAGATTACCCCAGTTGCGATGTGTTCCTCCAACGTTGATCACTAGAAAATCCGCACGGTGGTGCCAACCATCTTCTAGAAGTATTAGAATGCTGCAAGGAATTCTATATATAAGTGGGGGAGTGATTAGAAATATTAGTTCTTCGTTTGAGATTATTTACTTTAAATTTCCCCGGGGCGCACTCTACAATCGGGGTAATATTGGTTTCAGAATAATAATTTTAAAAATTCAAAATTATAACAAAAAACACACAAAAAACACACAACTCAACCCGTATTAACTTTATTTTTAATTACACAGCTTGTTTGTAACTTAAATAAATAATAATGTACATTTTACTTGTCGGGCTGGCATAAAAATAAAAATAAAATAATGAAAAAACAATAGGTCCTCTTAAGACAAAGCCTGCTATAGGGTTCCATCACTTAAATTAAAAATAATGTAAAGTAGGCGAACAGAAATGATCGAAATATAATAAACACAATTGTCTCAGACAACCCATGTGTATACAAAAATTAAACAAAAATTAAACGTAAATTTAGCGTTAAAATTAAACGTTAAGAAAAATACAAAATTAAATATTTGACGCGCCTTATTTCTCTCATGAACACTGAAATTCAGCGTGTGCTCAGTGCATAAAAACTAATTACAGAAAATAAATAAAACTGTATTTGTAGATTCATATAGTCTATCATATAAATTATACACGTATTATAATATTCTAAGGTTTACTCTTTCAGGCGGCTTATGGCACCTCTCCAGAGACTTGCCTCTGGGGTTGGTCTCCCCAGGTGCCGTCGAAGCTCATTGCATGCAATGCATAGTCCCCGTGTGAACCCTCAGCTATAATATCAAAAATAAAACTATTGCTGAATTTGAAATAACAATCAGTATTCTCTAGTTGAAATAACCATTTCCTTAATCTACATAAAAAAAAATTAATATTAAATGCAATCTTAACATTTTCAGGAAGTTTATTAAACAGTTTCGGAGCTATAAAATTGAAAGTTTTTGTAAAAAATGTATTGGTTGGCTTGGGAATAAAAAACTGGTTAGCTTTCCTTAATTTTTTTCTATACTCATTCTCATTTTGGGGCATATTTCCACTTTTATTGTAGAAAGGTTTTAGAAAAGTTTTAGTTTTAGAACTTTATAAACATAAATATATTTAAACGAAAAAATTCTCTGACTTATGAAAAGGGGTTTTGATCATTCATATCTGGTTTTGTATAAAATCAATCTTAAAATATGTTTCTGCTGCAAATATAATGGTTTAGTATATGACTCATGGGTATTACCCCAAAAGACTATGCCTTATACTATTATAGGGTTGGAAGAAGGTCTAGTAAGGCCAGGTTGTAGGTGCCAGGTTGCTGAGGACTATAGAGATATTTTTATATACTATTTAATTATACACATTTTAAAACCTGTTTTCTGTCAAGCCGTTTTAAAACGTCGATAACGTCGATAAATATTCTTGTTCTTCTAACGATAGTTCTGGGGCCGTGATCACCATCCTGTTAGGATTTTCCGGAAATAGTATACAGTCATCTGTGACACCAACAATAGATTCTTCATCCGCTTGTCTAACTTGAATTAATCCAATTAAATTTCCTTCTTCTGCAAAGTTCAAACTATCTGAGTCGTTACGCACTTCTGTCGTCTCTTGATTCGTGGCGGAACACTGCTGTATGTTATTATCTACTGAAGGTGGTTTTGAGTTTTTTTTGCGATATTGTCGCTTTTGAGAAACCTTGTGTATAATTGATTGTTGTTCGTCGGGCGGAAATTTAAATAATAATCTGTTTATTAAATGTTGGAATTCGTGATGATAATCTTCTTGCAATAGGGTGAATTTGGATTGCATGATCAGAAATCTTAGAATGCGTGTAACAATCTTCTTTTGCTGGGGTGTATACACGCTCTCCATTTCAAAATGACGCGTTTGCAAGTTCACGATATATTTAAGTGAAATTAGTTATTTACTTTTAAATTTTTAAAGATGTCTAAAAGTCATTTGTTTACACTTTCAGTTGTATGATATATTTAAATGTGATTTAAATGTGATTTAAATGTGATAACTACTTACTTTGAAAAATATATTTTTACTAAACTCTAAAAACAACTTAGGATCATAAGAACTCTCTTGGGCGAGTTGAGTTGTTGAACTGACTGACTTCGAACCAAGAAACGATTCTAGACACTCTCTCGGGGACAAACCAGCCCGGAAATCCGGTTGCAGAACACGGAAACTCGCTCGGGGATCTTGTGTAAATAGTGACCGGCGACTCACACCGTGACCCAGTTGCGCAACACGCAATTGTACTCACACCGTGACCCAGTTGCGCAACACGCAATTGTACAACAGAACTACATTAGCCTTCGTAACCTCGAGAATTTTAAAATTCTCAAGGAAGTGGTATATAAACAAACACAGGAAGCCGCGGTGGCCTTTTGTTGTCCGCGTGCACGTATGTATTGTTGTTACAGTTTAGATGTGGCTAGTAATTTTATACTTTTTATTTAGTGAAAATAATAGTTTTTCCTGGTAAGTTTTAAAATATAACTAAATATGGAGAAGATGAACAAATTAATTGCATTATTAGAGCAAAACAATAATGTGTACGGGAATTTATCGAATCTATCAACCGTAGAAGTGCTACATTTATACATCAAAGTAAGAAATGAATCTGTGCTGGAAATATTGAGAAACAAACTATTAAACTTCCCAACCGACAGTTGGAACATGATTTCTCTTTCAAATAATTTGAAAACGCCATTTTTGATGGAATTCCGACATAAAATTAACTGGGTAATTCTTTCTCAAAACATTAGGTTAACAGCTGATATTCTGTACGGGTTTCAAGATTATCTGGATTTGGACATTATTGTAAAAAGGGGCTATTTCATACCAGAAGATATAATTTTTAAAAAGTATACTGCAATCAACATACAACAACTTCTACGTATGCAGAATTTATCCGAAGACTTATTATTGTTTTTGATTTCGACGCCCAGTGAATTAGAGCTGTGTTATATTTCATATATTGATATAGAATCTTACTTAAACATATCATATTGGCCTTTAATTTGCCAAACACAAGATATGTCGGAGAGATTAATTTCTATAATTTACAATACCAGAGTTAAATATACAAGCAATTCATTAAAAAACCATTATTGGAATCTTATTCGTCGGTATCAAAAGATGAGTCTTCAAACTATGTCACGATTTGAAAAATACCTCAACCGCGATCAGCTGAAATGAACTCTAAAGTATAATGTGCTTGTGTTGTTACGTATGGTGTTCTGAGAATTATTTGTGATGTGGTCTTGTCGGTGGAAATTTAAGTGTTATGAATATTTATACGAAATATTTTATTACGTTGTAGCTCAAATCATTTTTAAGGGTATTTTTTATGATTGTATTTTAACTTGTAAAGTTGTTCCTGTTTAATAGTAAGATTTAAAGTTAAATTGTCCCACTTGTTGTATTATATTTTACACATTATCAAATGAGGAATAATAAACACAAATATACAACTAAAATGTGCCTAGCTCAACTCATATATCATAATTATTTTTAATTATTTTTGATATAATTTATTAGTATGTTCCAGAATGTATTTTAACAGATTTAAGTTTTAACATTCGCTCGCAAAGCATATAAATAGGCCAGAATTGGGTCAATTCACATACCAAAGTTTCGCTAAAATATGATCACTTTAAATAACTGAAAAGAGTATATTTTTTATTTAAATTAAACAACAGATAATTTTAATCAAAATATTTGTTTACAAAAATTGAATTAATACAGTTCATATGATAACGGTTTTTAACAAGATCCAGTATAAAATACGATTGAATCAGTCGGCGTGGCGGGCCGATGCAGTTTAGTGTGAGAGAGTAAAGAGGTGTGCGAGTGAGACAGAAATATGGTGAAATCGGACCACTCCCGTTTCCACCTTTTGAGAGGCCTCCACGCATGCGTCATTTGTTACCAAAATTTGAAAGTGGGCTACGTGGAATGTTCGCATCCGGGGCGCGCGGGCGTTGCCAAACCGAGCGTTCTTGTCCAAGGTTGCCAAATCGCACGCCAGGTGCAAGGTTTCGGCCCGATAAAATATCACGGCCCCGTCCTACGGGTCTTAAAAGTCCCCATATTATTCATGTTGAGGAGTAGTATTAAAATGGAGAAGTAAAACCGTCTTGTGGGTTAATTCGCTAACTCAAAAACTTTAAAAAGCCGCGAGATTTTAGCACGACAACGTCCTCTTGGGTCAGTGTTCCTGTATCACTTATACCGATTCTGGGGTTTTAAAGTATTAAGATTTAGGCAGATTCGGGACTTGTACGATTCTACAATGAGTTAATTTTATTTAATTTTAGGGCTCTGGACTTGTAAAATTTTACAGCGATTTCCCAACACTTAGAAACCAACTATTGGGCTCTAAACATTTAATCTGGGGACTAACACCTATAAACATTCGCACTCGCCGCTATTTAACTAACAACTGATTCTAGTGTCTGTCTTATCAAGGCGACACAATTCAAAATGCAATTTTAAAATTGGGGTTTTAAATTATTATTATTTAGGCAGATTCGGGACTTGTACGATTCTACAATGAGTTAATTTTATTTAATTTTAGGGCTCTGGACTTGTAAAATTTTACAGCGATTTCCCAACACTTAGAAACCAACTATTGGGCTCTAAACATTTAATCTGGGGACTAACACCTATAAACATTCGCACTCGCCGCTATTTAACTAACAACTGATTCTAGTGTCTGTCTCATCAAGGCGACACAATTCAAAATGCAATTTTAAAATTGGGGTTTAAAATTATTATTATTTAGGCAGATTCGGGACTTGTACGATTCTACAATGAGTTAATTTTATTTAATTTTAGGGCTCTGGACTTGTAAAATTTTACAGTGATTTCCCAACACTTAGAAATCAACTATTGGGCTCTAAACTTTTAACCTGGGGACTAACACATATAAACACTCGCACTCGCCGCTATTTAACTAACAACTGATTCTAGTGTCTGTCTTATCAAGGCGACACAATTCAAAATGCAATTTTAAAATTGGGGTTTTAAATTATTATTATTTAGGCAGATTCGGGACTTGTACGATTCTACAATGAGTTAATTTTGTTTAATTTTAGGGCGCTGGACTTGTAAAATTTTACAGTGATTTCCCAACAAATCAACTATTGGGCTCTAAACTTTTAACCTGGGGACTAACACCTATAAACACTCGCACAAGTTCACTCGCCGCGATTTAACTAACAACTGATTCTAGTGTCTGTCTTATCAAGGCGACACAATTCAAAATTCAATTTTAAAATTATCTTTTGAAATATTATTATTTGCAAATGAAACATTCTCAGGGTTACCATGTGCCTAGAAACTACCACGCATCCGCGCCACAACGCCGCGAGATTTTAGCACGACAACGTCCTCTTGGGTCAGTGTTCCTGTATCACTTATACCGATTCTGGGGTTTTAAAGTATTAAGATTTAGGCAGATTCGGGACTTGTACGATTCTACAAGGAGTTAATTTTATTTAATTTTAGGGCTCTGGACTTGTAAAATTTTACAGTGATTTCCCAACACTTAGAAACCAACACAGTGATTTCCCAACACTTAGAAACCAACTATTGGGCTCTAAACATTTAATCTGGAGACTAACACCTATAAACATTCGCACTCGCCGCTATTTAACTAACAACTGATTCTAGTGTCTGTCTCATCAAGGCAACACAATTAAAAATTCAATTTTAAAATTATCTTTTGAAATATTATTATTTGCAAATGAGAATGTTGCAATTATCAAGACTAACCCGTGCCCAGAACCCACCACACACCCGCGCCACAACGCCGCGAGATTTTAGCACGACAACACCCTCTTGGGTCAGTGTTTCCTAACATTTAGACCAAGACTTGGGTTAATTCTGTGAATCGGGATTTTTAAATTTTATCTTATTTTTCGGCTCGGCACTTGTGATTTTTTCAAACTTTTAATCTGGGGACTTTAAATTATTTTGAAATATTTTGAATTATGTGGATTTTTGACTCTCGGGACTTGTAATATTTAACGGGAATCGCGGAGTACTAACAAATATAAACATTCGCACTCGCCGCTATTTAACTAACAACTGATTCTAGTGTCTGTCTCATCAAGGCGACACAATTCAAAATTCAATTTTAAAATTATCTTTTGAAATATTATTATTTGCAAATGAGAATGTTGCAATTATCAAGACTAACCCGTGCCCAGAACCCACCACACACCCGCGCCACAACGCCGCGAGATTTTAGCACGACAACACCCTCTTGGGTCAGTGTTTCCTAACATTTAGACCAAGACTTGGGTTAATTCTGTGAATCGGGATTTTTAAATTTTATCTTATTTTTCGGCTCGGCACTTGTGATTTTTTCAAACTTTTAATCTGGGGACTTTAAATTATTTTGAAATATTTTGAATTATGTGGATTTTTGACTCTCGGGACTTGTAATATTTAACGGGAATCGCGGAGTACTAACAAATATAAACATTCGCACTCGCCGCTATTTAACTAACAACTGATTCTAGTGTCTGTCTCATCAAGGCGACACAATTCAAAATTCAATTTTAAAATTATCTTTTGAAATATTATTATTTGCAAATGAAACATTCTCAAGACTAACCCGTGCCCAGAACCCACCACACACCCGCGCCACAACGCCGCGAGATTTTAGCACGACAACACCCTCTTGGGTCAGTGTTTCCTAACATTTAGACCAAGACTTGGGTTAATTCTGTGAATCGGGATTTTTAAATTTTATCTTATTTTTCGGCTCGGCACTTGTGATTTTTAACTAGTGTTAACCGACAAGTCTCCATGAGTACTATCCGAGTCAACAATGTTATTTAGCTAAATCAAAAACTAAGTTAAATTTAACTACAACAGTTAAAACTGTTTTGTTCAAAGTTCCATTTATGAATTGAATTCTAATTGCTTTAATTTTAATAATTTTAGATTATTGGTGATGTGATCGTTCCACTCAGACTCAGTCCCCCGCCGCACGCAAACACCAACAGAATACGCTTCATTTCTACACACACCCGCGCGTATAAAATTCAAAAAAACGGTTTCAACAAATTCCCCCACCCCCGTCAACATTTGAAATAAATGCACAAATACTTTGCGAATTCTATTTTCTGAGGGTTTATAAGGGAACGGTTCTCCACACATACCAGTAGTTCCTGTAATGAACTCCTGCGTGTTCGGTAAAGTTGTTGTTTGTTTTTGAGTTGATTTGTGATAGGTAACTAGAACCATGGTGGAGAGAATTACATTTTACGAACTCAAAGCTATTTGCCAAAGTATGGGTATCAAGTCAACCCACCTAACTAGGAAAAAGATTTTGTGGAAGATTTTAAATTCTATTAAAAGCGCTGATGGTGTTACCGCCTTTATAGACAAACTTACGGATCCTTCTGACTTGTACAGTTTGTATACTTCGTTGGAAGAGGAGACGTTAGATAACAGCAGTCAATTCCTACACTTCACCAAATTTGAAAAAATTACGGTAAAAATTCATCAACTCCCAGTCAACCTTTGGAGAATACTATACCGGAGAGAACAGTTCACGCACGGGTTCATGTTGAAGTTTAAAGAAGTTTTAAATTTCAACGAAATTGTCATCCACCAAAGACTGACGACTAAAGATATAGAAAGTTTTCAATCAAAAATTAACTTTTCGCTTTTGGTTAAGTACCAAAATCTCTCTGAAGCAGTGTTGGTCACATTCAATCACAGGTTCGACTGGAATGCAGTTGTGGAACACCAAAATGTCCCGGAGTGGATTCTTAGACAGTTTTACCATAAGATTGATCCAATTGTCATAATAAAATCACAGAAGCTGACTCAAGATTTTATGTTGTGGATGATGGAGGGGGTCAATCCGCAGTGTAGATTTCACAATACAGACGAAGAAGAGTATTATAAAACAGTTCTGTGGCCATATCTCATAAAACACCAATCATTAAGTAAAAATGTATTATGCTACATTTACTTCTCGAAAGTGGGTAATCAAATCGATCTTTTAAAACTACTGTTTGGCTCACTAATAAGTAAACACCAAACTCTTGATTCTTTTCTTCTGGATACGTTTAAAAATATTTTGTGCTGGTGGTCTGTCTCAAAACATCAAACACTCAGAGATGAAGATATAATAAAATATTGCAAATTAATCGATTTTCAAACATATACGTCGCGAGGTTTACAAATTTCTGATTTTGTGAAGAGGAATCTGCCCAATCCATTTACAAAAGTAGAATCTGAAACCGATTGTCCGGTTTGCCTTGACACTAAAAAAAAAGATTGTATCAGTCTTAATGATTGTCAACACATATTTTGTACAACGTGTATATTTAAATGGCTTAAAGTAAATAAATCATGTCCTCTTTGTAGGATTAAAATTCACTTGCCAGGCTACTGTTGGGTATAAAATAGAACTCGCCGCACATATTTGCACATATTTGTACTCATTTGTAAAACTTGTGAAAAATAAATCATATTTAAAAATTTCAAATTGTGTTTTTATTTACATGACTTAAAACAGACCCGGTCTCTAGAGGTTAATCATTAGTCTATTTGAATGTTGTGCAGTGTGGTTTAAAGACAATCAGTATATTTTAATTAACATTGGCAATATTGAGGTTTTTTCGCGTGATATAATTTACCAGAAAACCCTTTGAAAAACGAGTCCATTAAGACTTCTTCTTGGTTATAAAACTCATTTTGTCTCCTTTAGAAAAACATAAGAATTTGTTCAGTGTTTCAACATAAAATATTACAATACCTTAGGGGAAATCACCAAAAGTAACAATGTTAAATTCTTTTTGCTATTTCTGTATTTGAAGTCTTTGATAAATGGCTCTGTAAAGGTAATTTTGAATTTGTCAAACTTTAATTTAATTTTAAATGTATGGTTAAAAAAGAATATACCGGTTATAAATAGGATGTCAGCCCGATCCTGGGCATTAAGTCCAGGACCGCGAACCTTGTACAAGGACCAAGGCAACGGCGCAAAACATAGCCTCTCCTGGTCAAGTCAACCCCTACCGTGACGTGGTGTACGAGGCTTTACACATACGGGGCTCTGGCGAAGTAGGTTAAGTAGTATGTAGAGGTTTGTTCTCTTAGTAGTAATAAGTGTTCCCCTCCTCATAACGTCGGTTAGGCCAAACTACCGCAAAGGATCCTAAGACGCGCTCGAAATTTCCAAAATCGCTTGTTATTTTAGTTTGTAAGTTATTAGGGGGTATTTTAAAAGAGTGATACGTCGTGCAAATATTAGTGTATTAGTATTGGGTTAGTGCTTCGTGACCAACATCTCGCAAATCACTGGTATTTTAAATATGGGTATTTTAAAATTATGACTAACCAAAAGAGTAGTATTTATACGTCGACAGCGACGCGTAACTGTTAGTTGGGTTAGTGCTCTTCGTAGTGATAAGTGTTTCCCTCCTCATAACCCCGGTTGGGCCCAACCACCCCAAAAAATCAAAAACGCGATATTCCCCACATCTCCCCATTTTTAGTTTGAAGCTAAATATGGTTATTTTTGAATAATAATTTAATAATTGAGTGGTATAGGTAGTTTTAAGGCATGCATATGTTAGGTAGGTTACACAGAGGTTGGGTAAGTCCTCTCTTCGTAGTTATAAGTCCTGTCGAATGATTCTGGGAATTCCTTGCGGTGTTAACGAAGAATCATTCCCTTCCAGCACCTTTTCATTCCCAAAAACCCCTCCAAACCTCCTTTCCTTTATGGCTCTTTGCGCTGGCGGTTACAATCCACGCAGAGGGTCTCCTTCCAATTTCCCAATTGTCCCTCACCCGTAGCTTAGAATAGTTTAGTAGTGAGAGCTTGGTTCGTGAAATACGGATACAGAACCGATCAAGTACGTGAAATACGGACACGGTTCTGAAGCTCTAAGTTCGTAAGCTGCGGACACACTATCCACTTTAGTGAAATACTGACATAACAGACTGACTTTTCTGACAACTTAGTTTTTAAGTTAGATAGGGGGAATGTTTTACCACGCGGGTGGGTAGTTTTAAGGCATGCATATGTTAGGTAGGTTACACAGAGGTTGGGTAAGTCCTCTCTTCGTAGTTATAAGTCCTGTCGAATGATTCTGGGAATTCCTTGCGGTGTTAACGAAGAATCATTCCCTTCCAGCACCTTTTCATTCCCAAAAACCCCTCCAAACCTCCTTTCCTTTATGGCTCTTTGCGCTGGCGGTTACAATCCACGCAGAGGGTCTCCTTCCAATTTCCCAATTGTCCCTCACCCGTAGCTTAGAATAGTTTAGTAGTGAGAGCTTGGTTCGTGAAATACGGATACAGAACCGATCAAGTACGTGAAATACGGACACGGTTCTGAAGCTCTAAGTTCGTAAGCTGCGGACACACTATCCACTTTAGTGAAATACTGACATAACAGACTGACTTTTCTGACAACTTAGTTTTTAAGTTAGATGGGGGGAATGTTTTACCACTCGGGTGGGTAGTTTTAAGTTATGCATATGTTAGGTGGGTTACATAGAGCTTGGGTAAGTTGTAGATGGGGGAATTTTCATAAAATACTGACATACTACTGACTAAAAATATGGCCACGGTAGTGAGAGCTTGGTTCGTGAAATACGGATACAGAACCGATCAAGTACGTGAAATACGGACACGGTTCTGAAGCTCTAAGTTCGTAAGCTGCGGACACACTATCCACTTTAGTGAAATACTGACATAACGACTGACTTTTCTGACAACTTAGTTTTTAAGTTAGATAGGGGGAATGTTTTACCACTCGGGTGGGTAGTTTTAAGGCATGCATATGTTAGGTAGGTTACACAGAGGTTGGGTAAGTCCTCTCTTCGTAGTTATAAGTCCTATCGAATTGCTCCGGTTGCCTTGCGGTGTTAACGAAGAGCAATTCCCTTCCAGCACCAAAACTTTTCATATCCTAAACCCCTCCAAACCTCCTTTCCTTTATGGCTCTTTGCGCTGGCGGTTACAATCCACGCAGAGGGTCTCCTTCCAATTTCCCAATTTCCCTCACCCGTAGCTTAGAATAGTTTAGTAGTGAGAGCTTGGTTCGTGAAATACGGATACAGAACCGATCAAGTACGTGAAATACGGACACGGTTCTGAAGCTCTAAGTTCGTAAGCTGCGGACACACTATCCACTTTAGTGAAATACTGACATAACAGACTGACTTTTCTGACAACTTAGTTTTTAAGTTAGATAGGGGGAATGTTTTACCACTCGGGTGGGTAGTTTTAAGTTATGCATATGTTAGGTGGGTTACATAGAGCTTGGGTAAGTTGTAGATGGGGGAATTTTCATAAAATACTGACATACTACTGACTAAAAATATGGCCACGGTAGTGAGAGCTTGGTTCGTGAAATACGGATACAGAACCGATCAAGTACGTGAAATACGGACACGGTTCTGAAGCTCTAAGTTCGTAAGCTGCGGACACACTATCCACTTTAGTGAAATACTGACATAACGACTGACTTTTCTGACAACTTAGACGGGGCACCTCCAAAAGTCAAAAAAAAAAACTTAGAATATATTTAGTTAGTAAGTTAGGGACCCTATTAAGGACTGTGGATGCGGAACTTAAAGCTTCTCCCAGTCAAGTCAACCCCAACCTTGGCGCCGGTAATGGGGCTTTGAACAAACGGGGCTCTGGCGAATATATATATATGATTTGAATATTGCCACCCGGGATATCTAGGGGCATCACAGACTATTTATTGCATAGTTTCACGTCCTTGTGATTTTAATTTTTTTTAAAGATAAAACATATACACATCATATAGTAGGAAGTATTATAGGCGGGATCGTGGATACAAGAAGAATGAGGCCACACCGTATCACCCCGGAGGGTTTGTGTGGCGAAGGGATTATTGAAGACTTTATCTCCATTTTACGTAACCAAACTGAAGAACGCGCTGACGGATTGAAATTATATGCTTTCCCGACAGTGCTTTTCACGGCAATTGACCGGGGCGGTTTCCTGCGGGTGGAAAGGTGGACCAATAAAATAAAAATTTATGATTATGACATCTTACTGTTCCCAGTACACATCCCCGCACCAATCCGGAAGGATGGGAAGCCTGGTGTATCCCACTGGTACCTAATTGCCGCCTTTTTAAAAGATAGGCTCGTGCGGAGCTACGACTCACTGGGAAATGAGTACCCAGATAGATTAAAAGAATGTCTAAAGTATATCGAGTGGGAAATGGGCCGGTTGGGTGTAAAAATCAACCGGGAAGAGTGGTCCTTAAAGGGGAATCCTAGTGGTCTTAAGCTTCAGACCAATACGGTTGACTGTGGTTTCTGTTTATGCTTATACGCTGGTTGTATTGCCAGGGGCATAAACCCCTCAACTGTCAAATTACCATCAAGCGTGGACCTGAGGAAACTCATCTCCCGGGTATTGCGACAAGAGGGAGCAGAACCCCTCGATGAATTCCTTGAGGCCAACCGAGAAAACCTATTTCCAGGGCATACTCCAACCTACACCGAAGAGGAGTTGCAGAGAGCTATACATGGTATGATGGGGGATATGGTTGGAGCGTTTCAGCCAATTGATTATGCTGATACCCCCCCAAAATCACCAACCCACCCCAACGTGGAATTCGTGTTGGACGGAGGAGAAGTCTCCATGGATGTGAACACCGGGCGGGACGAGTCGGAAGTGCACGAGAGTGCGGGAGCGACGGACGCCACTGGGGATCAAGATAATAAGATAGAAGCAATTCATCAAGACCACCCAATGGAGCCGCTTTCCACCCCAGCACCGGACTCTACCAGAACTCCACAACACCAACATCTGCCTCGACAGTACCAGCCTCGCCAAAGACGCTACAGAGCAAAAAGGAAGAGAATCTTCCTAATTGACGGCTCCTTCGTGAGAATTAGGGACGACCTCCAACCCAGATGATATAATTTACCACCCGATATATTGTTGAAAGTGGTCTGCTAGAAGCTGAGGATACACCGAAGAACGATTACCTTATTTATCAATTTATAATTTACGTAATTTACAAATACTGGCTCCTTGCTATAAAACAGTGACCAGCGTTCCTGAGCAATCAGTCTACCACCGACAGTTCTAAAAATCTTAAAATGGACGGGATATTTAGTGAATATTTGAAGAAGGTGCAAGAAATCACAGCAGACAAGTCTCCAGGATTCTACAAACAAGTTATAAACGTGTTTGACACGGAATTATTAAAAACAACTCCAAGTTCGGTTCGCGGGATTGTCGTGGGCCTGATCAATTCTCCGTCAAGAAAAACTAAAGATCTGTACCTTAGCACCGGACATAAAACGAGCAAGTCTGAGTTAAGAAGAGAAATGATACATAACTTATCTACAATATCTGAAAAAAAAAATATTCTTTGGATTCGCATCCCGATGATTGCCAGTTTTGATAAACAGAAGACTCGAGAGTTGATTACAGCTTTTCATCCCGTCATTGGGCACATTTTTAAAATAATAATGCGTGCAAGTGCAAACGACTTTGAATCACCGATTCCTATTTTGTGTTTAGGACGAAATTCGCACAGCTGTGTGATTGAAGGATTAAGATACACCAATCGTCCGAAATTTATAATACTACCCACGGTGCACCCCAACAACATATCAGAGATGGAAGAGAAAATCTCTAAAACTACCTGCAAATACCAGCGTCTTCGTCTGATCAGAAGAAAATATTATAATGTTGACATGTTTATTCAAGTATTTAAAATATTTGTGAATCTTGTATCATCAAGTACTTAGTCATATACAATTGTATCATATGTATCATATATATCACGTAATAAATAATTTAACCCCCATTGTTGTTTTTTTCTTTAAAATCTTCCAAACATTTGTAATAATCAAGAAGTTATTCAAATAACCAATTCTTTTGTTTTCTATTTTTGGAAACCATAAAATAAATTATTCTACTTGTGTCATTTGTATTGAAGGTGATTTCAATAATATTTTAATTACAAAGCGTTTTCACGGATACTGTGGTCTTGACATTTAACTTTTAAACCTTTTCAAGTTTAAGTACTCATTTAAATAGAAAACCTTTCAAGTTTAAATACTCAATTCAATGATTATTATATTATTCTGGCATTTGTTGTTCAATTTTATTATGAGCAGATTTTGCAGATTTGAGATTTACAAAACCACAAATGGGTTAAATTGTAGGAAATGCAAACCATTTTAGATTACCCATATTCAAAACTTTTTATTGAGACGTTTCTCGTCTTCGGGGTATTAAAGCATCCGCTTTATAGGGGCAAATTAGGGGGATTTTTTTCCCTCACAACTTAGTATTTTAGTATTTATAATTAAAGCAATTAAAAAAAATTAAATCTTTTGAAAAGAAGGGGGTCTATTTAACTCCCGAAGAGGCAATTTAAGTCAGTGTTGAGATTTACAGCATATGATCAACTATGGAGTATTGTTGCGAGCAGAGATGTTTTAAAATTCCTGGTGACCAGGTTGATGGGGGGGCTTGTAGGAAATGTCACCATTTTGGTTATTGCATTTGTAAATGTAAAAACTTCACAGCCTTCTCTACAGAATACAACACCACGCTCGGTGTGGAATACGGCGGCCGGGGAGATGGTGCATCTCTCAGAAAGAAGAAAGACTCGGATCGCGCTAGCCCGTGTTGTGGTATTAAAATGTACCATTCGCCAGTGTCTGTGGGATTAAATTATAATTTTACGAAAGAAACAAACACTCCTAGATTTCATTACGAGACCGAAAGACTTCATAGTTTTAAGGAGTGGCCAGTTACATTTTTAAGCCCCAAAGATTTATCCAAAGCTGGTTTTTATTATTTGCGTGTTAATGATTATGTTAGATGCGCTTATTGTGGGATTGAAATTGGGTTTTGGAAAAGGGGTGACATTCCTTTCTTAGAACATAAGAAATTTAACCCGTCCTGTATATTTATAGAGAAGTTTTACCCTTTAGAATGTAAATAAAACTAACATTCAAAGGGTGTAGCATTTTATTTTCTTAACCCAAAGTCAGTATTTGAGAATTAACAAGAAATGTGAAAACTTTGGCATGTAAAACAACATTTGAAATAAGGGCATAATACAAATTCCGAGGCTTTATAAAGGAACGGTTCCCCTAATATACCAGTAGTTGCCAAACTCCTGCACTAGTGTTTGGTCTAGTGTTTTGTTCAGAGTTTGTGATTCGGAACCGAAAAGAGCTCTATTTACCCCGCTGATTCCGATATCTAAGGACATCTCAATGGCTGACCACGCTTATATTATCGATTTTCAAGGATTCAAAGACAATAACAATAATTTTATTATTAAAGAAATTGCACTTACAAAAACCAGCGGCAATTGGTTTCTGAGACACTGGTTTGTGAAATCTCCGCACGATTTTGACAAACTATCTCCGGACTACAGAAGACAGGCGATCTTCAATGCAAACTATTACCACGGAATTCCATGGCAGGAAGGAACTACGTCCTTCAACTACGTCAAGAGACAACTGGCGGAGCTGTTATCACAAAACACCGTCTACGTAAAAGGTCAAGAGAAACAAGTGTTCCTTCAAAGACTTTTTAAGAACGCCAAAGTTGTAAATTTGGACGACATCCCATCACTTAAAAAATTAAAGTCGAGGTATCTAAATAATTTTTGTTATTATCATAGATTTAACGGTTTCATGTGTGCTCTTGAAAATGTTTATAAGATTCAAACCTACTTGGAACAAAGAGAATATGAATAAAAATATTAAACGTCTATTGTGTTCTTTAATGCGTGCACCCAAACTTAATTATCTTGCATCAAGATTATAGTAATGATTATAAAAACTGTATTGGTAATTAATATTTTCAATAATTCTAGGAATCTCGTTATTAAATTGCCTTACATGTTTATATATCATTGCAATGTTAGTTATGGAGTGATAATTGGTTGGATAAATTCTCTTGTACAATACTATGTTTGTGGATTCACAGAATCAGCCCAAGCCTTAGAGTTTAGAACAAAAACTGTTAGGAAATGTACACCGGAGGTATTGTTTCTTTGACTATTGTTCATTTTCCAAACCAAACTCTCAAGCGCCTTTGCTTAAGGAAGGGGAAATGATTCTATTTTGACTAACCCCCCCCAACCTTCCCCTCGGGTATCCCTTTGAATAACATAGTTACAAATGTAAATGCAATTTATTAATTTCTTTATAAGTAATAGATTATAAAATCCAAGGGACCGAAACTACACAATCGAGGACCCGGAGCTACCGGGTACATAAATATTTAAAAATGGAGGTTGTTTTTGTTGCATTTCTTGAATTTCCAATTTTGATATTGTCTCTGATTATACTTATTATATACTTTTTAGTATTTTTAATAAAAACAATTTTAAAATCTTTTGGAAAGAGATAGCAGATAGTTTATTTAGTCTCTGAAGAGGCCGAAGTCAGTTCAACAACTCAACTCGCCTAAGAAAGTCTTGATCCTAAGTTGTTTTTAGAGTTTAGTAAAAATATATTTTTCAAAGTAAGTAGTTATCACATTTAAATCGTAAAATATCAATGTGATGACAATGAAAATACTTTAATATATTAAAACTAATTATCCAGATTCAAGGGCGAGTAGCCTGGAAAGTATAAATATTAATTTAGAAAAAGACTATTGACTATAAAACTTACTTGGATCCGAGACCTAACCGGCCCTGGACCCCGGGCTCCCCCGCCCCAACACTACACCCTAAAACTCCATCTCACAGACACACTGTGTAAATTACAAAAAATCAAACTTGAGAAACGCAAATTTAATAACTCCTTCTAGCATTGGCGAGTACGTTTACGCTTGTGTTCCTCCATTGTCCAAGGCGCGGATAGACCCCCTTTCAGAGAGTATATTTATAGCCTTACACGTATCTTCTTCATCAACAATTCAAAGGGAGGAACGAAAAGTTCCTCCCTTCTTCGGGCAGGAGGAGTGGCAAAAGTGACCAAGGCAGAGTCAAAGTCTGCATTTGATTTTAAGTCCAATTTTATTTTTCGAACAGGTCTTCCGTCACAAAATAGATTTATAAAGATCCAACCAATATTTTGTTCACAAACTTCCCCCCCCCATTTCAACAGGTACAGCAAACAAATTGCAATAGCACATATCAGAGCTACGTAAGGACGTCAGAGAAAAATATCGTAAAACGGTGCCCGAAGAAGGGAGGAACGAAAAGCCCCCCTCCCCTTGAATTTTCAATTTCATGCGGTATACATCAATGAGCCGGGGCTATATTCATTAATTTTAAAATCCAAATTGCCCATTGCTGAGAAGTATCAAGACTGTGTTTTTGAAGATGTCTTACCCTCCATTAGAAAATATGGAATGTATCAGTTAAAGAATGAAAACTCTCAACTCATGCGAGAAATTACAAACGTTATGAAAACTAACCAACAGCTCACTCAAATTAACTTAGAATTTAAAACTAAAAACGACACAATGTGTAAAGAGAACCAGTCACTGAATGAGTTTTTGACATGATCTCTGGTTGCTTTTCGTGGGTTAGAGTAGCCCAGGATTTGAGCAATCTCTTTTGCTTTGAACTAAGGAGTATTTTTACTGTCAAACAGGACAGCAACGGCCTGTTTATTAAATATATAAGAAGTTAAGTGAGACATTTTAAGTATTGTGCGAATCATTGTAGGATAGGTCTACCCCACTTTGGGGTAGACCTACTTCCGGTTGAGTTTTCTTATATTTTTCACTTACATGCGTTGAAAGAGCTTTATGTAACTTAGAGGGATACTCTTTCTTTTGAACCAAGGATTATTTTCGCTATCAAATAGGACGGAAAAGAAGTGGCTCAAATCCTGGGCTACTCTAACCCTAAAAAGGCTCTTCTAGCACATATCAGTGAAATATACAAATCAACTCAACCGGAAGTAGTTGGGACCCAAAATGGGTCCCAACTCAATTATCATGATTCTAAAGTAGTTTTTATATCAGAACCGGGTTTATACGAGTTGATTTTTTCCTCTAAACTACCAGTTGCTAAAACATTTAAATACTGGGTTTTTGTGGCGATACTTTTAGCGCTCTTTATTCTTAAACGTTAACTTCACTCTGCCTCGGTCACTTTTGCCACTGCTCCTGCCAAGGTAAGAACTAGGTACTATTTCACAATACTTTATATAAAATGTCTCAATTAACCTCTTATATATTTAATGATCAATCTGTTACTGTCCTGTTTGACAGAGAAAATAATCCTTGGTTTAAAGCAAAAGAGATTGCTAAAATCTTGGGCTACTCTAACCCAAGAAAAGCAATCAGAGATCACGTCAGAGAAAAATATCGTAAAACAATGCCCGAAGAAGGGAGGAACGAAAAGTTCCTCCCCTTGAATTTTCAATTTCATGCGGTATACATCAATGAGCCGGGGCTATATTCATTAATTTTAAAATCCAAATTGCCCATAGCTGAGAAGTTTCAAGACTGGGTTTTTGAAGAAGTCCTGCCTTCCATTAGAAAGTGTGGAATGTATAAAATCCAACAAGAAAATAATCAGTTGTTACAATCACTTACAAAGTCTCTGGAAAACAACCAAAAGCTAGCTCAAATTAACTCAGAATTTAAAACTAAAAACGACATATTGTGTAAAGAGAACCGGTCACTGAATGAGTTGTTGACGTCCTTACGTAGCTCTGATCTGTGCTATTACAAAATTTGTTTGCTGTACCCGTTGAAATGGAGGGGGAGGAAGTTTGGGAACAAGACATTGGTTGGATTTTTATAAATCTATTTTGTGAGGGAAGACCCGTTCGAAGGAAAGTCATTAAAATTGAACTTAAAATCAAATGCAGACTTTGACGGGATAGAAGTTGAATTTTTGAGCGGTAAGGCTATGCTAAATAGCGGATTCTCTAAAGAAATGGTTATAAAAAAAGTAGCTAAATTCTCCACGATGAATTAGAATATAACATTTATTTTGACGATACTTTTAGCGCTCTTTATTCTTAAACGTTAACTTCACTCTACCTCGGTCACTTTTGAGGTAAGACCTTACGTTGCTCTGATCTGTTCTATTGCACGATACTTGATATAAAATGTCTAACTTAACCTCTTATATATTTAATGATAAATCTGTTACTGTACTGTTTGACAGTGAAAATAATCCTTGGTTCAAAGGAAAGGATGTTGTTAAAATCCTGGGCTATCAAGATTCAAAACAGGCATTGCGGATAAATGTTGATGAAGAAGACAAGTGTAAGGCTATAAATATACTCTCTAAAGGGGGGTGTATCGATACACCCCCCTTTAACTTCCAATATCAGTCTAACTTCATCAATGAATCTGGTTTGTATTCTCTTATTTTGCGCTCCTTGAAACCAGAAGCTAAAGCATTCAAAAGATGGGTTACAAGTGAACTCTTGCCTTCCATTAGAAAGTATGGAGTGTATAAAATCAAACATGAAAATAATCAGTTAAAAAATCAAAACTCTCAACTCTTGGCTGAAATTACAAGGTCTCTGGAAGACAACCAAAAGCTCACTCAAATTAACTCAGAATTTAAAACTAAAAACTACATATTGTGTAAAGAGAACCGGTCACTGAATGAGTTGTTGACATTCTCCACGATGAATTAGAATATAACATTTATTTTGACGATACTTTTAGCGCTCTTTATTCTTAAACGTTAACTTCACTCTACCTCGGTCACTTTTGAGGTAAGACCTTACGTTGCTCTGATCTGTTCTATTGCACGATACTTGATATAAAATGTCTAACTTAACCTCTTATATATTTAATAATCAATCTGTTACTGTACTGTTTGACAGTGAAAATAATCCTTGGTTCAAAGGAAAGGATGTTGTTAAAATCCTAAACTATCAAGATACAAAGCATGCAATCCGTACCCATGTTAGAGAAAAACACCGCAAAACTATACTGGAAGTACAAGGGGGGCGTTTTGCCCCCCTTGTACTTTCATTCCCAAACAATCTTTCTAAACGAGCCTGGTCTTTATTCACTAATTTTAAAATCCAAATTACCCATTGCTGAGAAATTCCAAGACTGGGTTTTTGAAGATGTCTTACCTTCCATTAGAAAATATGGAGTGTATAAAATCAAACATGAAAATAATCAGTTAAAAAATCAAAACTCTCAACTCTTGGCTGAAATTACAAGGTCTCTGGAAGACAACCAAAAGCTCACTCAAATTAACTCAGAATTTAAAACTAAAAACTACATATTGTGTAAAGAGAACCGGTCACTGAATGAGTTGTTGACATTCTCCACGATGAATTAGAATATAACATTTATTTTGACGATACTTTTAGCGCTCTTTATTCTTAAACGTTAACTTCACTCTGCCTCGGTCACTTTTGCCACTGCTCCTGCCGAGGTAAGAACTAGGTACTATTTCACAATACTTTATATAAAATGTCTAACTTAACCTCTTATATATTTAATAACCAGGCCGTTGCTGTACTGTTTGACGGAGAAAATAATCCTTGGTTCAAAGCAAAAGATGTTGCTCAAATCCTAAACTATCAAGATACAAAGCATGCAATCCGTACCCATGTTAGAGAAAAACACCGCAAAACTATACTGGAAGTACAGGGGGGCGAAACGCCCCCCTTGTACTTTCATTCCCAAACAATCTTTCTAAACGAGCCTGGTCTTTATTCATTAATTTTAAAATCCAAATTGCCCATTGCTGAGAAGTTTCAAGACTGGGTTTTTGAAGAAGTCCTGCCTTCCATTAGAAAGTGTGGAATGTATAAAATCCAACAAGAAAATAATCAGTTGTTACAATCACTTACAAAGTCTCTGGAAAACAACCAAAAGCTAGCTCAAATTAACTCAGAATTTAAAACTAAAAACGAGATATTGTGTAAAGAGAACCGGTCACTGAATGAGTTGTTGACGTCCTTACGTAGCTCTGATCTGTGCTATTACAAAATTTGTTTGCTGTACCCGTTGAAATGGAGGGGGAGGAAGTTTGGGAACAAGATATTGGTTGGATTTTTATAAATCTATTTTGTGAGGGAAGACCCGTTCGAAGGAAAGTCATTAAAATTGAACTTAAAATCAAATGCAGACTTTGACGGGATAGAAGTTGAATTTTTGAGCGGTAAGGCTATGCTAAATAGCGGATTCTCTAAAGAAATGGTTATAAAAAAGTAGCTAAATTCTCCACGATGAATTAGAATATAACATTTATTTTGACGATACTTTTAGCGCTCTTTATTCTTAAACGTTAACTTCACTCTACCTCGGTCACTTTTGAGGTAAGACCTTACGTTGCTCTGATCTGTTCTATTGCACGATACTTGATATAAAATGTCTAACTTAACCTCTTATATATTTAATAACCAGGCCGTTGCTGTACTGTTTGACGGAGAAAATAATCCTTGGTTCAAAGGAAAAGATGTTGCTCAAATCCTGGGCTACTCTAACCCTAAAAAAGCTCTTCTAGCACATATCAGTGAAATATACAAATCAACTCAACCGGAAGTAGTTGGGACCCAAAATGGGTCCCAACTCAATTATCATGATTCTAAAGTAGTTTTTATATCAGAACCGGGTTTATACGAGTTGATTTTTTCCTCTAAACTACCAGTTGCTAAAACATTTAAATACTGGGTTTTTGAAGAAGTCCTGCCTTCCATTAGAAAGTGTGGAATGTATAAAATCCAACAAGAAAATAATCAGTTGTTACAATCACTTACAAAGTCTCTGGAAAACAACCAAAAGCTAGCTCAAATTAACTCAGAATTTAAAACTAAAAACGACATATTGTGTAAAGAGAACCCGTCACTGAATGAGCTGTTGACGTCCTTACGTAGCTCTGATCTGTGCTATTACAAAATTTGTTTGCTGTACCCGTTGAAATGGAGGGGGAGGAAGTTTGGGAACAAAATATTGGTTGGATTTTTATAAATCTATTTTGTGAGGGAAGACCTGTTCGAAGGAAAGCCATTAAAATTGAACTTAAAATCAAATGCAGACTTTGACAGGATAGAAGTTGAATTTTTGAGCGGTAAGGCTATGCTAAATAGCGGATTCTCTAAAGAAATGGTTATAAAAAAAGTAGCTAAATTCTCCACGATGAATTAGAATATAACATTTATTTTGACGATACTTTTAGCGCTCTTTATTCTTAAACGTTAACTTCACTCTACCTCGGTCATTTTTGAGGTAAGACCTTACGTTGCTCTGATCTGTTCTATTGCACGATACTTGATATAAAATGTCTAACTTAACCTCTTATATATTTAATGATCAATCTGTTACTGTACTGTTTGACAGTGAAAATAATCCTTGGTTCAAAGGAAAGGATGTTGTTAAAATCCTGGGCTATCAAGATTCAAAACAGGCATTGCGGATAAATGTTGATGAAGAAGACAAGTGTAAGGCTATAAATATACTCTCTAAAGGGGGGTGTATCGATACACCCCCCTTTAACTTCCAATATCAGTCTAACTTCATCAATGAATCTGGTTTGTATTCTCTTATTTTGCGCTCATTGAAACCAGAAGCTAAAGCATTCAAAAGATGGGTTACAAGTGAAGTCTTGCCTTCCATTAGAAAGTATGGAGTGTATAAAATCAAACATGAAAATAATCAGTTAAAAAATCAAAACTCTCAACTCTTGGCTGAAATTACAAAATCACTGGAAGACAACCAAAAGCTCACTCAAATTAACTCAGAATTTAAAACTAAAAACGACATATTGTGTAAAGAGAACCGGTCACTGAATGAGTTGTTGACTGAACAGGCACCGAGGGTTGCTGTGATGTCGGGCGGCGATGGACTAAAACATGTTTTATGTGTCCTTATTAAAGAAACTCTTCTGGAACTCTACGGGGTCTGCGAGTACAAATGTATTCGCATACAAAAAAGAAAATTTAACCAAGCTCTCAATAAAGCCAAAAATGAAGGTTTCGTACCTTGTTTCATCAAGTCTCCTGTTCCTAATGGGATTAATGTACTTAACAAAGCGAAAGAAGTAATGAAGAGTAGTGGTATGCACTTTAACTCTGCATACAACAACATCCTAACTTCTCACAATTTTGTAAATATAGTTGAGCACGTCTTGGACAATGGAGGAACATAAGCGTAAACGTACTCGCCAATACTAGAAGGAGTTATTAAATTTGCGTTTCTCAAGTTTGATTTTTTGTAATTTACACATTTTTAAAATGTATGTCTTGATAATATAGCATCTGAAACAACTCATTACTTGTTATTATTTATCCTAAACCAAATTAAAATAAAAAACAAATGTTAAAAAAACGAATATTTGGTTTGATTTGTTTTAAAAATTATCGTTTGAACGAATTAATACAGATAACTTTTGCAAATCATATTAAAGGAAATTGCCCAATTTGTTTAGAGTATAACATCTTAACTCATATACAGTGTGGACACATTATATGTCACAAGTGTTCCAAATTAATTGGTGTAAAATGCGGGCTGTGTAGAGAGAGTGGATTAGTTTATTTATGAGAGTGAAGTTGGGTATTCACTGTGTTGGTTTTCAAAAGGTGAGTACTGGGACCATTCTACAAAATTTTCATAATACTTTCACGCTGGCATTCTGGTTTGACTGAGTTATCAAGTTGCGGGTTACCGATTTGGGATCACGCGATTGTTAACTTTGAGATCTGTTTTAAATCTTACCGCACCAAAGGTTTACAATTATATACAATTTTAATTTAAATACAATTTGATTATTTTCACTCCAGAGTGGGTATCACCCGATATCCACTGATATCACCTTAATCTGATTCGTCACCCCTTTGCCTTTTTGGTGGTGATTTAGTTGGTGGTGATTCTACGCGGACCCGTTTAACCCGCGGGAGTGTGATCCCTACTCGTTTAGTAGTTACAGCCTCATTATAATCTACTAATAATTTATTATATTTTTCTTCTAAACTATTGTGATCATTGTGTAACTCATTAAACTGTGTTTTTAATTTTTCAATCTCTGTTGCGCGATCTGTGTCACTAATTTCAAAGTCATATAATTTATTTTTAAGTTTGTCGTTTGTTTCTAATAACGACTCGTTAGTTTTTTTAAGAGTTTCAATTTCCCGCGAATAATTCAACCCCCGTTCTTCGCACTCATTCAGTTCTTGTGTTATTGAAGAATTGGTTTCTTTAAGAGTTTCAACCTGCGACTTAAGAGTACTGTAATTTTTAATTTTGTCCAAAATATTTTGCATCGATGTCTCATTTAGTTGCCCGCTGTTTTTTGAGATTTCAATTAAAAAATTTACCAAATTATCAAAAGAAATATTAGGACATAAGCTATTTAGCTTGGTCATTAAATGCTCATTGAGGAATTTTATTTTTTCATTGAAAGTGTCGCCATATACAAATTCTAAATTTGCTTGAACTTCTTTTAGTGAGGTAATTAGTGTCGTTATATCATTTAGTGAGAATTTTCCATCAAACGATTCACTATAAGTGCGGCTTAACGTATCAATCTGGCTTTGAAAATCTTGAAAATTTGTCACGCCGGTAAAGTCATATATTCGTTTTAAAAATCCGGAAACTTGATTTAATGAATTTACTCCAAACATATTAACTAGGGATTCCGCCTCTTCAAACACGTTAATCACAGTGTTGTTGAAACGTTCGTTGTATATTGATAGCTTACTGTTTAAAACTGTTATGCTTGATTCACCAAAATTGTTGTATAACGTTTTAAGCTGCCGCGACGCTTGCACAATATTTAATGAACCAAAATCTGCTAAGTGTTGGGTCAGGATTCCTAAATCTTCTGCTCCAATCAAGGTTAGAGTGTCCACTTTAAACTGTATTAATTCATTATTGTTTTGTTTAGAATCAATATAATTTTGAATCGACTGAAAACAAGTCCATTCGTTGTATACGTCTATTGATCCGGGAAGTTTTAAATGTGATGTAAAATATATTCGGGAATATAATTGAATATATTGTTCTGCCGACAGATTACCAACTTCGGTAATTTTGTTACTGGAAAGTAGTTGTTTGAATATTACCACGATTTGAAAATCCTGTTCAAGAAGTATTAGGTCACCTAGTTGTTTTATTCTTAACGTTTCATAAACCCGTTTTGTTATCAACGTTAGTTCACTAAACGAAGTTATTCCCACTAAATTAAATATCGATTCAATCTTAGATTTTATCTGTTCCAAATGCTGCCTCAAATCATCTTGACGGCTTGTTGAAAAATATGATCCAATTTCGTTTAAAACCACCAAGCTATCGTTAAACCTAGTGGCAAATTCTTTAAAATCGTCCAGGCTCGAATCAACGTTTAGATGTGTAAAAGATTTTAATGCTTCTAATTTATTTTGACAGTCTTCGTCTTGTGTGAAATCGATTTCCATGTTTTGCGGATGGAGCAGATTTAATAATTGTTGTACAATTTTAAATAACAGTTTCTCGTTCGAATGTCTAGTCATTATAGGCGATGTGTCATGATAACCACTTATAGTGGTGACCATACTCTTTAGCCTGTTGGGAAACTTTATATCATTTAAACATTCTTGCAATTCTGTAGTGTAGGACGTCCATGTAAAGTAGCTATTTTGATTTGTCAACATGTAGAATATTGCATCGGTTATTATTGTAAACAAATCAATTTGGGGTACCTTCTTCGGTTCAATTAAGTAGAGGTTATTGTATACATCTTTTAACAATTTACTAAACAAAGACTTGGCCTTTTTATTTTGTTTATCAAGAACGGCTTTTAATATAAGAGACTCGACCGTTTCACGCATTTTTATTTATGATTTTATGCGTTGATGGTAATATTGCTAGCGGCAAGTCTACTTTTACTGAAAGTCTTTGTGATTTATTAACAACACGAGGCTATAATGTTAAACTATTTACAGAACCTCTAGACAAGTGGCGGAATGTGGGGGGTTTAAATTTGTTGGAATTATTTTACAACGACTCCAAAAGATGGGCTCTAACATTTCAAATTAACGCGCTGTTAAGTGTTGCAGATATTGAAAAAAGTGCGGTAATACATTCTTTAAACAATTCAATTGTTATCATGGAGCGATCTTCGTTTAGCATTTTTGAAATATTTTGCAAGTACTTGAGGGAAAACGTGTTTAATTCAGCAGAATCTGCTATAATTGAGGATTTTAAAACTAAATATTCAAGTATAATAGATTATTATAATAAAATCCTCTACATTTACATCAGAACAACTTCTGATATTTGTTACAAGAGGTTAAAAGAAAGGGCGAGACCCGAAGAGATTGATTCAGTTGACCAATCGTATTTACAGTCTCTTGAAGATTTGTATGAAAAAAGTGTTACCACTCTTCGAGTGCCGTTAATTACAGTCAATGGAGAATACGATAAGAATTCGATTGAAGATGCCAAGAATATGTTTGATAACCAAAACACGGTAAATGAGATTTTAAATTACATCAGGCTGTACGGTTATTAAGATTTAGCTTTATATACAAAAATATAAACATTACAAGAAATATAATAAGGACAAGAGTTAGTGAAATATTTACTAATGGAATTACTATTATCAAAGTAATAAATATATATTTAATTATTTCTGGGCTTCGATCCGCAGTTTTAATGTGGGAAAATATCTTATTATAAGAAATGTCGACCTTTTCGTTTGATAAATCTTCCATATAACATTTTATTATATCAAGAAGGTTTTTTATGCCCCCATATTTCAAATCATATGCATTAGAAACTTTCTTTTTTAATTTTAACTTCATTACTTCCAAATTTAAAATTGTTTCGGGAGTGATAGTCTGTACTTTGATTTTATCATTAAAAGTTGTATCAAACTTATTCATCAAAGTATTAAACTCTAGGGAAGTCAGTGCTTTGTTTAACTTTAACGTATCCACAATATCTAATACCGTACCTAAAAAATATATTATAAACAATTCCCAGTTTCCAGCTACTCTTGCACATACAGTGAGAACTTTCAAAGTATTTAGTATTAACAAATCGGTGACTATATTGTTTATTTCTAGTAAAATTATACTTTTAGATATGTGCTGATTTAGGTTATTCGTAAACTTGTAAAGGTATTGAATAGACAGGTTACTAACATAAAGGGAGATTTCTGGCGTTGAACCCACTATAAAGTCTTTTGTAAATTCGACAAGTTTCCTTTCAACGTTGGAAATATTATATTCCGAACTTTTTTTATTACAAGAGTACGGAGATATGACGTGATCAGTTATTTCATGATTGAATATCAAACTTGGGTGTAATAATGAACGTATCAACGTTTTACCAAACATATATTTTTCGAAAAAACTTTGCACGCTGGGAAGAAAACATTCGTTATTTTGAGCGTTAAATGATAAACCAAAATATTGACAGTACTCTGGCGACATAAAACATTTATTCAAATTCTGATCCCAAAGCAAGGGGGGGATGGATTTATCATCACTGGGCTTTAAACAAAATATTTTCTTAGGTAAGTTGATTAACCTACAACATTTTAAGTTCTTATCAAAATACACGTCCAGTGGCTCATTCGCTTTAAAACAATTATCTTGACAAAAGTCCACTTGAACCTTTTCGTTAAAATTTGATTTACATATTAAATTACCATCCAAATGGGGAAACTGGCAATGGGATCTTACAACACCCTCCACACAAAACGCTGCGATATTTTTGCATCCATTTTCATCAAATGAAAACGTATAATCGTTTGGATAATGTTTCAAGAAACTCTTTGTAGGGGGTCCACCATATTCTAAATAATTCCATGGCTTTTTTGTAACTATCACGTTTTTAAAATAAAAATGATTTGCATTTTTTAAATTTATAATTTGATTACATATTGCTGTTCTTTGACAGTATTTAACAACCTTTTCCATTTTTTATATATTTACATAGTTTTGCATATATATGTGAGCAATTCCTACGTTAACTTCATAATAATGTCTTCCACCAGTCTTGAATACCAGGAATTGTTGGCCAATGACGTTTCCGGGCGCTTATTCAAATTTAATAACCGCCCATCGGCAAATGTAAAAAACGGATTGATATTCGGTTTTCAGCGATTTAACAGCAATACTATAAACGGTATTTATGTTGAAAATATGTCTTTTTTCGAAAGGAATTACGGGACAGATAGTTCCAGCGTGGTGAAATGTAATTTTCGGGGCCATGCTGATATTCAGAATGACAATTTAAGAGACGTGCTTACTCAAAAAATTAAATCCAGCTTATATGAAACTTTAAAAAAGCACCTTTTCACAGAAGATTGTAGATTGGTCCTCAGATTTGGAGGAATAAGCACCTGTGCGGGAAATCAGGATGGCTCTAAATATCAAAGCATACATTTGAAGTGCTCTCAGGCCAAGAAACTGTTTGAAGATGTTTATTCTACTCAACTGTGTGTTAATAAGCCAAATTCACTCTTAGTCCCCTGTTTGTATAACAATTTTGTACACGATCACAAAGACTTTAACAAAATAAAATATTACTGTGACGAGACTACGGGGAAATATACTATGTACAATCATGAGGAATCGAATGAACGAAAATTCACAATTACCCATTTGCCAAAAATCCACCCCGACGAGAACATCTACCTACTATACTCAAACAAGTTATCCGGTCTTGTAAACATCCTTATTACTGGCGTTTACATAAAAGACGATAGTGTTCTGAGCGATACGATGAAATTGTGGTGCATTATCCAATCATCACACTTGCTGAGCAACGTTTCAGAAATATCAACCCCTTTTTCACTTGACCAGGAGGAAGACGCTGATGACATCTTAGATTAGTATTTTAATATAAATTGTTTTATGTCATGACAAACATCCAATATGTCAAATAAATGTTTACTCCTCTCTGGTTTCCAAACAAATCTAACCCCAGTAATATGTTGAGGAATTTGATTAATGTTGTTTGTTAATGTTGAGATATAGTTTAAAAGGCGACTTTCATATTTAATCATACACTCTGTACTATTAAATATTAAAGTAACAATCCATAGTAAATATTCCAAGCCACCTCTTGTTTCATACGTGAAATGTTTGTTCTCAGTAAATTTTTCTGTAAGATGTTTTTTCAGTTTTGTCATATTTGAAAATATAGCAGTGAATATTTGCTGTAAGTTTTTATGAAATTGGCACCATAAAACCGTTGAGTAAATTAAATTTTGTAAAACTTCTGTTAACATTTTATCCAACATTTTTATTCATTTTTATTATGAAAACACGATACAGCTAGGCCCATAATATGGTAAGTGTTGTTCATAGATTTAACGGTTTCGTGTGTGCCGCTGAACACGTCTTTAAACTTCAAACCCACAGCAAAATGGTATATGAATAAAAATATTCAACATCCGTTGTGTTCTTTAAAAAATGGGTTTGCGTGCACCCATTACGGGTAAATGTTTAATTCTTTTGTAAAACTGTTTGCAAACATAATTATCTTGCACGGTAATCTTTTTAATATTACTTACACATAAATCAATTATTAACCTTTCATAGTATTTATAAAACAAAACCCAAATATGTTTATTAATCATATTTATTACAATTGTCTCATAAAAAGAACAGTCACCGGTACTTAGAGACAATGGATTTATGTTTATGTAAACAGTATTATCCTCGACGAGTTTTTTTTTACTGCCGATTATTATATTTATATCATTTAAAACATTTGAAACCGCGATGGATTCATCAAGTTTATAGTTAAGATTATGAAAACTGTATTGGTACTTAATATTTTCAATAATTCTAGGAATCTCTTTGTTAAAGTCGTTATTAAATTGTTGTATATGTTTATATATCATGGCACTGTTAGTCATGGAGTGACAATTGGTTGGATAAAATCTCTTTTATAAGTTCGTTTTTTACAATACTAGATTTGTCAAAGGGATACACAATTGCGTTAATATTCTCAAGATATAGTGAGTTGACTCCTACGAGAACTAAATGCACCGTGGAATCTGTTTTCTGTATCCCGCTTTTTTGGAAATCCTCTTTTGACATAAAGTACGAGTATGCAAGTTTTTTCAGCCAAGTTTTTAATTCATATTGATTTGAACCAAAATAGTTATCTAAAGCAATAGATGGATTGGTTATTTTTGAAACTGTTTCCACAATTAATATTATCATATTAAAAAATATTAAAAATGCAGTTAGCGATATTATTCTTATTATACTTTATAATTCACTTAATAATAGTGGGTTTGTTTGAATGTTCTGCTGCCAGAGTGTTTGTACTCTGTATTCTGACCGGAATGGAGTTGTTTATTTTATACAATCACATCAAGATTAACTATTATTTACTTAATAGAAAAACAAATTAACAATGCTTAGAGCCTTGGTAAAATCTCTCAGGGGGTCCTCTTCTCCAGAATTGAAAATATTAAGTCCAAACTTTAATGAAATTTTATCTAAAGAAAGTTTGAGTGAAAATAGCGTTAGACACTTTATTCTAGATCTTGAAAGTGGTAAAAGCTTTGATAGTGCTTTAAGAAAACTAATAACTGAAACAAACCTTTCAGATTCTGAAATTAAACTGTTTCAAAATGAGCTGACGAAATCTAAGGGCATCGCTGAAGTTATGGTTGTTCAAGATTATATAAATAAATCCGACATACTGGAGACTTTGAAACTGGACGTTTTACCCAAGGACGCTGATGAACTGAACGAATTAATAAAGACAAATGGCGATTTAAAAAATAAGATACAAACATTTATAAAATTAATAAATAAACATAAAATAAAGTTATCGTTAATTACCCTGACACTAGGTTCAGCAGGAAATTACTTATTCCAGGCGGCTAAAAATCTTTCCGGTTGTTATAGATATCAAATCACACCCTCTGGAAAATACAAATTGCTCTGTAAAGTCAACGATTGCGGTTTTAATATTGAAAAACATTCCTCAATTAATAAAGTATTCTGTGACGAACCTTGTCTACCGGATATTTGTGGTGAGAATTGTATGAAACGTACGACAGACAAATTTAAGTACGTCTGTGTTCAGTTACATTGGTATGACGTCGTCAGTGTTGTCACTAAACAATTTTCAAATACTTTAGGTAATTTTTTTATTCAGTCTTTAAAATATGTGTTTATATTCTTAATTGTGTTTAGTGTTTATACTTTCTCGGATAAATTGAGTTTATTTTACAGAATCGCTCTAGGATTAATAGTTTTATCAATTCTTGTTATAAAACTTATTTGATTTTTGAAATAATACGCGACTCACATCCGATAGTTTTTAATAGTTTTTTATAGTTGTTTAATAGTTGTTTATAGATATGATTTAACCGGGACATTGGGATAGTTAAAAGGTTTCATTAAAATTTAAAAAAAAAAACACGCGGGTTTAAATTTTAAAAAATCACTTTTCACCTCTATATAAAGCGACTAATCAAGCATTTTGTTAGTGTTTAAAACATGTCAGACGCGTGTCTTTTCTACGTAAAACTTAGTGAATCCGCTCGGAGTCCCTTTAAAGGTAGCCGAAATAGTGTAGGGTTTGATTTACACAGTCCAGCCAATTACGAACTACCACCGAAATCAATTATAACTATTCCTACAAATTTGGCATTTAAATTCCCACCATCAACGTATGGTAGACTGGCAATGAGGTCCAGCTTGGCGAAGTACGGCCTAGAAGTTCTAGGCGGGGTGATAGACCCAGACTTTAGGGGCAATGTTGTTGTCGTTTTGAAAAATTCAGGACCAAATCACATCATAATACGAGAGGGACAACGATTCGTTCAATTGATTTGTGAAAAGGTGGAATTTCCAGTTTTAAAACAGGCTTTGTCACTTGATTTCACCGAAAGAAACGAAAAAGGATTTGGATCGACTGGAAAATTTTAGGTTAATTTTAGGTTATTTTTGGTACATTTTTTGGTAAATTTTTTGGTACCTCAACGGGCTCTAAATAGGCTCTCAAAAAGGTAAATTTAGGTCATAAAGGCTCTCATTTAGGTCATTGGACCTATTTGGACCTATTTGGACCTATTTGGACCTATTCGGACCTATCTGGATCTATCTGATCGTATTGAAATTTTTGTTTTCAATTATCTAAATTTACTTTTAAAATAAATTGTGAAGTATATTTGTTAATGGTATTAAAGAATATTTTAAATCTTAACACGTAAAAGTGCCATAATTGTTTTAAATATTCCAAATACCTAATAATGAATATAAATATATAACCCACGTTTGATAAAAATGTGAATCCGTTAATGTTTTGCAAACACAAATTGTATATATGTTTATAAAACATATCCACTTCTCTTATTGTATTGTCAATCGAATTTATATAATAATCAACCTCGGATAAATACAAGTTGTAAATTTTGTTTACATAATTCAATTCATCTACTATACTCTGAGGAGTTAAGTATTTTAAATTTCTGCTAATTAACTGTTCCAAACCTGAATTCATTGTTGTATTTTTAAATAAATCAAAACTTTATTTGAGTTGTGTGTTACAAGCTGTGTAATTAAAAATAAAGTTACAACTATGTATTTTTGTTATGTATTATGAGAAAATAAAAATATTCTATTCTGTTAAGACATTTTTGGAACGTTAAAATATAGAACAGACTAATATATAAAAGTTGTACACGAAGCTATTGTTTTTCAGGAGATTAATAATGCTGGGCCTACGTTGCTAAGTTGGACAATTGCTTACATTGTCCCCCCCCTCTTGCTCAGTTTTCCCACGTTGGATTAATTAAATAATTGAAGAGCTCTTTTGTTAATGCATCGACCTGAAAGACTTGATTGTTTTTTTATTCATATTCGTAAAACTACTTTAATCTGATTAATTATGATCTTTCAAAACACTGATTTATTGGTTTGTATACTAATTATACACGCTTTCGGGCCTGGGTAAGCCAATAGGAGAATGGCCGCCACTTTCCAATATGGCGCCCAACTTCATTTTTTCTTATGGCATACCCCGTATTTTATGGTGATTTCGGTTAGCAAATGAGAATCTAAGACTTTTTTATTCTTGAGTAATTTCTGATATACTCAACCGTGAGATAAAGGTAAATCATTTTTGTTTTTTTGTTTTTTAACTGTGCCACCATTGGGATCTTGTAAACTGTACATCATACAGTAAACTTTAAATGGGGAACATTCCCCCGTTTTTAAAGAGGTTTAAAAATAAGTAGATAAAACTTTTGTAAATGGCCGCCACTTTTCAATATGGCGGTCAACCTCATGTTTTCTTATGGCATACCCTGTATTTTATGGTAATTTCGGTTAGAAAATGAGAATCTAAGAGTTTTTTATTCTAGAGTAATTTCTGATATACTCAACCGTTTATGAGATTCAGAGAGATAAAAATTTAATTCAAGCGGGCCTAGGTGTATTAGTTTCAAGTGAGCTAGTGGCTTATTCATATTTTACTTGTTGCTTATAATAAGAAAATAATTAAAATTATCTACAGGACACACATAAAAGATTTCTTTTAATTATAACAATTTCATTTTTGATACAAGAAATATATTTACAACGGGTGTTCAAAGTGGCCACCATCTGTATAAATACAAGCAGTTGCCCTTTTTAAAACACCATTCACGGCCTTATTGATTGTGTTGTGGTGAACTCCATCTGCAACAGTGTTGTATCGGGATTTGTACAAATTGTTTTTTAAATAACCCCAAACAAAGAAATCCATTGGTGTCGGGTCTGGGGACCTCGCTGGCCGTGGTAATGGGCCATTTGTACCAAGCCACTTTCCGGGAAAGTGAATGTTCAAGAACTGCACTACCACTTCACTGTTATGCGCCGGGGCACCGTCTTGTTGGTATATCAACCGGGTTCTTACATTTAAAGATACACCCTCAATTGAGTTCAACAAAATGTTCTCTAAAAACTGTAAATACATATGTCTATTCAATTCCCCCCATAAAAGTGTAGTGCTATTGCTGCATTATTCAACACAACACACCAACAGTTTATCGAGAATCGAACTTGGTCGTGTCCTTCTCTCACTACTAACGGATTTACTTTAGCCCAACTGTTATTCCTATTCCACATTCCCCTATTTGAAAAGTTAGTTTCATAAATCCATATAATGTTCGATAAAAACCCTGGTGTATTTACAGCCCCCCTAGCTAACCATCCACAAAACTTTAGCCTCCTATTTTCATCACCCGGCATCAAAGCTTGAACTTTCGCATACTTATAAGCGTGGTACTTGTTTGTTTTTAGTACTTTAAAAATTGAGGGGGTTTAAGTTTGCAAAATGGATGCAACTTCTCTAATAGAAGCATTAGGAAAAGCCTCAAAGTATGTTAAAACACCAATTTGAAATTCATCAGTAACAACCGTGCTTACTCTCTGACGCGGCTTTGCAAAAGAACCATTGGCTGTCAAGTTTACAATAAGTTGTTTGAAATACCTACAATTCGGTACTCGCCTATCAGGATACCCCTCTTGATGTGCGATATTTGCTGCACTACAGTTTCTGTTACACAGAAAATACACTTCGACCATGTCAAGTTTTTCATTGTTTGTAAATTCCATAGTAAGAGAACTGTCATAACAAGCGTAATTATAAAAAAAAACAAAATAAAAACAAGGGGTAAGGGGGTTTTGTTGATAGTCCCCGTAGCAGCAGACCCGCATACTCGGCCCCGTGTTGTTCATATGGACAATAAGTAAAGTTGTATATCTCCCTTAATTGTGAACCTAAATTAACCCTAGCCGTGGCCATTCAACCAAATTGGTCGAACTTTTATGTCGTCTGTTTTGGCCATCAACCAAATTGGTCGAATGTCGTCTGTTTTGGCCATCAACCAAATTGGTCGAACTTTTATGTCGTCTGTTTTGGCCATCAACCAAATTGGTCGAACTCTACAAAAATTTTTGTAACGTTAATAAACCAACAATAATAAACTCAAAAGTCATCAATATATATATCATTCAAAAGATCACATTCTGAACTTTCATTTTATTACATAAATGAACCGTGTAGCAGCTGCATAACAATGTTACGACGATTAGAAATTGAATGAAGTTTTGGCACCACGCAATTGCTGCAGCCGACGCTCTGACATTGGCAAAACACAATATTTTTGAAATTACGCAGATCGGGCAATTTTTCTCGCAGGAAGATGCGGTTGGTACCAATGCACAGCTGAAGAGTTGCGCTTTATGTTGGTATTAATTTTTAGAATTAAATATTGATTGGACGGGTTATATGATTTTCTGAAAACAGGTGTTTTTGGTTTTTTTGTGTTATGGCCAATTCAACCAATTCAACCAAATTGGTCGAACTATAAAATCGTGTTTATATGCATTGTATGATATAGTTACTAGTCAAATAATATGTTATTTTGAAGAGGAAGAAATGTAGAGTAATTTAGTTTTGCCGTTGGCGGCACTGTTCCTAGCAGAACACCTGTCAGATACTCAACAATTCGTCATATGTTTTGATCAGTTGTTCGCCATTGCGGTATTCGTATATGCATTTCTAAGCATTAGATGATTTATATCTGCGAATCATTTATGAATTAGGTATTATTTCAGAGTTTTAGTGTTAGTGAAGTGTTTGTGTGTATATAACAGTAATCTTTATGCATAAATATTACTGAAGTGTTAGAAATTTGTGTTATAAAGTGTTGTGTATCCTTTGTCTCGAGATAATGATGACTATATCCAGAACTTATTGGAGATGGACTTGAGTTCTCCCAACATTTGATTTAGAACCTTTTAGTGAGAATGGGGAGGCTGTAGACGAGCCCGAAGCTGTAGAGGAGCCTAATCCTGTTATTGATCAAAATGAAAAATCCCCCTCTTTTACAGAGATTATATTGTTATCCCCCTCTTTTATATATTTGATTGTTTATAAATACCTGTAGTAATAATAAATAGATATAATATGACATTATTTATGTTTATACAAATTACAAAGATCTCATTGAAAAATACTACTTTTCACAAATTTGCCAAGTCTGCGACTGTTTGTTTGTTGCTACATAACACATATACAAATAATACCTTTACCCTAGGTATTATACATTTATATTTAGGGAATTGAATGTACTACAACATGTTTATAATAGTTTAGGGGTAAACAATTTGGTAAAAGAGTTATATACTAAATATTGTGAAATATTGTGAAATATTTGTTTACAAAAAACGTAAAAATAGCGAAACATTCTTTTATTTACACGTATTTATAAATGATAATAATTTTTTACCATCAACTATATGACCTTTTTGGATTTCTTATTTCATTAGCTTTACAAATATGTGTATATATATATTAGTATATACATATATTATATGACTTATTTACAACACAGTATAACACTGTACAGTTTATGCTTTTTTCGGTTTTCCGTTTATTATTATATTATGCCCCCAATACTTAGAAAAAAAAATTCTTTTCCCAACATGTTATATATTTCTATGTAGGGAATTAGATTGTCTACAAAATGTATATAATGAATTTTCCATAAAAAATCCGTAGAAAAAATTTCACTGAGGCTGTTTTTGAAATTTATAAAAAAAAATTATTTATTTATTTTTTCACTTTATCGAAAAATTATTTTCCTGAATCTTTATTATTTTAGTATATATAGATTTTCCTGTTCTTTCTGGTCAAAATGAATATGGGGTTGGCTAGGTTTACTTGTACGGCTGAATTTATACAAATTTTCAAAAAAAGGTCTGCAAAATCGTCAAATCTGCTTGGCCATTTCCCACTTCAACATTAGGCCACTGCTAGGGTTAAGAGAACTTGGTATGTAGATTTACCTGGTTCAGTTATATTGATAATTGCAAAAAATGATTATCTTCCTCGTTGCAGCAAACTTCCGTCCTCAACCCCAATGTTATTCTTATGGAGAATAAATAACATGCTATATATCACTTATTTATGGATGTATTTTTGTGAAACTTGGTAAATAGCTCTATTTCGTAGTGAGTCACATATATATGCATTAGAAATTCTCTGAGTACGCGGGGGGTATTTAACACATCAAACAATTTCTTAAGTAAATAGTTTGCGGATGAAACTTAGGTTCGTCAATCCCTATTTGCAAGTAGTACCTTGCAAATGTATATAATTAATTAAAGAAATTATAGAATAAAATTTAAAACATAATTACTCCCTTTACTCTAAAATAATAATTATTAAAGCAGAGACAAATCGAATCAAATCATTACGCTCCCACGGGATTGATAAAACAAACAATCGCTGATATCGGCCGGTACGAACTGTTCGGACCGATCGGTGCCAAGGTCACTGGCCGCTCCATTACCTCACCCCGTGGGCGAGAGTACTCGCACTTCAGAGTGGAGAGCCCCCAGTGCGTTGTGCAACATCGATAGAATCTGTGGAACATGTTGCACATTGGGCAAGCGGCTTTCCCCCGAGTGATTGTCGATGCAGAGTGCGTATTGTCATCTGTTGCAACACTGGAGCCAGCTGTGATGGCCGGGGTGTTATGGCATGATGGCATCCGACATCCGACACAAAGGCAGCCCGCGACTTCGGCTGTTTTCGTTAAGAAAATCAAACAATCCCCACGATCCAAGCATGCTGATAAAATAACTTACGGTCACCCACACGCCCATTACCCCGTGGGCCGATCAGAAGGAGGACATCTTCTGGGTCCATCTTCTGAGGACATCAGAGGACGCCGGACCTACAACAACAGGACGTGAGGTGTCACAGAGATGTTTGTATTTTTTTTGAAAAATAATATACAATAGACTAATTATGTGAGGTGGCAAACTACTTACAACAATGGTGGCAAAGCTTAACAATATTTTCAAGGCAGGATCGAACCAGGTACATAAGTACATCAGTACATCAGATAATATATGACTTAATACCACATAAAGCCGCATACCAAGTTTCATAAAAATATATTCATATATAAGCGATATATACAATTTTAATTATTCTCCATAAGAATAGCATTGGTGATGAGTACATAGGTTTGCTGAAACAAGGAACACAAACAATTGGTTTAAATATAAATATAATTTAACTGGGTGAAGCCACATACCAAGTTTCACAAAAATACATCCATAAATGATATATAGCATTTTATTTATTCTCTATAAGAATAACATTGGGGTTGAGGACGGGGGTTTGCTGCAACGAGGAAGATAATCATTTCAAAACACCCAATCTTGGTTTTGAACATTTTATAGAGCTTAAAAAAACAAATGATTTAGTATTTTAAATTATTAACCTAGGTTAAGTGGTTGCCGAGAAAATCCAAAACACCTGCTCATAAAATCTCTCATGTTAATCTTATGGGAAAGGGGGTTTTGGATTTTCCTCTCTTCATTTTAATGTAAACTTCACATTTGCTTTTACCAATCAATTCAGCTCTAAAAAACAATCATTGTGATTCTATGTCAAACCGTTGCAGAGATATTCAAAGTGCTAAACACAGTACATTGTCCAATGTTATCCTTATAGAGATAAATCTCTATATCTCGATTATTTTTTAAACTTGGTATATGGCTTCATTTCGTTGTGGTCTATTGATAATTTTCCAAAAAAAACAATATTTTTCTCATGGTTCCCGTAGCAGCAAACCTGCATACTCAAAGCCCATGTTATTCTTATGGAGGATAAGAAAAATGTTATGCATCACTTAATCGTGAACATAAATTAATATAACTTGGTATGTAGCTTCATCTAGTCGAGTTACATTAATATTTGTATAAAAATCCATAATTTGTGTTCCTTGTTGCAGCAAAACTTCGTACTCAACCCCCCTTTATACTACACTATGTCCTGAAGGGTTTTTGAACATTTATAACTTTCTCTCCAGTAAACTACATCTGACAGTAAATGAAACATTATGCACATTTACCTGTAACCATATACTTGATGAGATATCTGACTGGTGTCTCGATAGTAAGGAACAGTACCGGGGAGAACAATATGTAGGCTGGATATGTAGGCTGCAAAACATAGTCAGATCAGTATGATGCAAATCCAAAATCGTGATCCCTCTCTTATAATCTGGATACCTTTTTAACTATAAGAGAGCAAACGAAACCAAACTTTTGTTCATTTATATTTTTGTATAGCATTTTTGTTGATTCGTTATAAGAGAGTGATAAATAAAATTGTTCCAGAAAGTAATTGCAGAATTCCCGTAATTCTCGCCTGAAGGGTTGTTCAGCCTGTCACATATATTTGCAATATGTACGTGTTAAAATTTTTATGAACCCGGGGAAATTTGGGTAACAAATTTAACTCATGTTAAAATGTTTAAAATCTTAAAATCTACCTTATTACTGTAAAAAAATTGTAAAAGTGTTAACAAATCTTCATGTTATACACTTTACACTACCAAACATGATAAGTTATAATCTTTAAATTGAAACCAAAGAATTCTCGTTATAAATATAATTTATTTTACATTTTTAAAACATGTTTCAAAATGAACATTATAAAGCCTAGAGGTCTTTTACAACTTCCTTCTTGCAGCATCTTAATGACTTGTGACAGTCATAACAAGAATATTACTGTCAATAGATTTTATAGATTATCAACAAAATAGGAGCATAATATGATACATTAAAGGCATACTAGAAAATTAAATTTGTTTCAAGCCTTGTTCTATCAGCAGTTATCCCAACTAATATATTTGTGGTCAGCACAGATCATGCATTCCAATGAAACCATTATTGAACTTGCCGATAAGAGTAACATGGACATAGCGCTTTCCTCCCATCTTAGGTAATAGGTACGTGGTAAACGACTGATGAAATTGATAACTGATTATCAACACAGTGCATGCTTCATATCACTAATTGAAACCATGTTTGGTGAATCGGGAGATATGATCATCATTAGAACCATTCTGCATTGAAAATTGTAGGACATGGTTAAGTCTATCCCCGCAGGCTTGCAACACATTGCCACTACATAATTGGACGAAATATGCACACACTTGTCTTCTTCATCAACATTTATCAATTTCATTACATTCCAAATTAACTATGCCCACGGATTTCGGAAACATTTGCTGTGCTCCAATTATGTACTAGATAATTTTTATTGTTTACTAAAAAAACCTTTTACTAAAAAAAAACTTCTTAAAGATATATGATACTGAAATATTACCACATCTATTTCCCCCCCTTTATTAGTTTATTAACAAACACTTTTATGAAAAATTCACACTAAAGTTAAGACAAAAGCATTTTATTTTTAGTGAAAATACAAAAAAATAATAGAACTTCAACGTTATTAGTTACACTGAGAAAATTCATAGAGTGGGAGAAAAATTTGTGGAGGAAGTGATGAACTTACGGCTAGCACATGCTTACATGTTTAGATTTACAATCACTTGACCAAACCATATCTGCAAAATAAAAATTGGAACTTTTAATACCAATGAGAGAAGTTGAGATTTTCCCGAATGTTGACAGATATATAAATCATAAAAACATTTTGGAGTTTTACCACGATACCACGATACCACTTTCAAATTTGGCACAGTGGGGTTCCCATATGATTCCAAAATCAGTGCTTTAAATACAGATTTATTTGTTATATATTTTTAAAATTTGCAAATAACAAATTATTTAAAAATCTTGTTTTGGACTGTTTTCCTTAAGTGCTAACTCAAATTCTTAATAGAATATAACTTATAACTGAACACTACCCCAGCCCATTCTTGGTTTAAGGAGTATAACGATAACGAAAGTGACAATTTATAGTTTAAATATGCAATATACCTTTAGCCAAGGATCTCTGCCTATTGCTTTTTCCTATGGATCCCACGAAAGAGCACTGAAACTATTGTAAATGCACCACTGTTCCAAAAAAATATGTGTTTTATTTTAAAACAGACATATCACATTTTTCTAGACATTCAAATGAGGAGATATAGTTTTAGTGTCTAGTAACCATAGGCATTTACAAGAGGCAGTGATTTTTGGCTTTAGGGATACACTTATATTTTAAGGCCTTAAGCATATGGAGTCAAATGGGATAAAAAGCTAAAAAAAATTTTAAGGTGTTATCATATATAAAACCCCTACAATGTAGCTGATCAATTGTTCACAAAACATAACTCCAAATGAATGAAGAAATAAGGAATGTAGAGCAAGCTGTTCACTTACGGACACCCGTTACACTTTTTTAACAAAAGTTAGTATTACAAAATGAACAAACCCTTTTTAAAAATAGTTTTACTGTAAAAGTGAGATTATGGGTTTCCCTAATGCTCTGGTATTATTGTTTGAATTTTAGTTTTATAATTTAAGGAGTAATTTGTGTAACGGGGGTTACATAATTTAATGTAACGTGTGTTACAATCAACACAACCCACAACCATTCAGTTTTTGGTATATTTATATTAATTTTAACTAGAATTTAAATACATAGCTCTATTGAGAGTTTATTAATTTTGGTAATAACACCTAAAAAAGTTAACAATAATATGTTATCTCTACTATTATAGTACGCTTCTTTTTTCTATATTTTAGGCTAACCAACAAGGAACAAAAAATTGTTAATATCAAATATAATGTAGATTGATTGGTTCTTATTAGAGCCAGTTTAATAATTCAGATTCAATCATTCTTTTTGTATGTAATTTACAATTAAAGTGTCCAAAGTGTAACACCCGTTACAACGGAATCCCTGCATTGCTAGGTGGACAGTAAACAATACTACTCACCCTCTCTGCCGGGCCACTGGGGAGAGAGACCGGGAGCTGGTAGATGAACTAGACCCCTTCCTCTTGGGTGACCGAGACGAAGATCTGTGTTTACTCTTCTTCTTCTTCTTCTTTGATTGTGCACCAGCCTCTGGCACAACCCGGCCTTCCTTGGGGAGGGGGGGGCTGAAAACCAATCTTTCCATCAAACCGAGGAAGAGCAAGAGATAAAAATGTCCAAATGTGTTTTGGATAGTATTTACTGCTATCGGCCATTGCTAGTATTAACTATTATTATCTTCATTGTTTGTTGATTTTATCACAAAAGTATTTATTACATAAATATTCTTAAATGACATTAAAACACAATATCGTAGTTTTAAAATGTTAATAAACCTTTATTATACTTGTAATTTATTGCTTGTAATATTCATTCATGTAAACTGCTTCAAATTATTTTATTTTATTTATTTTTCAAAATTGATCTCATTCCAAATTCAATTTGATATAGTACAAGCGTTTAAAACAAGTGACGGTGTCTACAAGAACTTCAGAAACATATGGCTGTGACTGACATTATTGAGAACCGTGTGATACAATTTAAAAAATTTAGTTTTCCAAAATGCGGTGGCCAAGTGATAGCTTTTTTGTGGGCATCTACCCAGAATTAACATTTTCCCTATAAAAAAGTGTAGTGGAACAACTAATACACTCTTTTTGTTAGGTAAGAAGAGTCACTGGCTTAAAGCAATGAAATACGGGGTGAAGTTATATCATTAAATTACAACACTCGAGATAATAATTCGCGCTTACCAAGTTGCTGTTTGGGGGGTTCCATGTTGTTAAACACACTAGAGGCGTGTCGCTGCAGCTGGAACTGCTTTAATGTAATTCCTAGGAAAATAACCAAACAAATAAAAAATATTAAATTAATATTGATACAATAAAATAATTAGAACTTAAAAAAACAAATACTTTAGTATTTTGAATCATTTTAGTGGTTGTAGAGAAAAGTAAAAAACGCGTCCATAAAGTTGTCCATGTTAATCTTATGGGAAAGGGGTTTTGGATTTTCCTCGTGACATCACAATAATTATTACAGATAATATTCACTTTATATGACTGCCTATTGTTTATTTTTTATATTTCAAATGAAATAACAATAATTCAAAACATTTGACCCGAATCACTATAACCACCAAATTTTAATTAAATATGTTTCTGAAAAACGTTTACTTTGTGTTTTTTGCGGTTTTCGGGGGAATTGTCCTTGAAAATAAAAAATAAACAACTGGAGATAAGTTATCATAGATTAGTACCTATAGCAAACATTACTACTGCTTTATCTGTATTCAATTTAATAATAGCAGAAGTGGTGAAATGCCTCAGTAGTTTCCTCTTTCAAGCAACTTAAAATGCCTCTGAATTTGGAGTGGCAATGTTAGCCTGGCTATAGTTTTCATTCTAAAAAATACCCGTCAACGAAAGTGCGAGCCAAAGTATGACTTACATTGTGTTGAGAAAATCCTATTTAAATGTTGTAAAACGTAAAAACACGAGGTAAGCAAATATTGAAGGTTCTTCGTTCTGGAGTCACGGTCAATCCCCATGAGCGCTATGACCAATGACTACATATACAATAAGACAGGCAAGCCATATGGAAATAACTCAACGCCTGTTGAGAAGTCGGAGAGACTGCTTCAGCGACCCGCCGCCAGTTGGCGCTAGTGGCGACGGGCGTTGACTGTACTACTGATCTCTTGGCGCGGACTGTACGAGTACCCTCTCTCTCTCTCTCTCTATTTCGCCGTACCAGCGGCATGGCAGTGGGCAGTAAGCGTGTATGCATGAAATGGATACGGGCATTATTCAGGTGTATGTCAACAGGCAGATAACCTCCAATAAATATGAGTTCTGATGTTTACCTTCTGTGCCTAAGCTATCAAATCTGGCTATCCCTATAGAGTATAAGGATGGCGGGGTGGAAGTGTATATGTATATAACATAATTATTTTAGTTACAACAAAAGGTACCTAAATTAAATACAAATAATGACTAATTATAGATACATCATTTAAAATTTATTAGCTCAAATATTGCGTAAATTATTTATCCTCAGAATGTTGATTTGAATTATAAAGGAAAAAATAAGAATATTGTTTTAAATTAAATTTTGATTTAAAATAAACATTCAAATCTCCTAAAATACAAAAATCTAGACCCGGCACGGTCCTTTCGTGTCAAGTAGTAGGCATGGTATCGAGCTTATTGTACGTTTACAAATCCAGGATAATCTCCAATAGTTTTAAACCCTATATAATGATGAAAACAAGGTTAAAATGTCCCATGCGGCACTTGGAATGGCTGTTATGAGGTATTAATTTAATCAGGAAAAACATTTCTTTAAAATATAAATAAATAATACACTATACTTGCATTAAAAATTTTGGACTTGGCCAGTTTACAACAGAAACCGAGTGGAATATAACCTGAGGTGCAGAAATATATTTTAAAGTTTATTATCTTAGGCCCCGTACGGTCAACAGTCAATAATTACAGTCAACGGCCTCGTCATTCGCTTATAGTGTGAGTAAAGTGGTCATTTCAAATACGGTACCTTAACCATTAAAGGTCGCGGAAAGCCTGTTCTATGGCTTAAGTCAATTGTACATCTTATTCGGAATAATTTTGATGAAGACACCGAGTTCATAAGTTAGGTCTACACAGGTGCTTGGAGAGGCTTGGTTTTGAGTTTTGACATAAAAACGTTTATTCCATTTAATTTAATTTATATTTAAGTATCCTTCGTATTCAAGTTTATAGGTGAAGATATAAATCAAATGAGGAGCACTTAACTATGCTGGATGTGGTCCAGGACGGCGGTGCGCGTAGAACTGAACATGGCGGTTATTTACATCGGATTATTGAACAAACTATAAATTATATCGAAAATTGTTTTGAATGAAAATTTAACACCATCTAATTAGCTACAACTTTCTCGGTGGAATTTTTTTTCTACCTCAAAAATAATAAAAATTATCGTTTACTGATTTTTCATGTCATCCTGTTACAACTCTCTAATATTTTCATTATTAAAAATTACACATAATTTTAAACTAAAATATATTTATACTGTTGGATGCGGAAACTCATGCAGAAAAGGAATATATGTTTCATTGTAGTTTTATTATTATTAGAATGTACATGAGCGTGTAAACGACAACGCGTTCACCGCTCGGAATTACTCAGTTTTGCCGTGTCCTAGCGACTAGCCGGACCGTTTTGATACATGCAGCGCTGTGAGCGGCGGGTCGCAGAGTTACCGCTTGGCGCTTGCGCGTCTTATTGTATATGTAGTCATTGCTATGACGGAGTGAGGGGTGCGATTTACTCTATGTAGAATCTTGTCAAAAGCACAATATTAAAATGGTCAATATCCGAATGAGTTACAAATAATTCAATACAGATTCAGTTTGCTTAAACAACCAGACGTATTACACATTTTATTCACGTTATTATTTTCAGTCAAGCTTAAAGATGTGTTTAGATTTAAACGGAAAATATACCGCTTCTATGATAACAAGATTGGTGATAAACGAAGTAATAATGAGTAATAAATCTAATTACGACAGTTTCTTAATTAATTCAAACAGTGTTATTAGTTTCATGGGGTCTTATACTGCATATCTTGTTTTGGGACCAATTGGTGCATCTTTTCTTAGGCGTGTTCGTAGTGCCACTGCGCAACGCTCAGACGGGTCGGGTGATCGCGCGGCTCCAATCAGTAACGCTAATACATCGTGTTTCTGATTCTACCACTACCAACCAATGATCGTTAGCAATGTGTAGCGCTATTACCCGTAGTTTGGTTAATACTGTTGTGGAGCATCAATGAGCAAATGGCCTCATCTGGTGAGCGGGTTATTTGATCAGTTTATTTACAAAGATTATTCTAAAAATTTCAAAACCTTAACGTGAGGCATAACCCGGCATTGTCCGTTAAATATAAGTCTACTACGACTCGCCGCCGACCAAACGGGGAAGTGACAGCAATCTCAGTCCAGAGGCGCGGCAGCCACCAGAGGGCGGTAATGAGATGCACACAACCGGGCCAGCTGGTCACGCCGCGCGGCCAATCTCCCCGCTCGCACCGTCGCACAGTGTGATGTGTTCACGATCTGGGGGGACTAAAATCAAATATGTTTAGTTTTAGCGAATTTCCCCTATAGGGAAGAAGCTATTACCGTAGGTCTCATGGTAAGACTTGAGCCCGAGACCATGAAAACGTTTTTTAGGTCCCCAGATGACAAAAACACTATTCGTTCAAATTTATATATATGTGTGTGTCCGTGAATGCCATAACTTGAGTAAAAAACGTCCGATTTCGATGAAATTTGGCTCAAATGTGTAAAATGACATTCATGACTTTAAGTTCGAAAACCAGAAAAATCGGGCTATGGGAGGGGGGGTTTATGGGGTTTTAAATTTTCCAAAAATCGTTTTTTGCATTTTTCACCCTACAATATTTTAAAAACTTAATTTTGATTATGACCACGTTATAGAGCTTAAAAAAAAAAATAATATGGTATTTTGAATTATTAAGCTAGGTTAAGTGGTTGCGGAGAAAATCCAAAAAAATCTACTCATAAAATCACCCGTGTTAATCTTATGGGGAAGGGGTATTTCCTTAGTTTACTTTAATGTAAACTTCACATTTGCTTTTACCAACCAACTCAGTTCCACAAAACAATCATTTTGGTGTTTAAATTGTGATTCTGCGTCCAACCGTTGCTGAGATATTCAAAGTGCTAAACACAGCACGTTGTCCAATGTTACCCTTATGGAGAATAAATAAAATATCTCGATTATTTATAAATGTATGTTGATGAAACTTGGTATGTGGCTTCACGTAGTACTGATATATTGATATTTGCACAACAAACTGATTTTTTGTTGATTATTCCCGTAGCAGCAAACCTGCGTACTCAGCCCCCATGTTATTCTTATGGAGAATAACTAAAATGTTATATAGCGCCTACCTATGATTGAATATTGATTAAACTTGGTATGTGGCTTCGCCTAGTTAAATTATATTAGCATAAAAAACAATTGTTTATGTCTTGCTTCAGCAAACCTACGTACGTACTCATTACCAATGTTATTCTTATGGAGAATAATTAAAATCGCGTATATGTGAATATATTTTTATGAAACTTGGTACGCGGCTTTATGTGGAATTCAGACAAATATTATGCATTGGAAATTCGCTGAGTACGCGGGTTTGCTGCGACGGGGGTATTTTTGTTTATTTCCGCAAATTTGCTTGATTTTACGTCTCTAGTATATTGAGTTAGTAATTATTATTCGCTAAATTTAGGATATTATTATAGCTATTGTGTAGATTAAGCATTTCCGAATCTAGCTTTAACGTACGTTAAATACGGGGGGTCTTACGTAAGGTGTCTCAAACCAATTACAGACGAACCACTTAACCTAGAAGGATGAAATAAAATTATTTCCCACTAAATAGACCCCAAGGAATAACGTAAAAATAGTTTTAACTTGTTTAAAATACGGTGTGTACCAAAAACTGGGGGTCACTAGTTCGAATCTCGGAATTTTCAAGTGTCAACATGGGTCACGTTATACCATTTTAAAGCTCTTTAACAGACAAACATCGTGGTGAAAACAGAACTGACTTATCTCTAACCGTTTCAAAGTGGCGGCCATTTTTGCGAAGAGTATTAACATTTACGGAATACTCCAAAGGTTATTTAAGACCTTATTCACAGAGTTTAGACAAATCGTGATCACTTTAATTTTCAGAAAACGTACCAAAATCAACAATACATGCTTAAATCTTGCGCGTAACTCATAGTGTGGGGGGGGGGGTGTGGTCAAGCGTTGTGGTGCATAACATGGGGGGGGGGTCTTAAATGACGATAAAATGTGTTACGTAACATGTGTATGGCCCCCTTACGTTATTTATATGGGAATAAAATACCCCTCATTACCCAACATGTACCGAACACTGTGCCGGTTTTTTATATTTAAATTTATAAAACATACACCAAACGTTTAAAGTACCGTACTTACTAAAAGTGGACTTTTTAATTAGGAATGGTTTAATATGAGGTTGGTTGAGATAAATCAAATTTAATTAGTGCACCATATTCCATTACGCTCTTTTTCTATATGCCTACAGTAATAACACGTTTAATATTGATTCTCAACACGGGATTTCTTGAACGGCGTTGAAGACAGAAGGAACTAAATCACTCTTAAGAGCAGCAGTCCCACATCCCACATCAATGGTTACTGGTTACAAAAGCGCCCATTCCAGAATATGGGGGACCGGACATGGCGGCGACGTTTCGACAAGATGGGGGTATAGAAAAAACTCCCCTTTGTTTCTGGACCCGTGCCGACACCCGCCTAGCTGTCTCTCTCTCCCCTCTCACTCCACCTGCCCAACAATGGCTGCCGAGCACGGCAGCGAATCAGGTTGGCACTGGCGAATTTAATTATTTCGGTCTGACGAATCACAAAACAGCGTCGTTTCCCACGAGACTGGATGTATGAACGGCCGGGACTATATTCCAGTATTCGCCCCACTCTCAGTGCCGGTTAATTAGACAGTGATTGCCCCACTGTACAAACCTCTGCCTATTCATTACTTGGGTATTTAGCTAAGGTGACAATAACAATGTAACAATAAAAATATGAATTTTATGGGCACTATATACAAACAATGCTATGAGGTTTTACAAAAACCATTACGATGAGTTCACCTCGCCAAACCCAATGTGAAGGGCACGCGAAGGGCGGGGGAATGTTTGAACTTGTTCCGCACTTCCGACGAAGCTGGGCGTGATAAGAGTGATAACAAACGGCTGATTGATAAGCCTCAACACGCCTCTCCGTGGCTGTAGCATTGGCTGTCACCCGATCTTTAATTAGTATACGGGCAGATAACTTTCACTGCAGACCCGCTTCTGGCTCTGGGAGCCGAACATATTAAAACAATGCAACCGTTCAACCGAAAGCACTTCTGGCCAGTCGTGTTTGACAAACCCTATTTTTAATTTAAATTGTTTAAAATTGTGGACCTTTATCAACCCCAGGCTCCCCCTCTACTATATATCATATTCCAAACTTTGGGTACCAGTATGGAAAATTACTCAAAACTTGAAGAAGATAAAAACTAATAAATACACGATTGTGTATAACGTTCTAAAGTTTCTCTATACATTTTTTACGAGGGATATATTAGTGGTTAGGCTTTAAGATTACAACAAAAACATGAGTATTACTTTGACAGTTCCCTGGTTGATTATGAACAGCTGTTAAAATTCTTTTGTGTTGATTTAAAACTCCTTAAGCCCAATGTTAATTTTTTTAACTTTTCATTTTAGTTTTTTTACATTATTTGATTTTTCCCGGGAATGAGGCCTGTCTAGAACTTATTTTTATCCCAGAAATTAGTTATTTTGAACGTTTGGGGGAAATCGTTGGAGCCGTTTTTGAGATCGGTGTCGCAAGCAAGCAAACCTTACTCATATTAGAGTATATGATACCCGGGGGCCAAGCTTTGCTCGGGGGAAGGCCAGTCAGTTTGTTTAGATGACTTGGAGCATATTTCACCACCTCCCCCTACTGATAATCAGAATTGTATAACTCATTTGCCTCTGTTCTACATTTTTACGGTCACTCCAGTTGTTATTTATAGCTCAATATCCCTTTGATTTATTTTACTACTCTATATGTAATCTTCTCTCAAATCTTTTAATCTCTGCTCTCAGGAAACCACATGTTAATAATCATAAACAACATGAGTTCCATGTGGTTCCATAAAATCAGATAATAAAACCTTTGAATGAAGATTACATGTAGAGTGGTCATATCCAGAATGACTCAAAGGTACATTATAATAACAACTGTTGTGACCTCAAAAATGCTCGTTAGTTACATGGTGAAAAACTACTCCAAGTCATAAACAAGATTGACCTTTCCCTAGCAAAGCTCAGTCCCAGGTAGTACTTAAACTATATGAGTATAACTTTAAGAGTTCGCTGAAAGATTTTGAACAGCTGTTATGACTCTTTTGCTTTTATTTTAATCTACAAAAGCCCAATGTGATTTTTTTAATTTTCCATAGTGGCGATTGTAAATAGCTTCCTCAACGGTTGACATGTTGGGTTTGTAACTTGAATTATACAAATGGGAGAACTACTCCAGAAGACAAGTAATTTAAAATAATTAATTAAATTATAATTGAATTATTTAGAGATATATAGATCTATAGCGGATCTTATATATCCTGCAATTTATAAAAAAATAAAAGAAGCTATTACCGTAGGTTTCATGGTAAGACTTAAGCCCTAAACCATGATAACTTTTTGTTTTGGGGTCCCCAGATGCCAAAAACACTATTCGTTCAAATTTTTATATATATAAATGTGTCCGTAAGCACGATAACTCTCGTAAAAAAGGTCCAATCTTAATGAAATTTGGTACAAATGTGTAAAGTACCATTTATTTGAACGAGTTCGAAAACCAGACGAATCGCACCATCCAGAGGGGGATTTTTGGGGGGTTTTGTACCCCAAAAATGGGTTTTTTGGGGTTTTCACATGTAATTTTAATTTAAATCAAATTTTAATTTATACCATTGAATTCAGCATAAAAAAACAAACAATTTGGTATCTTGATCATTGCTCTACGTCAATTGGTTACTGAGATATTGAAAGTGCTAAACACAGTACGTTGTCCAATGTTATTCTTACGGAGAAAAAGAAAATTTGATATCTCGGTTATTTATGAACATAAATTGACGAAACTAGGTATATCCCTTCATCTGGTTGTGGTTTGTTATTGTTTGAACAAAAAACTAATTTTTCACCCATGGTTCCCGTAGCAGCAAACCTAGGTATTTGGTCCCCATGTTATTCTTATGGAGAATAATAAAGATGTTATAAATCACTTATTTATGAAGGTATATGGATGAAACTTGGTATGTGACTTCACTTAGATGAGTTCTATTGATATTTGCATAAAAACCCATTATTTTGTGTGCCTTGTTGCAGCAAACCTAGGTATTTGGTCCCCATGTTATTCTTATGGAGAATAATAAAGATGTTATAAATCACTTATTTATGAAGGTATATGGATGAAACTTGGTATGTGACTTCACTTAGATGAGTTCTATTGATATTTGCATAAAAACCCATTATTTTGTGTGCCTTGTTGCAGCAAACCTAGGTATTTGGTCCCCATGTTATTCTTATGGAGAATAATAAAGATGTTATAAATCACTTATTTATGAAGGTATATGGATGAAACTTGGTATGTGACTTCACTTAGATGAGTTCTATTGATATTTGCATAAAAACCCATTATTTTGTGTGCCTTGTTGCAGCAAACCTAGGTATTTGGTCCCCATGTTATTCTTATGGAGAATAATAAAGATGTTATAAATCACTTATTTATGAAGGTATATGGATGAAACTTGGTATGTGACTTCACTTAGATGAGTTCTAATGATATTTGCATAAAAACCCATTATTTTGTGTGCCTTGTTGCAGCAAACCTAGGTATTTGGTCCCCATGTTATTCTTATGGAGAATAATAAAGATGTTATAAATCACTTATTTATGAAGGTATATGGATGAAACTTGGTATGTGACTTCACTTAGATGAGTTCTAATGATATTTGCATAAAAAACCATTATTTTGTGTGCCTTGTTGCAGCAAACCTAGGTATTTGGTCCCCATGTTATTCTTATGGAGAATAATAAAGATGTTATAAATCACTTATTTATGAAGGTATATGGATGAAACTTGGTATGTGACTTCACTTAGATGAGTTCTAATGATATTTGCATAAAAACCCATTATTTTGTGTGCCTTGTTGCAGCAAACCTAGGTATTTGGTCCCCATGTTATTCTTATGGAGAATAATAAAGATGTTATAAATCACTTATTTATAAAGGTATATGGATGAAACTTGGTATGTGACTTCACTTAGATGAGTTCTAATGATATTTGCATAAAAACCCATTATTTTGTGTGCCTTGTTGCAGCAAACCTAGGTATTTGGTCCCCATGTTATTCTTATGGAGAATAATAAAGATGTTATAAATCACTTATTTATAAAGGTATATGGATGAAACTTGGTATGTGACTTCACTTAGATGAGTTCTAATGATATTTGCATAAAAAACCATTATTTTGTGTGCCTTGTTGCAGCAAACCTAGGTATTTGGTCCCCATGTTATTCTTATGGAGAATAATAAAGATGTTATAAATCACTTATTTATAAAGGTATATGGATGAAACTTGGTATGTGACTTCACTTAGATGAGTTCTAATGATATTTGCATAAAAAACCATTATTTTGTGTGCCTTGTTGCAGCAAACCTACGTAGGCCCACTCATCCCAAATGTTATTCTTATAGAGAATAATTAATATTTTAAATATCGCTTATCTATGAATATATTTCTTATGAATTCTAGTAAGAGGCTTAATGTGTTATGTTATATATTCATTGGAAATTCGCTGAGTGCGCAGGTTTGCTGCGACAGCGTCAGCAGTCGCGGATCAGCACAGAGCGCAGAGGTCACGCACACGTCTTACTCTTTGTTGTCTGACCGTTGACCCCTGTGGCACAGCTGGTAGTGACGATGGCGGGAGTCGCCGGTCGCCCCGCACGCGAAGCCCCTCGGGCGCTCTCCCCGCATCTCCCATATATATCCCCCCTCCCCACCTCGCCCCCTCGTCTTGTTGTCATGCAGACCCGCGGTAGTGCTGTCAAGCGTCCATTAGGCGCTACGAGCTAAGGTTGTAACTTAGCCTTATTTACAAACCGATGTTTGAATCCCTAATAAACCCAGGTAATAGGCCATAACTGTGGCCAAATTGTCAACAACATCCAACAATGCCGTGGCGGCTTGGTAGCCGAATAAATGTAATTGGATTATACTGCAGCAGTTGGGCTCCTGTTTTATTATTAATCAAATAACTTTTTAGAGTTTATCAATTTTGGTTTCTTTGTAAATGCAAACTAATCCAAATGTAACATTGTAATGTAAAAATATGTTAGCATGGTTATTTCAATATAACGCACTGTTTATGTTTTTGGGCAGTAGCAGTTTTGGGGAGTTTAATTAAAATTGGTTGGACGTGGTAAAATAACTAATAGTCATAAAAGTTAACTAAGTGATAAGTATTTTTGGTCGTTTAAATATTTTTCCGGTTCTGGACTAAATATGTAGGACCAACACTCTCGAGTAGGAAGCTGGTGGGGGGGGGGATTTTGCTGTATTCTACTGGACTGTGGGGTGGTATAACAGAACAAAAAAATACACTTTTTATCCTACGTAAGTAGGCAATAAGAGCACTTGCTGGTTTTAAACCAGTTCCAAAGGGGCGTTTAAAGAACCGGATATTAAAACATTGGTAAGCCAGTACATTCAGAATGTAATTTACCAGTGACCCGTAAGATGCCACGTGGAGGGAGAATCACCAGTACAAATCAAGGAGAGGAAGTTACTATATATTTCCAATACACTGCACAATAGAAAACCATCATTTGTAAGACCGAAAACTATACAATGCCTAAACCATCGAAGAGGTTGGAATAATAGAACTCGAGAAACAACTGTTGTTTTGTGTCACCCAGGATAATAACAGTTTTAGTATAAAATTAGCCTAATAAGCATACGATACTATCAATAAAACAACTTACATCATGTCTCCTATCTATAAAAACGGCTTTCAGCTTGTTAAACTGTATTGATACTGTACAACTACTCATTTGAAATCAAACAATAGTCAATGCCAGAAGGTTTTGGTGTTATGTATATAACAATTGAAGTTATGATTATAATAGTATAATAGAGGTATCTCAAACTTTAAACTCGCATCATACATTTATATCTATAGGGATATTAATATAATAATTGCAAATATAATTAATATAATAAATACCGCCTCATATGTTCATACTAAATTTATTCAAAATCAAACGGTTACAGTATAAGTTTCAGTTTCAAAATCAAAGTTTCAGTATAAGCGGCCTCGTATCTAAAAATAAACTGTACACCCACCTTATTTATCAGTCTGGGTGCCACGTTGATGTTCGGTGGAGCTCCGCAATCTCGTCAGTCAGTCTGGGCGCGCCCGTTGCTTGGTGTCCTCAGACGATCGGCTTCGGCTACTAACTAGCGTAAGAACGGAGTCCGGCTTTTAAACCCCCCGCTCGGAAACCGCCCCCCCCCCGCGGAAGAAGCTATTACCGCAGGTCTCGCGGTAAGACTTAAGCCCGAGACCACGATAACCGTTTTAGGGTCCCGGGATGCCAAAAGCGGCATTTGTTCAAATTTATATATATGTGTGTGTCCGTTACCGCGATAACTTTTGAAAGAAGCGCCCGATTTTGATACAATTT